>SJYO01004475.1:0-324022 GCA_006410555.1 Capra ibex | reverse complement strand
GAGTAGAAGTGAAAGACGGTATTCCCACCACAGTAGACGTATAGACTCCAATAACTATAAAGAGGGTCGTTAGAACAAAGGTCGAACACAAAGAAGGTCAGGTCGCAAAGAGTACTACATGAGACGTATATTCAATTTATTCGTCTCACTGTTATATGTCGGAACTGCATGAGGAAAAGGATAAACTTGGGTCAGACAACAAGGTACAGGACAAGATTGACAACGAAGGACTGGACGTATGTCCAAAGAGTTCTCCGTCCAGTCCACCAGACCATAAGGGTAGAGAAAGTCTTAAAAGGTGTCCAATAACACTAGGTGTGTCAGTTTCCGAAACCATATCAGTTATTTCGTCTTTATCTACAAAAAGACCTTGAGAGAACGAAAAAGGTACTAGGTGGCCTACAACCGTTAAACTAGAGACAAAGGAGACGGAAAAGATTTTGGTCGAACTTGTAGTCCTTCAAGTGCCAAGTGTATAACAACTTCGGACCGAACCTCTTAAAACTCGTAATGAAATGGTCGTACACTCTACTCACGTTAACACGCCATCAAACTCGTAAGAAACCGTAACCTTACTTTTGACTGGAAAAGGTCAGGACATCGGTGACGACTCAAAAGGTTTAAACGACCGTATACGTCACGTCATGAAAGTGTCGTAGTAGAAAATCCTAAACTTTATCGAGGTGACCTTAAGGTAGTGGAGGAGATCGAAACAAGTATCACTACGAAAGATTCCGGGTGAACTGAAGTGTAAGGTCCTACAGACCGAGATCTATTCACTAGTGTGGTAGCACTAATAGGCCCAGCACTTCTAGAAAAAACATGTCAAGAAGACACATAAGAACGGTGGAGAAGAATATAGAAGACGAAGACACTCCAGGTATGGTAAAGACAGGAAATAGTTCGGGTAGAAACGTACTTTACAAGGGAACCACATAGATTAAAAGAACTTCTCTAGAGATCAGAAAGGGTAAGACAACAAAAGGAGATAAAGAAACGTAACTAGCGATTTCTTCCGAAAGAATAGAGAAGAACGATAAGAAACCTTGAGACGTAAGTCTACGAATATAGAAAGGAAAAGAGGAAACAAAAAGTGGAGAGGAAAAGTGTCGATAAACATTCCGGAGGGGTCAGTCGCTAAAACGAAAAAACGTAAAGAAAAGGTACTCCTACCAGAACTAGGGATAGAGGACATGTTACAGTGCTTGGAGTCAGGTATCAAGTAGTTCGTGAGATAGATAGTCTAGATCCGAGAATTTAGAATAAAAAGTGAAGGTGACATATTAGTATTCCCTAAACTAAATCCAGTATGAACTTACCAGATCGACAAAAGGGATGAAAGAAGTTAAATTCAGACTTAAACCATTATTCCTCAAGTACTAGACTCGGTGTCAGTCGAGGACCAGAGTAAAAACAACTGACATATCTCGAAGAGGTAGAAACCGACGTTTCTTACATTGGTTAGACTAAAGTCACAACTGGTAGACCACTACAGGTACACATCTCAGAAGAGAACACAACAACTTCTCCCACAAACGATACTGATCACGTAAAAGAACCGTTTTGAGATAATCAGAAACGGGACGAAGTAAGGCGTAAGGTTCCGGTTTAAACGGACAATGAGGTTCAAAAAGAACTGAAGGATGAAAACGTAAGGTCAGGGGATATTACTTTTCCTGTAGAAAAAACCCACAATCAAGATTTTCCAGAATATCCAGAAGTATCTTGGCAAGTTGAAGTCGAAGAAGTCGTAATGACCAACCCCGTATCTGAACCTAATGGTACTATAACTTACCAAACGGAACCTTTACTTGTCTCTAGTAAAACAGCAAAAACTCTAACGTAGGTTCATGACGTAAAGCCTGAGAAAACAACTGGTACTACCGATGAGGTAAAGAAGACTCCCTAAGGACGGGCGTCATCATCTATATTACCAGCAGACTCAATTTAAGTGGGTAAGATCAGGTAAAGTCAAGCGACTAAGGATCTTACAGCTGTAAGTGAGAAAGGTAGAGGACAAACTGGTGAAGGTTAAACGGAACTAAGTACCTGGACTGTAAGGTCCAAGGATATGTTATAACGAGAAATGTCGTAACCTAGAACGAAGATAGTGGTCAGTGTAGGTGTCGACCCATAACAAAAACGAAACCGAGGTAGGGAAGTAAGAAAGACCTCAATAAAGAGGTGACTAGAGGTCATCGCACAACCCGTGGATGACTGGACTCCTCAAGGAGAAAGTCATAGGATAGTCCACTACAATGAGATTCAGATTTATTTCCCTTTACCAGACGTAAATTTAGTAGTATATAAACCTTCCCATTATCAAAATACTAGGGACCGCAACTACGTCTCAAAAAACGTTACATGGAAGTTAATGACCCAGTCCAACACGACAAAAGGCAGACAGTCAACAGACGTTTGTACGTTTGTCAACGTACCAAAGTTACAGTTTCGGTGATCCTAGAGGGGTACTTGTGTAATCCCCTTTCTTTCCTACTCTTCCCCCTCCTTTCCGAACTGGACTCCGTGTTGAAAAAGACACTTATTCCTTCGAGTGCACTTGGTAGACCCCGAGACACTCCAGGGTGGTTTCATGACCACCAAGGGTCAACCCGTGGTAACTTTTGATTGACTACGGAGAGGAGGGACCTGTCCTAGTAAAAATGATAGACTGGTCTTAGACGACCACTCTGATGTGTACTTTTAGCAAAAGAGTTTGTTCGATGATACCGTCAGAAGTCTAACGGAAAAACAGGCCCATGGGTTTGTACACAAACTTTAATGACAAAGTAAGGAACCCCTATCCTGTTTAACAAGTGACATCTAATCTATGAATTTTGTGTAAGCAAAATGGACTCAGTGTAGAAATACCTTTGAAAGGGTCCTAACTTAAACGTTCTTAGGCACTGACCGTAAATAGTATCAATAATTCGTATTACTTTAGGTTTGGTTATACTCAAGTAGATGATATAGTCGGAGTTCCCGAGGTAAACCATGAGACTTCCGGGTCCAACACTTATGACGAACATTAACGCCGGACCAATGATAGCCAATCTCTAAGGTTAAACTCTCTTTAGGCAAATCAAATAAAGTTCCGGTAAAATTCAAACTAACTCACCAAAGACGAAGTAAATTTTATTTTAGAGGAGTTTTGGTCAATTCAAATTTAGAAATTTCTAGAATAAAAGTTCTTTTCTTTTACCATTACTATATCAATTATTTCAATAACAATAAGATTTTGTATAATAATTTTATATCTTCCCCCTTAACCTACTTCTGTCGGTTTGCCATACTTGAAAGTCAATATTTTGTAAATGATCCCTACGTTACATGTTACACTACTAAGATCAATTGTGACGAACATACCGTATAAACCTTGAACAATTCCTTCATCTAAGACTCAAGAGTAGTGTTCCCTTTTTTGTAAAAAATTGAAAAAAACATAGATATACTCTACTAAGTACAATTGATTTGAATAAGCACCATTAGTAAAGTGTCAAATACACTTAGTTTAGTAATATGATATGTGAAACTTGAATGTGTCACGACATACAGTCGATACAGAGTCATTTTAATCGCCTTCCCTTCTTAATATGAAGTGAGGTAGTCAAGCTAAGGACCCAACCCTTCTAAGGGACCTCCTCCCGTACCGTTGGGTACGGTCGTAAGAACGGACCTCTTAGTGTACCCGTGACCTCGGACCACCCGATGTCAGGTATCCAGTGTTTCTCAGCCTTTGCTGACTTCACTGACTCGTGACTCGTATCAGTCAAGTCAACGAGTCAACATAGGTTGAGAAACGTGGGAGTTCCTGACGTTGTGCGGTCCGAAGGGACAGGTGGTGGTTGAGAGTCTCGAACGAGGTTGAGTTCAGGTAGTTCAGTCACTACGGTAGGTTGGTAGAGTAGGAGACATAGGGGAAGAGGAGGACGGAAGTCAGAAAGGGTCGTAGTCCCAGAAAAGATTACTCAGTAAAGAAGTGTAGTCCACCGGTTTCATAACCTCGAAGTCGAAGTCGTAGTCAGGAAGATCACTTATAAATCCTGACTAAAGGAAATCCTAACTGACCAAACTAGAGGAACGTCATGTTCCCTGAGAGTTCTCAGAAGGAGTCGTGGTGTCAAGTTTTCGTTAAGAAGTCACGAGTCGCGAGAAATACCAGGTGGAGAGATAAATCTCATCATAGGTAGTGTTTTATATGAAGAGATAATTCCTCACTAGGATATTTCCCAACCTTTGGGAGTTTAGACTAGGCCTGGTTATGATCTAGACGAAATTTCGTCCCAAAGGGTTGTTATCGTCGCACCTGTGGAAACAACACTCCCCGACAAGACACATAACGTCTACTAATCGTCGTAGGGACCGGAGAAACGTAGTCTAGGTACGTACGTTTCAGCGAGTCAACACAGACTGAGAAACGTCAAGAAACCTGACATCGGGTGGCCCGAGGAGACAAGTACCGTAAGAGGTCCGTTCTTATGACCTGACTCAACAGTACGGGAGGAGGGTTCTTAGAAGGATTGGATCCCTGACTTGGGTGTAAAGAAGACAGAGAACGTAACCGTCCACCCAACAAATGGTGATAGTGGTGGACCCTTCGGGACCGGAGATACGTAAGTCAAGTCAAGTCAAGTCAACGAGTCAGCACAGGCTGAGAAACGCTGGGGTACTTACCGTCGTGCGGTCCGGAGGGACAGGTAGTGGTTGAGGGCCTCAAGTGAGTCTGAGTGCAGGTAGCTCAGTCACTACGGTAGGTCGGTAGAGTAGGACCCAACAGGGGAAGAGGAGGACGGGGGTTAGAGACGGTCGTAGTCTCAGAAAAGGTTACTCAGTCTAGAAGCGTACTCCACCGGTCTCATGACCTCGAAGTCGAAATCGTAGTAAGGAAGGTTTCTTCCCAACTAGAGGAAGTCTTACCTGACCAACCTAGAGAAACGTCGGGTTCCCTGGGAGTTCTCAGAAGAGGTTGTGGTGTCAAGTTTACGTAGTTAAGAAACCACGAGTCGGAAGAAGTGTCAGGTTGAGAGTGTAGGTATGTACTGGTGACCTTTTTGGTATCGGAACTGATCTACCTGGAATCAGCCGTTTCATTACAGACACGAAAACTTATACGATAGATCCAACCAGTATTGAAAAGAAGGTTCCTCATTCGCAGAAAATTAAAGTACCGACGTCAGTGGTAGACGTCCCTAAAACCTCGGGTTTGTTTATTTCAGACTGTGACAAAGGTGACAAAGGGGTAGATAAACGGTACTTCACTACCCTGGTCTACGGTACTAGAAGCAAAAGACTTACAACTCGAAATTCGGTTGAAAAAGTGAGAGGAGAAAGTGAAAGTAGTTCTCCGAAAAATCGAGTAGAAGTGAAAGACGGTATTCCCACCACAGTAGACGTATAGACTCCAATAACTTAAGAGGGTCTTTAGAACAAAGGTCGAACACAAAGAAGGTCAGGTCGCAAAGAGTACTACATGAGACGTATATTCAATTTATTCGTCCCACTGTTATATGTCGGAACTGTATGAGGAAAAGGACAAACCTTGGTCAGACAACAAGGTACAGGACAAGATTGACAACGAAGGACTGGACGTATGTCTAAAGAGTTCTCCGTCCAGTCCACCAGACCATAAGGGTAGAGAAAGTCTTAAAAGGTGTCAAATAACACTAGGAGATACGTAATCTACGGTCATTATAGGAGACGTGTGACATTGTCGATCTTTGTAGAGGTCTCTAATCGGTCACAGGGACTCCCCAATCTTAGTGGGAGTCAGTTCTTTGGACAGATTTCTTTCTCGATCCTCATAAAGTCCCATCCTTACCCTAGACGTACTTGTCACAGGGACAGGAAGTCATTAGGACCTCATCTGTGAGCGTAAGGGACAGATTAGATCTACAAAAGTGGGTTCGGGTCGAAGTGTATGATGACTAAGATGACCAAACTTGTTTGAGATCCTTCCACATCAAACTCTAGGGGAGGAGATTCCGTTTCAATCTCTTGTAACTGTGAATAAAGAAGACTGTCTTCGATAAGGGGTATAGTCTTTAATAAGAATGTGAAACACAATTACCCGTCCTCTTACATGTAAGTAAGACACTCGATTTCGACTTATGACGTAATAATTAGAAAAGTAAGTAGTGTGTCTCGTCAAGTGTCAGGCAATCCATTGAACGTGACACGTTAGCGATTGTTGTTTGTTTGTTTTTTGTCTTTTTAACAGTCTTTGACAGTGATGGAAGTTCTTCGATCATTAGTTGAGGACGTGATAAGACTATACCAAAGGAAAGTCGTAGTGAGGACGATTGGATGTGAGAGGTGACGGGAAGAGACTATCTAGGACCGGAGTGTGTCCCTTTGTATACGTGTATAAGGACACCATCAACAGGTAAATAACACTTTCTGTCTCAAGTAAAAAGACCATAGAGTCAAGATGAACTTAACTGGGATGTCAAGGGAATTAGAGTGGCTCGAAAGGACTATTATGTGAATAAAGTTAAGAAAGGTGGTGATTTCTCACTAAGGGGACGAAACGTGGTCAGAAAACCAAATATAAAAACACTTTGGTACTCGTGTCTTTCGTTTATTTTTATATATTTTTTCCTTTACAAGTATTATCAGTCTTAGGTGGGAATATCACATTCAAGTGTAAGATTTGTCAATCTACAATCATCGATGGACTTCATGACACAACTTTTCCTAAGAGAATCCTTACTTTACACCTAAGCCAAAGATCGGACATCTCTTACGATGTCTTCTCCCTTCAGGAATAGAGACGTCCTCTATACGCCCCACCAGAAAAATTTTTGTACAAAGCGTTGCAAGGGTAAGAGACACACAATGACCTCTTGTAATGTCCGTTTTCCTTAACGTAAACGTTTTTCAAAATCGTTTAAATTCGTCGTTAAGTTCCGTACACCCAACCCAAACACCCGTCCTACTCTTATAACACCTTTTGTCCCGGTCTTTCAATCTTTAAGTTTTTCTTCTTGGGTCTAAAAAACAATTTTCAAATAGTGAGACCTTCGTCATATTTCTTACTTAACTTTTCTAATTAAAAAAAAAAAGACATTACTGGCACAATGGAAGAATTTCTCTCAGGTAGACCTTCCTATAACGTTTCCTGAGTCTTCAACTCGTAGTCTTAAAGTCGTCCTAGGTTTAACTATATTAAAATTTAAATGTATATTTTCTCTATTGTGTTTTCAACGAGATTACCACTCTCGACACACACTTCTAACACGATAAATGTGTGCACTACTTTCATCATCTATTGTAAATTGAGAAACATATGTGGTAAAGAGTAGGATTCGCGAACGGAGAGTCGTGATGATTGAGTAGAGTAGGAGTACCGTTTAGTGTTTAAGATCGGTCGGAACTGATATACGAAGAAACACCACACTTAAGGGTGAAGAGGATAGTTTCCTATCCCAGACAGACAGATGGGGAAAGTAAACCTGAACTGATACACTAAAAGAAAGTAGTTTTCCGTAATCGTTTATCTCCGAACTTTTACCCGAACAAGAACAAACAACGAGACTCTCGTAGTACATTTCTTCGGACCCAATCGGACAACCTACTACTCTGTGTAGACCTGTACATTTATTTTGGTGGGGTTCGATCGGCAGAAGTCGATCCGGAGAGGTCTAGTCTTCCGAGAGGATCGACTAGGAACTTCAACTTCTTTATTATGTACAAATAACATAACTCGGTGATTCAAGAACTACCAAACACTGTGCCGTCTTCGAATGATTATTTATTATTTGGAGTGACGTTAGGATCCTCTACCCATGATTATAAAAACTGTAACATTTTTTTTACCCTGTAAATTTCTGATTCATTGGATAGGTTCCAATATGTCGATTGTTTACTATTTCTGGTCTTAAACTTGGGTATGAGATCTACCTACACCTAAAACTTCCTCCAACTAGACGAATCGTTCTATTTAGACGGATCACAAAAGAGTTAATTTCTTTAATTCTAAAACGATCATGAAATTTTACCCTCACCTCCTCTGTATGTTCTTGTTCTTTAAGACCCTATTTTATTAAATGGTCCAAAAGTTGACTGCTTACGTATTCAATTTCTCTTCTTACTATTGACATAACGTCGTTGAAGTTTTTCTCATTAAGTATCGGATAGTCAGTCGATGTTCTGAGTCATCGGACGTCCCAGAAGATCCACCTGGTAACGGTTAGGTGTTTGGATAATTGTAATTATACACACTACATTGTTGTACCGTTCCTACATAAATAATACATGGAGGTGTTTTACCATAGTTTTACGGAGTGTCAAGAAGTATAAGTAAGAAAGAAAAGAATAAACCACTACCGTCCACTCTCCCTAAATAATGGTACGGTGTCAGGGACCTGGGACTCACAAGCTCTGTGTGGTGTTGGTTCGTATGTCGGTTCCTAGGGAGGGTTTAGATTTGGACGGCCTTGTCCTTTGTTCTTCAAGGTGCTATTAATTTTTCCATCGTCGTTCTTACGACGTTTCGAATCCGTGGTGTCACTTATGTCTCAATCTGGTATCTCCCTTTTCTCGTTTGAAACTAAATAACTCGAGATTAAGGTGACTCCCAAAGACCACTGAGGTCGAAGTGTGAACGCCAATATCATAAGGGTCTTGGGGAGGTATCTCAATAAAGGACTTTACGTGTCGACGGAGAATAAATAAAATAATTGAAATGTATTTTTGGTACCCTCGTGTCGAAAATACCATAAACTAATACTAACCGGAACAGAAAAGTTCAAACCCTACCTTCCCCCCTTTTTTCGTATTTTACGTTTCTCTGGTGAATTTTTGATTCTGAGTTTCCTCACTATTCATCTTTCTGAAAGACGAACTCCAATATTAAATCGTCACTTTAAAGGAGTCTGATCATATACTATTAACTAATATAAAGTTTTGTCTAGTTTTACGTCTAAAAATATAGTACGTCCTGTCAACATGTTATATGTTTGTGGATCAGTTTCTCTGTCTTTTTAACGACTTGAAGAACCAATATTGGAACAATAATTCTTCATTCCATTACATTAAACAATATCTTAGATAACACTAGGTAAGTTAAAAAAAGTAGATCTTATGTAGATTTTTCTAGGAAACTTCAACAGTAGTAATAAGGTTTTACAGTGACGTTTCTCATAATGGAAATTTTGTATTTGGTAATCTCAGACCAGGGTCTAAGACCTTGATTTTATCACATGATCTTGTCTTTTTAGTCAAGTGACTCTTCTTTTTAAATTCAATTTTAATATATCAATAAGTAATTTGATTACTATGAAAATATCAAAACTCTATTTAAACGTACACAATTATTTAGGATTTCTTCGAGAAAACCCGTTCTAGAGATTGATAAGTTACAGTAATATTTTTAATCACGATCATTTGGTACTATATCACAATCACGGTTTCATAAAGCAACGAATTGGTTTGTTCCCATATTAGGCTTTAAGAAGTCTTTCAGGTCGTATACCTCAAATATCGAGAAGTTAATACAGTTGTAAATAATCAATTTATCTTTAGTGTTTAGAAGAAATTCCTTCACTCGGGTCTACGGACGTTAATTATAAAGAGTCTGGGTGGCTTTTATGAAATTGAATTAAGGGTCACAGAAATAAAAGTACCCGATTTTTGAGTGGTTAATACAACAATCTTTTTCGTTACCGATTGGTCTCGAAACAACAGTACATAAAAGGAATCGACTTCGATTAACCTCGGTTTACTCATCTCGTTACAACATTCCCGTGCTTCTCTTTAGAACCCAGAAATCCTTGACTTTATTTGCTCCCATTAGTCACCACACACGTCTTATAGGACGCAAGTTAATTATATTTATCCTACCGTCAGTCGACCCGTCACGGTGTCTAGTACTACCGAACACCACCCGTCGAGTGCAGAATAATGCGATATATTTGTGTTTGTTGTGCGGTCTGCCTTGATCTAGTTCATTGTCCCTCAGTCCCTTGGTCCTCGAGTTTACTTCCGACAACGTTTAAAGAGACGATGTCAAAATGTCTTGTGTCAGACCAGATCTAACAGTTAAACGCACAACTCATCATCCTCCTTTCATCCTACGCACCCTTCAGGAGAAAAGTTTCTACTTTTTACATCGAGTCCATTCTATTTCGACGATGACATAAGGTTGGTACTGTTAATAAAAGTGGGTGTATGGGTATATTATAAATATAATATATATTATTCGTACTCTTACTAAAATTCGAACATAAACTAAAAATGTTGTTTAAAACTAGATTTCATATTGAAAGATCTTCTTAAAGAACTACATGACCGTAAGTAAAGAATCTCCTATTTTTAATATCGAACTCAAAGTAATCGTATCATAGAAATCCTTCACAGAGAAGAATATTACTTGTAAATCAAGGGGAAATTTTTACTTCATCGTAATTTGAGTGTTAAACCTCGATATAAAATGAAACAGTGTTCATGTAACCTCAATTCTAAAAAAAGAGGGTAAAATAAAAGAGGGTAAAAAAGAGGGTAAGACTAAATCTCTACGGTTGGGACACCAGTAGTAATTCATACGTACACAATCCATACACAAAAGGTATTCGGTGGCTTAATTTGTCACTATAAAGTCCATTCAAGTATAACAATAATTTCGTTAAGACGTCACTCTTCGAACCTAAGTAGTGGTTGAGACACTGAAAAGTTGACTCACAGTCGGAGAGACCCAAAGCCAAATGAGTGGAATTCTACTCTCTGAACCAAATCTATTGGAATGTCCGAAAAGGTCGCGAGTCTCAGACATTTGACTCTTGGTCAGTTTGGTATACTTTGGTGACTGTAAATTCCGTCTTACCAGATAAAAATAACAGTAGAAATACCGACTCTGTCTGACAAAGACTCTGAAGACTTCAAGATCAGTACTGAATAATGTCCTTCAGTACATCCTTAGTCTCTCGTTCGGTTTAATAAATATTAATAATGTCTTTTTTAATGTTTTATGTCGGTTCTTCTTTTTCCTTTTATATTTGGTCGATAGTAGAATTGAGGTTTTATCATTGTAAGAATTCTAAAATCACTTATGTTCTCCCCTTCTCTTGAGTTCATACCACCTCTACTACCCTCTTTTTTCTCTGTCTACTATTTCCGTTATTTCGATTATTTACTATATCAACCACATCTATACCTATATGTATACCGTGTATATCCCCGAAGGGAAAACCGAGTCTGTCACTTCTCCGACGGATGTCACACCCTATGGGTCCAAACTAGGGACCCAGCCCTTCTAGGGGACCTCTTCCGTTACCGTTGGGTGAGGTCATATGTACGGACCTTCTAAGGGACCTACCTCCTCGGACCGTCCGATGTTAGGTACCCCAACGTTTCTCAGGTTGTACTGACTCGCTGAAGTGAAAGAAAAGATACCGTACATATCTGTGTTTACTACACTCTACTGTCTTGTATGCTAGTAGTAAAAATTGAACTAAACTGTGAATTTTTATAAAAGAATCCAATAATTTACCACAAGTTTTCGTTGTACTAATTCCTGACCATTTGTATATATACGATGTGTATCTATATACGATATGTATCTATATAAGGTATACACGTATTCTCATATATGACAACACAACATATCAACGATTCAGTACAGGCTGAAAAACGTTAGGGTCCCTGATATCGGACGGTCCGAGGAGACAGGTACCCTAAAGGGTCCGATCTTATGACCTGACCCAACGGTAAAGGAAGAGGTCTCACATATATGTACATATATATAACTGAATACATTAAAATATTATTTATAGGATATTGATTCAATATTAAATACAAGTATTAAAAATCCAATTTAAGGTTCTGTATTTTTGTTATAATCTCACGACACATTTTTAAATTTTTGAACTGTTCAGTATTTAGTTCGTAATTACTTACGGAATAATTCCTGGACTCCGTGACAATCTTATCTTATCAACATGGTAGGGACCGTGTTTCTACTGTCTGCTACGGTAGGGACCACGTTTCCCTTCCCCCCTACACTCCTTCAGAGGACACGATAGAACTAGACTTACTAAAATTCTAATCTCCAAACAAAAGGATTTCTCTCGAAGTCCTATCCACACACTCCACATTCTTCAACTCTAGTAAACACTCTACTGGACTATATCCCGTTCTCGGTGGTAGGAGCAGATTAAGTAGTAGGAGTCCAGACCTACCTTCCCTCCGTCCTGTTCATCTTGTACCGTTGTCTCTGGTCAGATGTTCAAGCAAAATCCTCAAGAAGCAAAGAAGGTTTCTCCTCTCGTTGTCTCCATTGTCTTCGTTCTTAAGACGTTCTTACATCTGTCCAGAAAGTCATTTAAGTGTTTTCCTTCGATTGAGAACTATAAATTAAAGGTCTGAGGAATGAGGGTAACATTTTACTCCTTGAAGAGTTTAAGTCGGAGTCTCAAATCACCTCCAATAAAAAATCAACGACAAAAACAAGAATTTGGACTCGGTGCTCCGTACACCTTAGAATCAAAAGGACAGGTCCCTAGTTTGGGTATGAGGGACGTCACCTTCTCACCTTAGAATTGGTGACCTGGTAGTCCCTCCAGGGATCACAAAGTAGAAATCTCTGAAGGTACTGAAAGTTTCCCAATGTAAGTGGTTGAAAAAAAAAGACTAAAAATTTTTAGTTTATAGTTCTGTAAAAAGACTGGTAGTCAATACCAGTAACCAATGTTGTAAACCGTTACGTCACAACCTTTACCTCTCCTAGGGTGACCGGACCTCTACCGACCCACTCCTCAAGACCAAAGATCCCAAATACTGGGGCACAACTCCTCGTGGAAGGGGAGTGGGGTGGAGGGTGATCTATAGGTTCCAGAACGGAAGTCAAAGAATCCGATTGTCCAAAGGAACTCATGACCATCCCCTCCCCGTAACTTTCACCTATCATTTTCTTCCAAGTCAAAAAAGAGGAAGTGAAGACGGGGGTTTAAAATAGATTCATGAATTAGGATAAAGAAAACCCCATTTGGGTTTGTCAATTAAAAGGTGTAATTCTCAGACGCAGAAGGAAAGGACATTCCACCACCACTTAAAACCATCGACGGTTTAACGGAGTCATCGAGGTACTCTTTCTTACATACAGTAGTAAGTGATCTTCTACAATACGTCCAACCTTCATAACTATATAAACACGTCCAGTGGTTTAGACAGACCCTTTACCAAGTCTTTACGGTCTCGGGTCTTACCTAGTGACATCTCACGACATAAAGCAATAAAGACCCAGAGGGTTTCGGGTCTTACCTTCGTCGTGAGATTTCCTCATACCCTCCCTCCTCAGTTTTTCTTGGTCTCGTATCTCTTCTAGAATCGTAATTCTCTGTCTTCTCGCTCTTAGTCGATAAAATAGAATAAGGACCCACCCCACCTCACCCACTTAACAAAATTCTAGAAGCATGAAGGTGTCTTTCACAATATTAGTGACCGAGGTTGACCTGTCCTGACTATTGGATATCACGACATGTACAAAGACCTCCTTCAAAGTTTCCTCAGTGTCATTCACTTCCTTTAAGGTCGTTGGTGTGTACCTTTTAATTCTCACTTTATCGGTACAGTCCCGTCCTATTACTCATCTTGTGTAACGTCTTCGGTACACCGGTCAAAGAAAGGACGTCGGGTGGGGAGAGACCCTTCTAAAAGAAAATTAGTTCCTACTTTAAACATTCTTGAACAATACCCTGTGTCCACGACACTCTGTTATCTTAAATCTCACGATACAAAGAAAAATAAAGAAAACACACATGTATAATTAAGATTTATGTCTGAATGTTATTTAGTAATATGGGTCTACAGAAGGATATTTCTTCAACCTTTAGACGACTTCACAACGGAAAGGTCCTCTTCTACTAAGATCTAAAGACTCTTTCTTGACTGTAAATTCTCCCCAGAATCGGAAGGTTTTTTATTATTGTGTTTCCCGGAAGTCCAGTAACCGGGAAAAAAAAAAAAACGGTATTTTCAACTATCTTTGTTGTATTAGTCTTTCCTTTCAAATTTTTTTAATTTACGGATATATTAAAATACTTTACTCCCTGAATTTATACACATCTTCACTTTCCTTTCCTGGAGTACTCATATTGACTTAAACAATTCGTGCTACCCATTATGCTGGTTTATTGATTTTCCTCATTGTCAGTTACAATAGTAAATCCTAACGGTTCTCTGTTACACTGATGAACTTTTTTTTTTTTTTTGAAATCTTATTACTACTGAGATTTGTTCCCTTATAATATATAGAAATACTTGTCAACCAAGGTATCATCATCCTTAGAGTTGGTATCATCGAATTTACACTCCCTAAAAAAACTCCGGTGGAGAGTATTTTTCAGATATCAAACCAATTGAGTCATTGTACTACTACAGTAGTTTTTAGGTCCAAGAATGAGACACTGTTTTTAGTGTCGTTCTAGGAGATACTGGGTGGAGGATTTCATTACCTTTATTTTTGTTTTTATTTGTTCACCCTGGATTAATTTCAATTTTCGAAAACTTGTCGTTTCCTTTCATATCTTCACTTTTTTGGGAGTCTTACCTTCTTTTATTATCGTTTACTTTGTTAACTATCTCCTAATTAAAGGTTTTATATGTTCGTCGAGAACGTTGAGTTATGGTCTTCCTTTTTTTTTTTAGTTTTTCATCCGTTTTCTGGGTCTGTAAAGAGGTCTCTTCTATATGTCTACAGATCATTTGTGTACTTTTCTACGAGTTGTAGCGAGTAATAATCTCTTTACGTTTAGTTTTGATGTCACTTTATAGTGAAGTGTGTCCAATCTTACCGGTAGTAGTTTTTTTAGATGTTTATTTTTTACGACCTCTTCCACACCTCTTTCCCTTGGGAGAACGTGACAACCACCCTTACATTTAATTATGTCGGTGACACCTTCTATCATAACTTCTAACAAATTTTTGATATGTATTTTGGGTATTTTTGGTATACTGGGTCGTTAGGGTGATGACCCGTATATGGGACTCTATATTAAATTTTTCTGTGTACATGGGGTCACAAGTAATGTCGTGATAAATATTATCGATCCTACACTTTCGTTGAATCTACAGGTAGTTGTCTACTTACCTATCTCTTCGACTTCGACACCATGGATATATGTTACCTTATAGTGAGTCGGTATTTTTCCTTACGTAAACTCAGTCACGATTACTCTATCTACTTGGATCTCGGAGAATGTGTCTTAGTCCATTCAGTCTTTCTCTTTTTGTTTATGACGTGTAATTACATTTCCGATGGTTGAGGTCATAAGACCGGATCTCTTAAGGTACCTATCATATCAGGTACCCCAGCGTTTCTCAGTCTGTACTGACTCACTGAATTTGAAAGTGAAAGTTACATATATATACCTTAGATCTTTCTATCATGACTACTTGGATAAACGTCCCCTCGTTACCTCTGAGTCCCGAAGGGTCCACCGCGATCATCATTTCTTGGGTGAACGGTCACGTCCTCTACATTCTCTGCACCCAAACTAGGGACCCAACCCTTCTAGGGGACCTCCTCCCATACCGCTGGATGAGGTCATAAGAACGGACCTCTTAGGGTACTTGTCTCCTCGGACCGTCCGATGTCAGGTATCCCAACGTTTCTCGACCTGTACTGACTTCACTGAATCGTGTATGTGTTACCTCTACGTCTGTATCTCTTGTCTGAATACTTGTACCCTTCCCCCCTCCCTTCCTCTCCCACTTGTTTACCTCTCATCGTACCCTTGTATTTTTGACGGCATACACTTTATCTATCGGTCACCCTTAGACGACATACTGGGTCCCTTGAGCTTGACCCCGAGATTCTATTGGATCTGCCCACCCTACTCCACCCTCCACCCTCCCTCAAAGTTCTCCCTCCCCTCTATACATATGGATACCGACTAAGTACAACTATATACCGTCTTCGGTTGTGTTATAATATTTCGTTCATAGACAGTTGATTTTATTTAATTTTTTTTATTAAAGGTCCAAGAAAGGTGAACAAAAAAGCGTCACCGGTCTTTACTGTCGACGTCAAGGTTCTCAATGTACATAATTGTAAGTCTCTGTCTTTTTACTTCGTGTCTAATTAAGTAACGAAAAATACTCATTTCTATGTCACAGAGTCTTTGGGGGTCATCGTCAGCCCCGGATGAGTTTTCTCTTTAGTGGGTCGTTCAATTTGTACCTTCAAAATATATTCTTAACAATTGATGTTATTTTGTCATTGATATTTTATGTTTCTTGGAGAGATACCATAAACTCTGCATTACCACTCAGGACCTCCTTGAGGTCGGAGTAGCTTCGTCCACGAAGTCGGTATCGTCTCGTCCCTTGAACCGGGTACACCTCAGAGACTAGTGTAGTGGTCGTCGGTACGGGTCACGTCCGAGCCCTCGTCCCAGTAAATGGACATCATGCCCACAGGTCATCCTCAGACCGAGGGAACACACCCCACCCCTCTCCCTCGATCTCTTCTGGAAATTTCCCGTCACGACCGTCCCTCCCCGAACGTCTTCCTCGATCGAAAGACATACCTAAGAGGGGGAGACATGTGGTTGGGGGGTGAAACCCAGGGTCCATCGACGTGTGTCTAGTCGGTCCAATTCCGGTCCGACTCTGACGTTCTAGTGTCTCTCTAACTCAAGACCCGGGGTCCGAGTCTGTCCAGAGTGGGTTCCAGGGGTGTGGGTGTCAAGTCCGACGTTTAACTTCTTCATACACGAAGGGTCCACCGAGTCACCATTTCTTAGACAGACGGTCAAGTCCTCTGTACTCAAGTTAGGGACCCAACCCTTCCAGGAGACGGCTTCCTTTACCGTTGGGTGAGGTCATAAGAACGGACCTTTTGGCGTACCTGTCTCCTCGGACCACCCGATGTCAAGTATCCTGGTAATTTCTCGACCTGTGATGAGTTTCTGACTTGTTGAAGGGGGATGTTACAGAGAGGTCGTGGGAGATGACTTTTAAAATCGTAGTACTCTTCACTTTTTTCACTTTACATTTTCCCTTTACGAATGTCCTGAAAGTAATAAATAGTAACTTACATACAGGTTCCCACGTAAGTCTCGACTCTCCGTTATGTAATTCTCGACTGTATCGGGACCTACTGAAAGAGAGGATAGAGGGACCGGTCTTCACGTACTGTACGTGTACGGATTTGGTTATTACCTACCTTAATTAGTGATATAAACCGAATCTGATTAGTTCGAAGGGGAGGGGGGGGGTCATCAGTACATACCTACACTCTCAACCTGATATTTCTTTCGACTCGCGACTTCTTAACTACCAAAACTTGACACCACAACCTCTATTGAGAACTCTCAGGGAACCTGATGTTCGTCTAGGTAGGTTAGGTAGGATTTCCTTTAGTCAGGACTTATAAGTAACCTTCCTGACTGTGACTTCGACTTTGAGGTTATGAAACCGGTGGACTACGTTTCTTGACTGAGTAAACTTTTCTGGGACTACGACCCTTTCTAACTTCCGCCCTCCTCTTCCCCTGTTGTCTCTTACTCTACTAACCTACCGTAGTGGCTGAGCTACCTGTACTCAAACTCATCCGAGACCCTCAACCACTACCTGTCCTTTCGGACCACACGACGTCAGGTACCCCAGCGTTTCTCAGTCTGTACTGACTCGTTGACTTAACTTGACTTGACTTAGTTCGAAATGGAAGGATCCCGACCTTTCCACGAAAGAAAGGTCTCGTGTTCTAGGTGTTCCGGTCAGTCCCGAGACGGGAGTCCTTCTTCGGACTCTAACCAGTACCCGTCTGTTGGGTGTCGTGTACGATGGGTCCGAAGACAAAGTCACCAAAACCTATGGGGTCCAGTCTTTTTACCGTCTTTGGGATGTCAGATAAAAGAGGATTTTTTTTGAAAAAATTCAGAGACTTTGAAATCGTTTTACTAGCCTTTCGTCTACTAGGGTCTCTCGTCTTAGAATGGTATAAATTCATCGACTCAATCTTCTAAGACACACAAAAAGTATTACACTTTTAATAGTAACCCGACGGCAGATACCCCAGTGTGTCTCAGCCTGTGCTGACTTCGCTGAATCGTCGTCGTCGTCTTTGATTTTCGAACAATATTCTTCCCTTTTACAATTAAAACGAACGATACTTTTCTCTTACCCTCTTTTGAAGTTCATAGGTAGTTTTTTTCAGAGATTGGGAGTGAATCTCTTCAGAGGTCTTTGATAAAGTGGTAGCTTGGTGACAGTAGGATCGGGAGACGATCTTGGACCGAAGAGGAAAACAACGAACGACTACAGAGACGAGAAAACGTGTGAGTAGACTTACTGGAGTAGAAGGAGAAGGAACGGGACGAAAAAGGTATATTATTTAGACTTAAGTGTAAATGGTGGTATGTGAAATAATCGGTGTGGAAGACAGAGGTAAGTTTCCCTCAATATGGTTTTCACACGAACTACCACTTCGACAACAACCGGTCAAGTCAAGTCAACGAGTCAGTACAGGTTGAGAAACGTTGGGGTACCTGACGTCGTGTGGTCCGAAGAGACAGGTAGTGGTTGAGGGTCTCGAATGAGTTTGAGTACAGGTATCTCAGTCACTACGGTAGGTTGTTAGAGTAGGAGACAGTAGGGGAAGAGGAGGACGGAAGTTAGAAAGGGTCGTAGTCCCAGAACCGGTGTTACAACCAATGTTATAACCAGTGTTACAATGATTAAATCTTTAATGTAGACGAGTCAGACTTTATAATAAACCACTTATCAAAAAGAATAGACGTTTTATATTTATATACCTCCTGTCTGTAACATCAGGTATGTGTTAAAGTAAAAAATTTTCTATAAAATTCAATTATACGGTAGTGAAAATTACCCTATTTCAGTTGGAATTGTAATTTTTTTTTTTTTAGTTCAAAAAGGTGATTTCTTAATAGAGGACGGTCGAGTTAGTCATCAGTGGAGATTTTGTACTATCCTTAGTATCCTTAGTAAAATCCCTCGTAATGTTCTTAAATGGTGATCCTCAGTATAAAACCCCACTGTACATTGTTTCGAAACCATCGTCCGATCATACAGTAAATGAATGACTACACCCTACAACAGTGACTCTATATAAACTTTCGACGGTTCTGGAAGGACTTCTTGTCTTACCGGAGAAACAAAACCACTAATACGGAAGAAACCCTCTTCTCCTTAACATAAATAAGTGTTTAAAACTTATAACTCATATAAGTTCTGAAGTCTCGAATTGTCACTTCAAGATAAACCTACACACTGAACTATTAACTTGGAGTAAATTGTGTATCGATTTTACATATCAGTTGAGATTCATTTTAACCCGAATCTCTAAAATATGACCCTGTCGATGTTTCAGAATTTGAGTAGGATATTGATTAAGTCCAAGTCGTGGAGCTAGAGGGTCCACATCCTTCTCCAATTCCAGTCTAGATCCGACTCTATACTCTCCCCTTCGAAGGAGCCACGTAGGGAGACTCGTTGGTGGAAGAAGGGATATCAGAGAGTGACAATGTGGACGTTTCACGGGAGTCGAGAAAAGAAAGTGAAAGGAGGGTAGAACTATCAGCTCGTGAGGTTGATGGGGTAGGAGGAAGTTGGTCCTCAATTCTTCTTTCCTGAGTTTGTAATACCCACCCCACCCCTCCTAACTTCCGTCCTCCTTTCTGACCGGGACAAAATTCCATTAGTCCGTCAAAAACAGAATGTCGACTCATCTAAGTTTAAGTACATCAACGGACCTAAGTTTAAGGTACAAACTAGGTCATAAAAGACATGTTGAAACAACTACAATAAATTAAAGAAACACGAAGTCTAACGAGAAGACGTTTTACGTCTCTTTTTAGTATGAATGGACTGTACCAACAAGAATCTAATTTACTAAACTATGTTTATATCAAGGATTTTATTACGGACTCTGTTACATATATATAGTTCAGTTACGTTTCGTAAAAAGTTTTATCTCTTATTTTTACAATGAACTATATGTGTACTTCAAATTTATTAAACTCACAGTTATTAAATACTTATATTTTCACATACTTATATTTTCACATAGTTATTAAAACTGATCTTCCGTTTACTCGTTAATTTACTAATTTTACGACTTAACATATAAATAATATAATTCTTTAAAAATTGTTCACATTAACACCGGTCAAAAACTGTACACGAAGACAATTTAAAATTTATGTGACGAAAACGTTTAATACGATAAGCTAATTTACTCATAAATAACTTGTTGATGACAAACATTTCAATAAGGTTAATAAATAATAATACCCTTTTGGAAGGGGTTGTGAATCACTGTATTTTAATATTGATTAAATAATACAAGTAATATAATACCTAGTCCTTAAACCCACTTTGTATCAAAGAGAGACGACGTACTATTGACTCCAGAGTTGACTACAACTTCAACTTTGAGGTTATGAAACCGGAAGACTACGCTTCTCGACTGAGTAAACTTTTCTGGACTACGATCCTTTCTAACTTCCGTCCTCCTCTTCCCCTGCTGTCTCCTACTCTACCGACCTACCGTAGTGGCTGAGTTACCTGTACTCAAACCCATCTGAGGTCCTCAACCACTACCTGTCCCTCCGGACCACACGACGTCAGGTACCCCAGAGTTTCTCAGCCTGTGCTGACTCACTGACTTGACTTGACTTCACTTGTTGACCCAACTCTACCAATTTGCCGTTTTGCCTCCGGCGTACAGACCTCGGAGTAAAGACCCACCGACGACGTACAGAACTAAGAAGAGGTATAGCGTATACGATTCAGACCTCACAAGTTCTACGGAAGAAGGAGTTCAGGTTAATGATCCTGACCCTACCGATCTTGTCTGTCCCGTCGGGGCCATAGAGAGAGTGGATCGGGGAGGTGCATTGATCGAACCCGAAGGAGTCTCGTACCTGAAGAGTAGGAATCTGAAGAGTATACTGCCAAGTACTGAAGTTCTCGTTCACAATGTCCTTCGATCCGATCTTCGACGTTTCGAAAATTACTGAATAGAGTCTTCGGGGGTCTGTAGTGAAAACGATGTAGGATAACTGGACATTCAGTGATTTTGACCGTGTTTTAGTTCCCCTTCTTTTAATCTTTACCCTTCTTTTCGTTTATTAAACATAAAAAATTAGGTAGAGTTCAGTTACAGTAGTTGAATTATATATAAAAAAGTTCGATGACGGGTACTGTCAATTGGAAGAGTTTTTTTAACAAATGGTCCAACACAGATGAGAGAGGAATTACCGGAGATTAGAATACAATTGGGAGTAATATAGTGAATGTGAGAAGAGTTTTTTCAACAATTACTAGAGGTACAAGTGTTTATTTGACCTTTTTAAAGTCATAGTAAATAAAAATAAAGGTTTCCCAAAAAATTGTGTCAACTTGTGACAGAAATTTCTCAGAGAGGAGATCCGAAAAACTGTGGAAATGAGAGACTAAAAAGACAAAGAGACCGATAAAGAAG
The DNA here is from genome assembly GCA_006410555.1 of Capra ibex. Lineage (NCBI taxonomy): Eukaryota > Metazoa > Chordata > Mammalia > Artiodactyla > Bovidae > Capra > Capra ibex. The sequence goes on along the minus strand of SJYO01004475.1, from coordinate 302,577 downwards.
AATCGTAAAGATGAAGGAGGAAAAAAAGGTGGGAGAAGGAATAGTGGTGGTATATACGGGGGGTGTGGGGGTAGTCAACAGTGGAGACAAAATTGGTCATGAGTTAGGTAAGTAAATAGAAATAGAGATGACGATGCTTAGGTCAGTTTTGGGTTTGAGAGATCGTGGACTGAAAAAAAGTCAAGGAGTCGATGGTACGATGATTGTGGTATCGTAGAAAGAGGTGTGACTAGAGAGGTCTACCTTTTACGGTAAGGTGTAACATTGTACATATGATAGTACATTCTTAGCTTAGCGGTCAGATCCAGGCTGAGTCCTATGTCGTACCAACCCCGACCACGTACCACTACTGAGTCTCTCTACAATACCCCTTTACGGCAAGGAGGGATTGACACAGGACCGGTCGGGAGTGGGATGAGTCTCAACTCAAATCAATGATTCAGCACAGGTTGAGAACGTTGGAGTATCTGACATCGGGTGGTCCGAGAAGACAGGTACCTTAGGAGGTCCGTTCTTATGACCTCACCCAACGGTAAAGGAATAGGTCCTTGGGACGTGTCTCAGAGTCGAATTTATGGTAGTGGAGTCTCTGTTGGAGTAGAGAGATGGATTCAATCCAGAAGGATGTCAAGAAATAGTAAAGAGAAGTATTTTATATAAAGATTAATGTTAATATATAAACGAATAAAATAAAGAAATTGTAACAGAGATCATTCATCCAACATTCAAACTACTCCCTTCCTTATGATAGAAAATTTAGTGAAAACAACTATATTATCACTATTAAAAAGAGAGACCTCAATCTAATGGATTACATATAAGACTCATGTCCTGGTCGATACTGAAACTCCTTCAGTATATTAGATAATACGAAGTCAGGAGAATAGTGTTTTTACACCTATTATTAATTTATACAGATCATCCCAACACCGTTCCTGAATTACTTTATTATACACAATCTAATCGTCTTTCAGATCCTGTACCGTAACATACGAATAATTTATAAAAGGTAACCATAAAGATAATAATAATAAAGACCACGTCACGTACCTTGTACCACGAGTTATTTGTGAAAAAAAGAAAAAATTAAATTTAAACACAAATTAACCTCCTATTAATATTATAACACAACCGAAGACGGTATGTAATTATAGTTGTACTTAGTCTGTATCCATATACATACAGGGAAGGGAGAAGTTCGAGGGAGGGTGGAGGGTGGGGTAGAGTGGGGAGATCCAACAGTGTCTCGTGGTCCAAACACACGGGTTATTTGTAAATTAATAACCTACTTACCACTTTTAATTTGTATCGAACTCTTTCCATGAAATACACTACATCATACATTAAAAATATATGTAAAATATATAAAATTTTCTATGTAAAACTTTATATTCCATTATCATATACTTTCTTGATTCCCTTTTAATAAGAATATAGTCCGATTTGTAAAGGGAATGGAGTCACGGACGAGACATAATTTGATTTTGTACAGAATTAATAGAGAAATGTCTAGTATATTTCCAATTAAGGTTAATCAGGTTCAACTTATAAATGTATAAAACTTAATTACTGTAAGACTAATTACTTAAAAAGACATACATACTAAATAAGATTTCATTTTCATTTAATATGTACGACTACTTAGTAATTTAAACTAAGTATATTCGTAAAATTACTTTATTAACTTATTTTAAAGAGTACTTATTCGTATATAAACACCTTAATAATAATCTTCTGTTTTTAACTGGACACTTTAATCTTCTTATTAATGGACAAATTTTACTTTTCCCTTTCTTTTCCCAAGAAAAGAGATATTGTATTAATATTATATCAATGATTAAATATTATACCAAACCGAAATTATAAGATCCTTTTCTAAGTATCCACTATTAGTCTGATCTAAATATCCCCGGTCATATATTGTTATATTCAAAACAAGAAAAGGGAAGGGTGGTTTAAAGGATACTCTTTTTTCTTTACTTTTAAGTGAGTTTAATGTTGAACTATAGAATGTTTAAAGGTTTAGTCAATAAGTAGGTAAAGATTCGTCTTTTTTTATAATAAAGATAAATACCATTTTAGGTCTTTGTTTAAATGAGTATATATAAAATCAGTCCAAATAAGAAAAAATAATTAAGTCAAAATATAAAATAAAGACTTAATTTAGGTGATTATAAAGACTTCCTGTACAAGTCCCCTAAGTTAATACAATATGTAAACTTATATAGATTTTACTTTAAAACAAGTCAATATTACCAAATATCTTAATTGGTATTAGACGAGTTTGAAACAAGGTTTTTAGGAAGGATACTCTCAGAAAATTGTCGTAAGTATTCTTGTGTTCCACACCCCGTCCCTCCATCCGTTCCTCGTATATAAGTAAAACCATTCTTTTAGAATCTTTTCCGGTGAGTAAAATAATCCTTTACAAAAGGATTCTTTCGTCATAAACGGTTAAGTGAGGAAAAGAGAATTTGATATCTTTTAGTGCCGTTAGGTTCTAAAACAAGATACGGAAAGGAACAAATTCTTACTATTTACTAAAATAGAGTGATGTCAGGAAACCGGTTGTACATACCCCAAATAACGTCGGTACTCTTTCAACGTATTCTATGATCACCGAAGAAACAGAAGTTTAAATGACTTTTACAAAGATATTAGTAAAACAATTTATAGAAGGATAACTGATACGGTTTCGGAAACTGTCACACCTAGTGTTATTTGACACCTTTTAAGACTCTCTCTACCCTTATCGTCTGGCGGACTGGACGGAGAACTCTTTAGACATACGTCCAGTCCTTCGTTGTCAATCATGGCCTGTACCTTGTTGTCTGACCAAGGTTTATCCTTTTCCTCATGCAGTTTCGACATATAACAGTGGGACGAATAAATTGAAGATACGTCTCATGTAGTACTCTTTGCGACCTGACCTTCTTCGTGTTCGACCTTAGTTCTAACGGCCCTCTTTATAGTCATTCGAGTCTATACGTCTACTGTGGTGGGAATACCGTCTTTCACTTCTCCTTGATTTTCCGGGGAACTACTTTCACTTTCTCCTCTCACTTTTTCAACCGAATTTCGACTTGTAAGTCTTTTGCTTCTAGTACCGTAGACCAGGGTAGTGAAGCACCCTTTATCTACCCCTTTGTCACCTTTGTCACAGTCTGAAATATAAAACCCCGAGGGTTTAGTGACGTCTACCACTGACGTCGGTACTTTAATTTTCAGCGAATGAGGAACCTTCTTTTCAATACTGGTTGGATTTATCAAATAAGTTTCCGTCTCTGTAATGAGACGGCTGATTCCACGCAGATCAGTTCCGATACCAAAAAGGTCATCAGTACATACTTACACTCTCAACCCGACACTTTTTCCGACTCGTGGTTTCTTAACTACGAAAACTTGACACCACAACCTCTTCTGAGAACTCTCAGGGAACCAGACGTTCCTCTAGGTCGGTCAGGTAAGACTTCCTCTAGTTGGGACCCTAAAGAAACCTTCCTTACCACGATTTCGACTTTGAGGTCATGAAACCGGTGGAGTACGCTTCTCGACTGAGTAACCTTTTCTGAGACTACGACCCTCCCTAACCCCCGTCTTCCTCTTACCCTGCTGTCTCCTACTCTACCGATCTACCGTAGTGACTGAGCTACCTACACTCAGACTCACTTGAGACCATCAACCACTACCTGTCCCTCCGGACCGCACGATACTAAGTACCCCAGCGGTTTTTAGTCTGTGTTGACTCGCTGACTTGGCTTGACTTGACTTCATTTAAATTAAGAAACTTTTGATGACTAAGGATGTAACAATTGAGAGTAAATTAATCCCGTAAGACCAAAACGTTTGTCTTAAATAAAACAAAAAGACTACGTTAAACCAAAAATTAAATTTAGTTAATTTTCCTCTACTTTCACATGGACGTCTAGGTTATCCTTCTTTTTAGGATAGGATGGACAGTAGGAATGACCGAATACAACACTGGGTGGTGGAGTGATACGGTAACGACGGTAGTATGTCGTTCGTTTTAGAGATTTTACGTAGGCACGGGTGTGGGTGTGGGTGTGGGTGTGGGGACGGTGTTTGTGTGTGTCGCTACAGAGGGCATTGGGGTCTACTCTACACTATACTATGGTAAGGACGTGAATACAATACGAGACACTTGCAACTGAAATTTCGTCCCTCTAATAGGTCCACCCGGACTAGACTAGTACCTAGAAAATTTTCGTCTTTCGAAAGAGGTCGACTATCGTTTTTCTGTTCAGTTTCTCTAGACTTCACACTCTTCCTGAACGACGGTACTCCTACCTTCCTCGGTGGGATTCTTCCTAACGTCTACCAGAAGATCTCTATTTTGGTCTTCGGGCGACTACCGTTTGTTCCTTTGTCTCCGGATTGTATTGGCGTTCCTTAACTTAAAACGGTTATTTGTCCCTTCTGTGGTCCGAGGTCAATGAATGTTTCGGACTTTTATGGGAGACAAGTCGCAACACTCTGGGAGTCGTCTCTTGGTCGGTCCGGTAGGGTCTAAAGACTGAATGTCTTGACTCACTATTCACCCAAAACAAAATTTGACGATTTGACCCCTATGAAACAATACGTCGTTGTCTTTTGGTTATACTGATCCTTGTTAGGATTGTAAATGGTTTACTGAGTAACTTGAAGATACTACTAAACCTAGACATTGTTTCATGAAGTTAAACAGTATACAACCATAGGATTGGTGACTCGCTCGTATGTGTAATTCTGTTGATATCAAACGGGACCAGAAAATTCAAGGAAAAAGTCGTTGTTATTTTTAAGAATAGTAATAAGAAATTTTTAACTTGTTTTAGATATAAGATTGTTGAGTGTTAAATGATTATTATACTGACTTTAAACTTCTTTATAAATAATATCGATGAAAGAATCTTCCCTCTAAGGTAAAAGTGGGGTCTATCTAGGTATAATCCTTAGTAAAAATTATCAAACTATTATGACGAACAGTCGTCGTTATATGTAAGAACAAGATTTTACATGGAGATAGTAGGTTTTATAATAAGTGTTAACGGGTGTACACGGACGATGTGTAGACAAAAGTCGAAAAGATAGGGATAAGGACCTAAGATGAGATTGAGAAGTTACGTCACTAAAGAATTTTAAAGTAGTTGGCGTTTAATTGGTGGTAAGGGGGGAGAAGGGTAAAGGTTTACTAATAGGTGTGGACTTCTGAAATGTTGAATTGTCATGAAGAGACGAACGGACCGTAAAGAAAATTCTGATAAAAGTTATTGTGGTCGTAGAATTTTGTTAAAATTTTTAACTATACCTACACTTACTGAATAATCGTCAGGTCAACTTTCTTTAATTGTTCACTAAATTAGACTTATTTCCCTCTTTATTTTTTATCGTGTTTTCAAAGTTCATCTACTGGATTTCCTTCTACGGTCATTGTCATTGTTGTTGTTGTTGTTGTTGTTTTATGTCTTCTTCTTCGTTTAGACCTTCCTTTGTCACTCATCTAAAATCTATTAAATTACAAGTAAGTTTATGACTTTCCTCTCTAAACATGATTCTAAATTTTAAAATATACTTCTAAATGTTGAAATATGATTTAGGATTAGAGGAGAGGGTTTAAAACCTAAGAAGTTGAGAGATAATAATTCATTTAGACATGTAAAGAAATATGGATCTTTGAATTAAAGTAAACATACATTATTTGATATGAATTACACTCATATTCGGGTATGAGAGTACATTCTTTAGTAGAAGATGATATAAAGAGAACCATTAAGTCCCTAACTGTTAGAGGAAATCCTTTATAAAAAGGTTTGAAATATCGATCAAACGATAATACTGGTTCGTTCCTTTAAAGTGAAGGTTCATATTGGTGTTTGGGTCGATGAAAGGAGACATTTGATAACAAGGTTGTATAAAGTCGGACTTTAAAAGGTCGACACGAGTTCCCGAAGAGTGTTGGTGTACCTTTGATAAAGAACCCCGAATAAAAATTAATATCGGAAATGAGAAAAAACCAAGAAGTCTATAAAGACGAGGGTTCCAATGTACTACGAGATCTCTGTATTGTAAACACTGTGGTGGTGACATACTATACGATGTTATTCCTTATAGTGTCCTGTCTACCTTCATAATGGTGTCTTAAACCTAAACAAAAACATCAAATAAGTCTTCCTACAGGTATAATGGTAATTACACACACGAAACTTGAGTAGTCTACAATAAGTAAGCCAATCTACGGACATTTATACGGTGTGTTGATCCTAGGGTGTTTTACAGTACGATTCGTTCTAGGTATGGGAATTACTGTCTTCACCATTGTATATAATGTGTAGGAAGGTCATCCTTTTACATCATTTCTTGTAACACATTGTACAGACTAAACTCTTCGTTCGAGGATAACTAACTACATAGAATGACCGTTTCCAAAGTTCACTTGAGAGTTCAATTCAGGACAAATAAAGAATATTTAGTAGTTTTCATTTGGTCTTTCGAGTTATTCCATCTATATTTACAAAAGTCAAGTCAGACCTTATTAATATTACCTATATAAGTATCAAGAAGGAGTTTAATGATCTTAGAGTTTTCAAGTCCAATTAAGATTTCATTTAGGTCTTAAACACATAAGGTTCTTCCCCATTTTCTCTAGGTTCTACATCAGATAGGTTATTCTTAAGTCCCGGGTGGTATGACGAATTCCTGATAAGTTCTTAACCGGTTCTTCTAAGTTTACTAAAGAAATACACCCACAGACCTTGTATCATAGGACGTCACCGAAAACGGAATTAAAAATCTCGAAAAAAAAATTAATTTTCCTAGGTATGTGATATAAGTCATATTAAAAAAAAGTCACTTCACACATACTCCTTTCTCCACCTCACTTTCATCACAAATAATTGACTTTTAATCGATTTCATTTTCACAATGAATATGTTCCATCGATTAGTATATCCCATTAAGGGAAAGATGTCTACTACTTAGACTCTAAGTCTCTGGGTCTTACTGAAAGGTCATTCCCGACTCCTTCTAAATTTGATTTCACAGACAAAAGTAAAACTTTAAGGTCAAGGGTATGAAGAAGTTGATATATTGTGTACCAGGAGAGTTTAAATAGTGTAATAATTGTTTTAAAAACAAACTTTTTAATGATAACGGTCTCAATTTATCGTTTTTATTGATACGGTGTTCTGTCACCAAAAGTTCCATCCCAAGGGATTGATCGTCGTCGACATAGTAGACCCTTTACCAATCTTTATCAGAATGTGAGATCAGGATTACTTAGTTTCAGTGTCCTTCACTCGGACCCGTTAGACACAGAATTGTTCCAAAGGTCGACTAAGACCATGTGTAAGTTAAAACTCGAGATCTTATCCTTAAGGGTTGTAAACTACCACGTAGTAATAGTGGCCATGTTGAAAAGTCTGAACCTACGTAAGGGATGTCAATAACGTATACACATTAAGAGTGAACGTCTTTTCCAAGACACTGTAACGATGTCTTTCAAGTACTCTCGTCTCTTTAAGTCAATTTGTTTCTCGAAGTAATAAAAGTGTAAACAAGTTAGATTACTATTGTGATTTCGTCACCAAAAGTTGTCCCCTGTTAAAAGGTGTTATATAAAATATTATAAAAAGTCATGACACTCTAACTTAACATAGACATTCCTAAAATACAGTCTAAAAATCAACTTATAAACAAAACCCTGGACACTCACCTTTTTGTCTATCTAGAACGGAAGATCTATATAGATCTGAACGGAAGTTCGATAGATCTGAGATGTACACCAATATCTCTCTACTGTAGAAACTTCTTATTATATTTGTACATATCCTTTTTTGTGATTGGTCTCACCTCTTTGGAGTAACTTATATGACCAAAGTACCTGACTTAACACAAGGCGTTATAAGTATATAATTTTGGAATAGGGGGTTACATTGACATACACCTCTATCCTTTATATTCATTTACTAATTACAATTTACTCCAGTATTCCCACCCTGGGATGAGACTATCATGACCACACGAATACATATTCTTCTCCTTCTCTTTGGTTTCTCAAGTTAGAGAGAGTCTTGTACCTGTCTCTTTTTCGCTATACTGTGGTGTGACTCTTCCACAGGTAGATGTCCTGTCCTTCTCTTGGGAGTGGTCTTTGGTTGGGAGGATCGTGAAACTAGAACCTGAAGATCCGCGATCATGACACTCTTTTATTTGGATACATCAAATTCGATGGGTCAGACACCATAAGACGATAGTGTCGGGCTCTTCTGACGATGTGACCTACGTACCTCAGGGGTCTTTTCTGTCGAGAAATATAACCCTTATTTGATTAGGACCTCTTATCGATGTAAATGGGTGGGTGTTTACTGACTTTTCATGAATAGTCATTGATTACGTTGAACGGTCTTGAGTCATATCTTGAACAATTTCCTTACGTTGTTTCAGATTGTGGGTTGTTGTTCTTTAACTGGTACAGATCGTAGGTTAGTTTTAGAAGATTTACACGGTTCATCCTTTTGTACTTAGAATTGGACAAAAAATTTTTTTTACGTAACTATATTTGTCCGGTTCTTTACTATTCCTATTAATTTTCCGGACTTTTGTTGATGTTATTTATAAAATTATACGAGTCTTAAATTCTCTTGTATTTATATTACTCCTTTCTTAACCTTCTACATCTTTTATGAGTTTACTCTGAAGGTCTTTACTTTTGAGATAATAGACAGTACTTGTACAATGACCTACCCAACAGTCGTTTAATTTTTTAAGTTCTCCCTTTTTCTCTTCATTTACCTTCTATAACATTATCTTTGACAGGGGGTTTTTCGTGTTTCTTTTAATTTTTTATTTATCTTAGAGTGACAGGACACCCTGTCATAACTCGTCAGATTGGACACAAATACCACAGAACCTCACCCTCCTACCATGCACTTTCTTTTCTCATCTTCTCTTTTTTATGAACTTTTTTTATTGAAAAAGGTTTAAACTATTTTTAACATTTGAGTTTCTGATTTTTTTGTATGTGTTCAAAAAAAAAATTTCCTTTTGATATAACTCTTGTAATATCAATTTAACGACTTTTATCCACTATTTCTGTTTTGGAATTTCCTCTCCTTTCTAAACAGTACATATCTCCCGTCACTAATCTTACTAAAGTCTGTAGAGTAACAGTTTTTAACTTCCTTTTGATGTAAAATTGTAGAACTTTCTTTTGTTTTTCAGTTGGATCTTACAAAATGAGTATATTTATAGAAAATTTTGATTTTCACTTTCCTTGAAAATTTTTTTCGACTCTTTTCAGTATAATTATCAAAGGTCAGTCCTTAATCCTTTGTACTTATCTTGTCCGTCTTCTTTTCACTATGGTCTACTTTTACTTAGATGTACTTCGTCTCTTCTCGTAGAGGTTTTACCATACCCCCGTTTATTTTTTATGGAAGTAGTGGTTAAAATAAATTTTACAGTAAAAATTTTCATGTATTTAATTAGGGAGGTTTGGAAATATAAAAATTTTGTTCAAAGGGTACATAAATAAAGACATTTAAAAGGTAAAAAAATGGGACTCCCACCTAACGTTCATCTCATTTACACTTTCTTGAGACATAGAATTAAAGTGGGGATATTACTAATAAGTGAGAAATAGTAAACCAAAGAAAAGTGAAATATAAGGTCGAAACATCGATCATTCACACCTACTGTAAATTGATAAAATTCTGGTAAATCAGTCAAGACTTCGTGGAAGTCACTAAAGTCGTATATTGTTAACGAGAAGTCCTGTGTGACGACGACCTTAAGAGTCAGACTTTTTCTTACATTTACCGAATATAACTTACTGTATTGTTTAAGAGAGTTATCCTTTCTCGGATCAGAAAAAGTGACAGACGGTTTTCTATGAGTCGTGTCAAATTTCCTAGATGTAAGAACGTTTAATACATGACTTGTATTAGCAACCCTAAAAAAATTAAGAAAGAAAGGGGACTTATTATTTAAGTCACTTATAAGGATTTTGTGTCAAATCATTGACTAGGTTTACAAAAAGTTTACTTCAGGAAAGTTGATTGTTTAATAGTTTTAGTACTGACTGACCTCTTAATACAACATTTTTTTTAATACAAGATCACTTTATAGTGGTCTTAGTTTGTAAAAATTACCTAAAGAATGGGTTTTTCGAGATAAGGAATTTGTGATTCGTATAGGACACGTTCCATAAAAGACGTTTTTATTTATATTTTAATTTCCTTTTTCTTTTGATTAAAATTTTTAAGAATTTTCAAAAATTACAAATCTCAACCTTAAAATATCATATCGTCCTTCGTTTTTTGATTAGAACATGAAAGAATATTTGGGAGGTTACCGAAGGGTGTTTAAGACCTTATTTCAGATATCAGAAACAGTAAAGTGAGTGGGTCGAGTTACAATGGAACCCGACCTTCTTCGTGTTCGACCTTCCTTCTAACGGTCCTCTTTATAGTTATTGGAGTCTAAACGTCTACTGTGGTGGGAATACCGTCTTTCACTTCTCCTTGATTTTTCGGAGTCCCACTTTCACTTTCTCCTCTCACTTTTTCAACCGAATTTCGAATCAAATCAATTCAAGTGAGTGAGTCAGTACAGGCTGAGAAACGCTGGGGTACTTAGCGTCGTGCGGTCCGGAGGGACAGGTAGTGGTTGAGGGTCTCAAGTGAGTCTAAGTACAGGTGACTCAGTCACTACGGTAGGTCGGTAGAGTAGGAGACAACAGGGGAAGAGGAGGACGGGGGTTAGGGAGGGTCGTAGTTTCAGAAAAGATTACTCAGTCGAGAAACGTACTCCACCGGTTTCATGACCTCAAAGTCGAAATCGTAGTAAGGAAGGTTTCTTTAGGGTCCCGACTAGAGGAAGTCTTACCTAACCAACCTAGAGGCACGTCAGGTTCCCTGAGAGTTCTCAGAAGAAGTTGTGATGTCGAGTTTTCGTAGTTAAGAAACCACGAGTCGGAAGAAGCGTCAGGTTGAGAGTGTAGGTATGTACTGATGACCTTTTTGGTATCGGAACTGATCTACCTGGAATCAACCGTTTCATTACAGAGACGAAAACTTATACGATAGATCAACCAGTATTGAAATTTCGAGTTGTAAGTCTTTTCTAGTACCGTAGACCAGGTTAGTGAAGTACCGTTTATCTACGCCTTTGTCACCTTTATCACGGTCTGAAGTAAAACCCCCCGAGGTTTTAGTGGCTTCTACCACTAACGTCGGTACTTTAATTTTCTGTGAATGAGGAACCTTCCTTTCAATACTGGTTTGATCTATCGTATAATTTTTCGTCTCTGTAATGAAACGGTTGTTCCAGGTAGATTAGTTCCGATACCAAAAAGGTCACCAGTACATACCTACACTCTCAACCTAACACTTTTTTCGACTCACGGCTTCTTAACTAGGAAAACTTGACACCACGACCTCTTCCGAGAACTCTCAGGGAACCTGACGTTCCTCTAGGTTGGTCAAGTAGGATTTCCTCTAGTCGGGACCCACAAGTAATCCTCCTGACTACGATTTCGACTTTGAGGTTATATGACCGGTGGAGTACGCTTCTCAACTGAGTAACCTTTTCTGGGACTACGACCCTCCCTAACCCCCGTCTTCCTCTTCCCCGGCTGTCTCCTACTCTACCGACCTACCGTAGTGACTGAGTCACCTGTACTTAAACTCACCTGAGGCCCTCAACCACTACCTGTCCCTTCGGACCGGACGACGCTAAGTACCCCAGTGTTCCTCAGTCTGTGCTGACTCGCTGACTTGACTTGACTTGACTTGTACTGTCTTAGTTGTGGTAGGGGTTCTTTTTCTTTACGTTTTTATGTCTACCAACAGACTCCTCCGGAATGTTTATCGACTCTTTTCTTCTCTTCGATTTCCACTTCCTCTTTTCCTTTGTATATGGATAGACTTACGTCTCAAGGTTTCTTATCGTCCCTCTCTATTCTTTCGGAAGGAGTCACTAGTTAAGTTTCTTTAGTTCCTTTTGTTGTCTTACCCTTGCTGATCTCTAGAGAAGTTCTTTTAATCTCTATGGTTCCTTTGTAAAGTACGTTTCTACACATGTTATTTCCTATCTTTATCATACCTGGATTGTCTTCGTCTTCTACAATTCTTCTCCACCGTTCTTATGTGTCTTCTTGATATGTTTTTTTCTTGAAATACTGGGTCTATTAGTGTTACGACACTAATGAGTGGATCTCGGTCTGTAGGACCTTACGTTTCAGTTCACCCGGCATCCTTCGCAGTGATACTTTTTTCGATCACCTCCACTACTTAAGGTCAACTTGTTAAAGTTTAGGATTTTCTACTACGACACTTACACAACGTGAGTTATACGGTCGTTTAAACCTTTTGAGTCATCACCGGTGTCCCGACCTTTTCCAGTCAAAAGTGAGGTTAGGTTTTTTTTCCGTTACGGTTTCTTACGAGTTTGATGGTGTGTTAACATGAATAGAGTGTACGAACGTTTCATTAGGAATTTTAAGAGAATCGACTCGAAGTTGTCATGTACTTGGCTGTTGAAGGTCTACAAGTTCCACCAAAATCTTTTCCATCTCCTTGGTCTCTAGTTTAACGGTTGTAGACAACCTAATAGTTTTTTCGTCCTCTCAAGGTCTTTTTGTAGATAAAGACGAAATAACTGGTGTGGTTTCGGAAACACACCTAGTGTTGTTGGACCTTTTAAGACTTTCTCTACCTTTATGGTATAGTGGACTGGACGGAGAACTCTTTGGACATACGTCCAGTTCATCGTTGTCAATCTTGACCTGTACCTTTTGTCTGACCAAGGTTTATCCTTTTCCTCATGTAGTTCCGACATGCAATAGTAAGACGAATAAATTGAATATACGTGTCATGTAATACACTTTACGGTTCTACCTACTTCGTGTTCGACCTTAGTTCTAACGACCCTCTTTATAGTTATTGGAGTCTATGCGTCCACTGTGGTGAGAATACCGTCTTTCACTTCCTCTTGATCTCTGAGAACTACTTACACTTTCTCCTCTCCTATTTTCAACCGAATTTTGAGTCCTAAGTCAAGATTACTCCACCTACTTTGACCTCGGATAATATGTCTCACTTCATTCGGTCTTTCTTTTTGTGGTTATCTCATATGACTGCGTATATATACCTTATATCTTTCTACCATTGCTATTGGGACATACACTCTCTTGTTTTCTCTGTGTCTACATATCTTGTCAGAAAACCTGAGACACCCTCTCCCTCTCCCACCCTACTAAACCCTCTTACCGTAACTTTGTACATATTATAGTATGTTTTTACTTAGCGGTCAGGTCCAAACTACGTCCTATGTCCTACGAACCCCGACCACGTGACCCTACTGGGTCTCCCTACCATGTCCCTCCCTCCACCCTCCCCCGAAGTCCTACCCCTTGTGCACATGTGGGCACCGTCTAAGTACAACTACATACCGTTTTGGTTATGTTATAACATTTCAATTTTTTTTTTTTTCTCCTTTCTTTGGAATTAAAATTTTTTTCTTTTCTTTCACCTTTTTTTTTTTGTTGAGTCGTAAGTCTTTTGATTCTAGTACCGTAGGCCAGGGTAGTGAAGTACCGTTTATCTACGTCTTTGTTATCTTTGTCACTGTCTGAAATAAAAGAACCCGAGGTTTCAGTGGCGTCTACCACTGACGTCGGTACTTTAATTTTCTGAGAACGAGGAAGTTTCTTTTCAATAATGGTTGGATCTGTCGTATAATTTTTCACCTCTACAATGAAACGGTTTTTTTTCCAGGTAGATCAGTTTCGATACCAAAAAGGTCATCAGTACATACCTATACTCTCAACCTGATATTTCTTTCGACTCGTGGTTTCTTAACTACGAATATTGACCCCAGAACCTCTTCTGAGAACTCTCAGGGAACCTGACGTTCCTCTAGTTTGGTTAGTTAGGATTTCCTTTAGTCAGGACTTATAAGTAACCTTCCTAACTACGACTTTTACTTTGAGGTTATGAAACGGTGGATTACGGAGTAACCTTTTCAGGGACTACGACCCTTTCTAACTTCCGTCCTCCTCTTCCTCTGTTGTCTCTTACTCTACCAACCTACCGTAGTGGTTGAACTACGTGTACTCAAACTCGTTCGAGACCCTCAACCACTACCTGTCCCTTCGGACCGCACGACGTCAGGTACCCCAACGTTTACCAACCTGTACTGACTCGCTGACTTGACTTGACTGTACTGTCCAGTAGAGGACGGAAAGAGTCGGGTGTCATTCGTTACACGATTTGTCAAACTTCCGGATAATTGGATCATTGTAGTAAAGTGTGGCAACTGGAACGGTTTGAGGAAGGGGGACTCCTGGAGGGGTTTACGAGAAGGGAGACGGACCTTACACAAGATGGACAGATGGTAGTAGAGGGAGGAAGAAGAGAAGAGTAGACATAGTTAAATTTTATAATACAAGAAATAGAAATCAAGTGACGTAAATAAAGTGTATCATTAACATAGAAAAGTATAGAAACGTGACTGTGACATAAGGTCATCCCTTTATAGTGTAAATAAACCGGAGAAAGGAGTACAGATCCTTCACGGACCGTGTCTCATCCTTGAAGTACAAACACCTTACTCACTTGTCGAACTAAACGTGTACTTAAATACTTACGGAAAATGGTGTTCACGGTAAAGTAAGAATCTACTTTGGGTGTTTGACACCACCATAAACGATAATAAAATATACGAAATTACCCAGAAAGTTCTTGTGACATATGACTTTAACTAAGCAAACCGTAATGTGCCTAAGGAGGAACATTATACCTTCTCGTCAATTTTCGTAGTATACACTTGTAAATCGCCATTGTCTACGTATCTTTAAGATTACAAGGAAGGGTTTTTAGGTTACGGTATGTGTACATACTTGAACATGATCTTTTACCTTCGTGAACAAATACTATTCTACAATATTTTACCTTTCCTTTTAGTCACGTCCGTGACCTTTAGGGACGAAGTCACACTCTTGAGTCGTCCGGTGGTCGTACCGTTCGACTTAGACACGACGTTGTAGAGGTGTGACACCGGTTTAGACCTTAGTGAACGAAAAGAAACCCTTGTGTTCGAAAAGCCCAGAATTCATTCCCACTACGTGTGTTCGTAAGTAAATTATAATTTACGTTGATTGAACTTATTAAAGAATTTTTAATTAGAGAGTCTTAAAATAATCACGGGGAATTAGTAGTACCGAATTACAGTACGACCGTGTCAAATGACACCAACTAAAAGATTGTCGAGTGAGGAGACAAAAAGTAGGATGAGTATAGGGTTTGGTTAGAAAAATTTTTGAGTTTACGTACTATGTCTTTTTTGCCTTTGATATGACATAGAGAGAAGGAGATAGGATCGTCGTCAAACGAAGTAATTCGTAACGAGGAAAGGGGCTTTAAAGAGATTATGTGTTATTGGACTTAAGATTTGAAGTCGAATTTAAAATGTCAATGAAGTTTTAAAACACGGTAATATAACGTATAAATTCTAGTTGACAAAAGTTATATATGAGTGAAGTCTCACGGAAACACATGTGGAAAGAGAAGATCATAACTCACTCTTCATTTGTCTCTAAAGGATTTACTTCCCTTTTCCCTCTTTTTAGATAGATTTAAAGGGTTAAGACGAACCAGTTCGGAAACACTACTGTTTTTTGACTCAACTTCACTTGAGAGTTCGTAAACCGTGAACTATTACTTAGTATGATGAAACGAAGTTTTGATAATTAGATATTTTAGAGAACTAACTGAACAGGTAATTATGAAAATGATACATTCTCTTTTCCGTAAAACAATGGATTCTAGTAAGCCGTAAGAATGAAGTAGGTTGTCACTGTTGAAAGATATAATCTAAGATATCTACCATATCATTTCTAAAAAGGGTTTATTCATGGAGGAGTCAAGTCAAGTCAACGAGTCAGCATAGGTTGAGCAACGTTGGAGTACTTGGTGTCGTGTGGTCTGGAGACACAGGTAGTAGTTGAGGGTCTCGGGTGGGTTTGAGTACAGCTAAGTCAACCACGACGGTAGGTTGGTAGAGTAGGAGACAGCAGGGGAAGAGGAGGGTGGGAGTTAGAAAGGGTATTAATCCCAGAAAAGTTTACTCAGTCGAGAAGTGTAGTCCACCGGTTTCATGACCTCAAAGTCGAAGTCGTAGTCAGGAAGGTTACTTGTGGGTCCTGACTAGAGGAAATTCTACCTGACCGACCTAGAGGAACGTCAGGTTCCCTGAGAGTTCTCAGAAGAGGTTGTGGTGTCAAGTTTTCGTAGTTAAGAAACCACGAATCAAAAGAACTATCAGGTTGAGAGTGTCGGTATGTACTGGTGACCTTTTTGGTGTCAGAACTGATCTGTTTGTAAACAACCGTTTCATTACAGAGACGAAAAATTATACGACAGATCCAACCAGTATTGAAAGGAAGGTTCCTTATTCGAAGAAAATTAAAATAACGACGTTAGTGGTAGACGTCACTAAAACCTCGGGTCTTTTTATCAGACTGTGACAAAGGTCACAAAGGGGTAGATAGACGGTACTTCACTACTCTGGCCTACGGTACTAGAATCAAAAGACTTACAGTTCTATATTCGGTTGAAAAAGTGAGAGGAGAAAGTGAAAGTAGTTCTCTGAGGAATCAAGGAGAAGTGAAAGACGGTATTCCTACCACAGTAGACGTATAGACTCGAATGACTATAAAGAGGACCGTTAGAACTAAGGTCGAACACGAAGGAGGTCGGGTCGTAAAGAGTACTACATGAGACGTATCTTCAATTTATTCGTCTCACTGTTATATGTCGGAACTGCATGAGGAAAAGGATAAACCTTGGTCAGACAACAAGGTACAGGCCAAGATTGACAACGAAGGACTGGACGTATATCCAAAGAGTTCTCCGTCCAGTCCACCAGACCATAAGGGTAGAGAAAGTCTTAAAAGGTGTCAAATAACACTAGATGTGTCAGTTCCGAAACCGTATCAGTTATTTCGTCCTTATCTACGAAAAGACCTTGAGAGAACGAAAAGGCTGCTAGGTCGTCTACAGTCGTTAAACTAGAGACCAAGGAGACGGAAAAGATTTTGGTCGAACTTGTAGACCTTCAAGTGTCAAGTACATAACGACTTCGGACCGAACCTCTTAAAACTCGTAATGAAATGATCGCACACTCTACTCACGTTAACACGTCATTAAACTCGTAAGACACCGTAACGGAAAGAAACCCTAACCTTACTTTTGACTGGAAAAGGTCAGGACACCGGTGACGACTTAAAAGGTTTAAATGACTGTATAACTCGCGTTGTGAAAGTGTCGGAGTTGACCTTAAGATAGTGGAGGTGATCGAAACAAACAACACTACGAAGGATTCCGGGTGAACTGAAGTGTAAGGTCCTACAGACGGAGATCCACTCACTAGTGGGGTAACTCCAATAGACCCATTACTTCTAGAAAAAACATATCAAGAAGACACATCAGAACAGTACAGAAGAATTATAGAAATCGAAGAGAGTCCAGGTATGGTAAAGACAGGAAATAACTCGTGTACAAACGCACTTTACAGGGGAACCATAGAGATTAAAAGGACTTCTCTAGAGGTCAGAAAGGGTAAGATAACAAGAGGAGATAAAGAAACGTAACTAGTGACTCCTTTCGAAGAATAGAGAGGAACGATAAGAAACCTTGAGACGTAAGTTTACCCATATAGAAAGGAAAAGAGGAAACGAAAAACGAAGAGAAGAAAAGAGTCGATAAACATTCCGGAGGAGTCTGTCGGTAAAACACAATAACGTAAAGAAAAAGAACCCCTGCCAGAACTAGGGACAGAGGACATGTTAAAGTACTTATAGGTAGGTATCAAGTAGTCCGTGAGACTGATAGTCTAGATCAGGGAATTTAGATAAAGAGTGAAGGTGACATATCAGTATTCCCTAAAATAAATCCAGTATGGACTTACTAGATCACCCAAAGGGGTGAAAGAAGTTAAGTCAGACTTAAACCGTTATTCCTCGAGTACTAGACACGGTGACAGTCGAGGACCAGAACAAATACGACTGACATATCTCGAAGAATATTCTTAAATTAGTTAGACTAAAGCCACAACGGGTAGACCACTAGAGGTACACGTCTCAGAAGAGAACACAAAGACCTTCTCTCACAAACGATACTGATCACGCAAGAGAACCGTCTTGAGATTATCGGAAATGGGATGAAGTAAGACATGAGGTTCCGGATTAAACGGACAATGAGGTCCACGAAGAACTGAAGGATGAAAACGTAGGGTCAGGGGATATTACTTTTCCTGTAGAAAACCCCCACGATCAAGATTTTACAGAACATCTTGGTATCTTGGTAAGTTCAAGTCGAAGAAGTTACAATGACCAGCCCCGTATCTGAACCTAATGGTACTATAACTTACCAAACGGAACCTTTGCTTGTCTCTAGTAACACAGTAAAAACTCTAACGTAGGTTCATGACGTAAAGCCTGAGAAAACAACTGATACTACCGATGAGGCAAAGAAGATTACCTAAGGACGGGTGTCATCATCTTACCAGTAGACTCAATTTAAGTGGGTAACGTCAGATAAAATCAAGCGACTAAGGATATTACAGCTGAAAGTCAGAACGGTAAAGGACAGACTGGATAAGGTTAGACGGAACTAAGTACCTGGATTGTAAGGTCCAAGGATACGTCGTAATGAGAGATATCGTAGTCTGGAACGAAGGTGGTGGTCAGTGGAGGTGTTGACCCTCAACAAAATCGAAACCGAGGTAGGGAAGTAAGAAAGACTTCAATAAAGAGGAGACTAGAGGTCATCGTATAACCCGTGGATGGTTGGACCCCTCAAGTAGAAAGTCACAGGATGGAAAAACGGAAAAGTATGACAAGTACCCCAAGAGTCACGTTCTTATGACTTCACCAAACGGTAAGGGAAGAGGTCACCTGGTGTAAGATATGGAGGATCTCCCTTCCTTGTTACAAAAGGGGAGGAAAACAAAGGTGGATTCGAGGATTGTATTAAACTAAAGATATCATCTTTAGATTAGTATAAATCTTAATCATTTGTTTATTAATAAATTAGTAAAATAGTTTACAACCAGAAACATATCGAGACTTAGTATATACTAGACGATTATACGGTACACTAAAAATGGATCAAAGAATTAAAAAGACCCTAAAAGTAATGAATATACAGTTTACTTCGTACATTAAAAGAGGTTCCAGAAAAGGTCTAAATCCTACGGTACTACTAAGACGTTCACTTTTATTATTATTAAATAATGTAATTGTTAATATTCATCATTGTTTATATTTAAAAATATGGTGTACGGTTTATAAATCCTAAATGATACTTAAAAAGATCTCTTTATGAACTTCCTCTTTAGATGACTCTCAGATATTTTTATATTTGATCTGGTATGTTTACAATAACTCATGTGTCTTGTGGTTTCAATATAAACACATAGACTCGTTGACCCATATAGTATACGACTGTCTAATCAATTTTTCTTCTTGTTTTGATCTTCTTGCGTTTGATTAGGGTAATTAGATTACCTACGTCGATTTTATCCATTTGTATTATCCATAATAGTGATTTGAACGACCGTGTTTCAGTAAAAATTTTATAATCCTGAAATTTTGGAATAGAGACAAGTACCCTTTTCACTTCGATCTGACAACCTGATGTGAAGTAAACAGGACATTGACAAAGACCGTTGATAACAAACCATTTACGGGATCTCTACTTTTTTAAGGATGTTGTTACTATTCATCATTCCCTTCTTTTTTTTTTTAGTTTCTGAACTTAATTTAATGTATTAATTAATTTTATCGTAATCTTTACGTAATTTTGATTCAATATTAGTTAGTCTTCAAGTAATCTCGAAAATTTGTAAAAATCGGACAGAAAACTTTGGAAAGAGCGTCATCCGTGACCACTGGATGCTTAGTAATTTAAGTCAAGATAGAGGAACTGGAGCGAAAGTCAAGTCAGTCAGTCAAGTCAGTGAGTCAGCACAGGTTGAGAAACGCTGGGGTACTTAGCGTCGTGCGGTCCGGAGAGACAGGTAGTGGTTGAGGGTCTCAAGTGAGTCTGATTACAGGTAGTTCAGCCACTACGGTAGGTCGGTAGAGTAGGAGACAGCAGGGGAAGAGGAGGACGGGGGTTAGGGAGGGTCGTAGTCTCAGAAAAGGTCACTCAGTTGAGACGTACTCCACCGGTTTCATGACCTCAAAGTCGAAATCGTAGTCAGGAAGGTTTCTTGTGGGTCCCGACTAGAGGAAGTCTTACCTGACCAACCTAGAGGAACGTCAGGTTCCCTGAGAGTTCTCAGAAGAGGTTGTGGTGTCCAGTTTTCGTAGTCAAGAAACCGTGAGTCGAAAGAAGTGTCAGGTTGAGAGTGTAGGTATGTACTGATGACCTTTTGGTATCGGAACTAATCTGTCTGGAAACAACAGTTTCATTACGGAGACGAAAATTTATACGATAGATCCAACCAATATTGAAAGGAAGGTTTCTCATTCGTAGAAAATTAAAGCACTGACGTCAGTGGTAGACGTCACCAAAACCTCGGGTTTGTTTATTTCAGACTGTGACAAAGGTGACAAAGAGATAGATAAACGGTACTTCACTACCCTGGTCTACGGTACTAGAAGTAAAAGACTTACAATTCGAAATTCGGTTGGAAAAGTGAGATGAAAAAGTGAAAGTAGTTCTCCGAAAAATCAAGGAGAAGTAAAAGACCGTATTCCCACTACAGTAGACGTATAGACTCCAATAACTATAAAGAGGGTCGTTAGAACTAAGGTCGAACACGAAGGAGGTCGGGTCACAAAGAGTACTCCATGAGACGTATATTCAATTTAGTCGTCCCACTGTCATATGTCGGAACTACATGAGGAAAAGGATAAACCTTGGTCAGACAACAAGGTACAGGTCAAGATTGACAACGAAGGACTGGACGTATGTCCAAAGAGTTCTCCGTCCAGTCCACCAGACCATAAGGGTAGAGAAAGTCTTAAAAGGTGTCAAATAACACTAGGTGTGTCAGTTTCCGAAACCGTATCAGTTATTTCGTCTTTAATCGTAGTACAATACTGGTGGATGAATCAGGGAAAGAATCGTGATGAATACATGGAGAAAGACCAAGAGAAAGTCGTAGGATTTTTCAGAAAGGTCTTCTAAGATAGGGCGGTTATAAAAGAACAAATGAAATCTAAGACACAGAAAATCATAGTATAACTGATCTATGTACCTAGAGTCGACAGAAAAACCATAGAGATATTCCTTATCTATTTTAAGTCACACAAATTTTGACTTGAAAGAAAAGTTTTAGTCGTGTATGAGGACTATAAAGACAATTACTATAACGTCAATGGACGCTTAGAATGTACAATAGGTGTGTGAACTATACGTAAGTCTGAGACTTATAAAAGTAAGAATAGAGTCACGAGAAAGAGTGTGGGTAGAAAAGAAGGGGTGAAGGTCACGGTCGGAGGATCAATGTTCATGGAGAGGAAGTAGAGAACGGATCTTACAACGTCACTAAAGAATTCAGACGAAGTACATAGTCTAGCTAGTAAAAATGTTGTGTTCAGAACTAAATAAGGTATGTTAAAATCATAAAGATTTTCTTGTGTGGTTTAGAAATTACAGGACGACTTTTTCGGGAGAGAGATATATATATATATAGAAAGGTGACATACACTTGTTTTAGCTTTTGAGATTACCAGTTTAGAAAAGGACTCGAAGCATTTATTATAAAGGAGGACAAAAGATGGACAGAGGTGTAAGTTCACCTTGACTTGGTGGGAGTCAAAAGAAGTAAACGTGGATTAAAGTTTCGTCTTTGAGTACCACAATGGAGACCACGGGATAAGTGGAGGTAGGGTCGGAAAATTAGAAAACGAAGAAGTCTGTCGAACAGTGAAAGGAACTAAGGGAGGTCAGTTTGAACTATTTGGGTAGGTGGGGTTGAGAATATCAGGAATTTTTTTGTGTATAAAAATTTGATAAAGTTTATATATTTTTCTATATATCTTCTTACCCCAAAGGGTCCATCGAGTCAATATATCTTAGACGGACGGTCACGTTCTCTACACCTGAGCTTGCGACCCAACCCTTCTAGGGGATCTCTTCCTTTACCGTTGGATGCGGTCATAAGAACGGATTTTTCAAGGTACCTATCTCCTCGGACCACCACATATCAGGTACCCCAGTGTTTCTCAGTCCGTACTGATTCGATGACTTATTAAATTGGGTATATGTCTTCTTATATTGGCTGCTTCTTGACTTTTGTAACTCCTATAGTCAATTGGGAAAGGTTTTACTTAAGAAGAGGGAGAGACTCCATTGGTACTAGTATTAAAACCATAAAAAGTAAGTACCCGTATGAAATAGTAAACATAGATATATACATTTTTATATACGTGTATATATTGTTATAAAAATATATATACATATAAATATTAATATATAAGAACTTATTATACGTTAACAAAAAGTAAAAAGTTTAACATAATTTCACTACACTAAAAATATGTAGAATTGGATACTAAATCCCCCTAAACCACCCTACCTCCACTAGGTGTAAATCGGATTGACTATGTACGTTAGGATTGAGTAAATAAAAATAATTATATCTCATAAGTTAGTAGTATTACATGTTAAAAAATAAGTGAGAGGTACGACTATCTGTAAGTATGAAAGAGACGTAAAAAAATCATAATGTTCAAGAATTTTGTTAAAGGAACACGTATATGAACTCTTCAAAAAAAATACTCAAATATACGGATATTCAATTTAATAACTCAACATCCCAAACAAGGTTATAAGTGGGGGTCGTAACAAGAGTAACAAGGTGTAAGAGTGGTTTTGAACCATAAAAGTCTAGAAAAAAAAACAGTCAGTCTCTCTACGTGGAAGAAAGAATGACACCAAAATTAAAACTGAGAGGTCTAATAAGTAATTGAACTTTTTCAAATGATCAATGAATAGTAAAGGATTTTTAACGGATAAGTAGGTAAAGTGGTTAAAAAGTTAATTTAAAGAAAAGACATGTATATAAAATTCTAGAACATGACGATCGGAAATAGTGAGAATATTAAAGTTTATAGAAATGAGTTGAGATCGAATAGAAACAAAAAAAATATAAAAGTAAGTCAAGTCAGCGAGTCAGTACAGGTTGAGAAACATTGGGGTACCTGATGTCGTACGGTCCGAAGGGACAGGTAGTGGTTGAGGACCTCGAACGAGTCTGAGTACAGGTAGCTCAGTCACTACGGTAGGTTGGTAGAGTAGGAAACAGTAGGGAGAGAGGAGGACGGAAGTTAGAAAGGGTCGTAGTTTCAGAAAAGGTTACTCAGTCGAGAAACGTAGTCCATCGGTTTCATAACCACGAAGTCGAAACCGTAGTTAGGAAGGTTACTTATAAGTCCTAACTAAAGGAAATCCTAACTGACCAAACTATGGGAACGCCAGGTTCCCCGAGAGGTTGTGGTGTCTAGTTTTTTTATAATATCGATTATAACTAACTCACAGGTTATTACGGAGTGTGTTTAATTTATTAACATACATAAACATCAGTTAAATTATTAGAAGGGAGAACACCAGACACCATTATACAGAACACATTCTTTATAAAGAAATAGATATCAGTTTACACAAGAGGGAATAAAAGAAGATTCTTTGATTTAAAAAACGAAAAGAGTAAACTAAACGATTGACGTACCTTCCTGAAGATATCCTTTACCTTACCAGTAAACAAAAGTATACCTAGTAGTCATTATGATTATATATTTTTTTAAACCAGACAGAAAAAGAAAATTAACCTTTAAATTAGGTAAATGTAAATAATGCCGATGACTATATAAAACTGAATAACTACTATGAATTAAAACACAAAAAGATTAACAGGTCTAAAAAAATAGGTAATTTTTCCCTTTTGAAGGAAGTTGGGACACCATTATATTTTCACTTTTTATGTTTATAGTGAAGATTTAATATGAAAGTGGATATAGGAGGTTCGACCCAATTATCAAAGATCCTCATTTTCACAAGTGTATATATTACCCGTGACTTTAGTAATACCACGAGGAGCTTCGAGGTCACGACAGTTAGGTCCTTCTAAAACGGTAGGGTCGTGTTGATAAAAAAATAGCCTCTTCCACTACCGTGGGGTGAGGTCATGAGAACGGACCTTTTAGGGTACCTGACTCCTCGGACCATCCGACGTCAGGTACCCCAGAGACTCCCAGCCTGTGCTGACTCACTGAAGTGAAAGTGAAAAGTGAAAGTACGTAACCTCTTCCTTTACCGTTGGGTGAGGTCATAAGAACGGACCTCTCAGGGTCCCTGCCCCCCTCGGACCATCCGACGGCAGATACCCCAACGTGTCTAAGCCCGTGTTGACTTCGCTGAATCGTCGTCGTCGTCGTTTATGTCTATAGTCTTATTAACTCAAAAAGATATACTTATCTTCATAAATTTTGAGATTAAATGTGTGATTTTGAGTGTACAAGTGTCACTTAAAGTATGAATGTGGATCAGGTTTCGAGTCAAGTCCATCTGGCCGACATATTTTAAAGACACATAGATATAAACCTTTACATTTCCCTACGTACTTTTGCACCATACCTTCGACTGAACGACGGGTAAAGAATAAATTTGTGGAGTTTGACATTGTGTTAAATGGGAGATATCGAGAATCATAAATACAGTAATCTATAGTACCTGTATCAAAACCGGAGTCTGTCTCAATTGTACCCAGTCTCCACACAGTCTCCAAACGTTTTACGAAGGGATCTATCTGTAGTCAGAATAGTCACTTGATTCTTTGGATTTAAAGAACCTTACCCCACCGAGACTCACTCCGTCGGTAGACACAATATTGTTTAGGAGGTCTATCAGATTTACAGAATCACTTACTCTACCCAGACTTAATGTTTCCTCGTCTAAGGTGAGTTGTATTTTAAAAAGAATTTTTTTATCCGATTAAGATCATTGTAAGAAATTTATTAAAGTAATACTTTTAAAGATTTGTTTAAGTTTTCATTCGTCGTATTATTAGGGGCAAATGGTGAGTGGGACGATTTTGTTGGTATTAAAAAAAGTCAGTAATTATATAATACAAATTAGAACAATTTACATTGTTACCACATTAACAAGACAACCGTTTAAGGAAGAGGTGACTTTTTTTAACGTCATCAAGGGGGTAATAGGAACCGTAGTTAAAGACTCCAGGTCAATGGGTACAAGTTGACACTGGGTTTTTATAATTATTCTTTCAAGGTCTTTATTTGTAGAGGATTCAAAATCTAACACACGGGAAGACTTGTCGTACTACTTTAGACGTCGGTAGGGAGAGACTACCAGTGCAACAGACAGTGTTATATAGTTACGAACGTAATTTCATTGAAATAAAATGGACTATTATCGGGGTTTCGAATTCTCATTAATACTACCGCTAAGTCTATACGGTTTCTCCTCGATACTTAACAAAGGAAATGTACTTTTTTCAAGGGATGAATCATTCCTTTCTTTTTTTTAACTTACGACTCCAACGACTCTAGATGTCCTTCTTATTTAAAAGTATCTATCGTACTTCAACACTTTTACCTTTTTCTTTAAACACAATGAAAACGACTACGTACAGTTTGACGCTCGGTATCACACACTATTATGGAGTAGGTAGAATTGGTTCGTGAATTTAAATGTGTCATTCTATAAATCTTACTCTCTCTTTCTGGTGGAAGTGTATTAAAATTAATGTCATATAACAAAACGAATAAGATAATCGATGACAACAATGAATGAATGACAGGGATTAAATATTTAATTGAAATAGTATCTATAAATACATAATTCTTTTTTTTTTTGTATCCTAAACGATGACAGGTGACCCCCAATCTTTTTCCCTCTCTCAAGGTCTTTTTGTAGATAAAGACGAAATAACTGATACGGTTTCGGAAACTGACACACCTAGTGTTATTTGACACCTTTTAAGACTCTCTCTACCCTTATGGTCTGGTGGACTGGACGGAGAACTCTTTGGCTATACGTCCAGTCCTTCGTTGTCAATCTTGACCTGTACCTTGTTGTCTGACCAAGGTTTATCCTTTTCCTCATGCAGTTCCGACATATAACAGTGAGACGAATAAATTGAAGATACGTCTCATGTAATATTCTTTACGACCCGACCTCCTTCGTGTTCGACCTTAGTTCTAACGGCCCTCTTTAGAGTTATTGGAGTCTATACTGTCTACTGTATATACGTCTACTGTGATGGGAATACCGTCTTTCATTTCTCCTTGATTTTTCGGAGAACTACTTTCACTTTCTCCTCTCGCTTTTTCAACCGAATTTCAAGTTGTAAGTCTTTTGATTCTAGTACCGTAGACCAGGGTAGTGAAGTACCGTTTATCTACTCCTTTGTCATTTTTGTCACAGTCTGAAATAAAACCCCCGAGGTTTTAGTGACGTCTACCACTGACGTCGGTACTTTAATTTTCTTCGAAGGAGGAACCTTCTTTTCAATACTGGTTGGATCTGTCGTATAAGTTTTTGTCTCTGTAATGAAACGGTTGTTTCCAGGTAGATCAGTTTCGATACCAAAAAGGTCACCAGTACATACCTACACTCTCAACCTGACACTTCATTCGACTCACGACTTCTTAACTACGAAAACTTGACACCACAACCTCTGCTGAGAACTCTCAGGGAACCTGACGTTCCTCTAGGTTGGTCAGGTAAGACTGCCTCTAGTCGGGACCCACAAGAAACTTTCCTGACTACGACTTCGACTTTGAGGTTATGAAACCGGTGGAGTACCCTTCTCAACTGAATGACCTTTTCTGGGACTACGACCCTCCTTAACCCCCGTCCTCCTCTTCCCCTGCTGTCTCTTACTCTACCGACCTACCGTAGTAGCTGAGCTACCTGTACTCAAACCCACTTGAGATCCTCAACCACTACCTGTCCCTCCGGACCGTACGACGTCAAGTACCCCAGTGTTTCTCAGTCTGTGCTGACTCGCTGACTTGACTTGACTTGATCCCCAATCACCTTACTTAGGGGATAGCTATTTCCTCCTGATGATATGAACGACTTCATAAATTCCTTCCCACTTTATTATTTAGACCCTAGATGAAATATTTTCTCTTTCTTGAAAATTGTTGATATTAACGTCCGTGTAATTTACTCGATAGATCCCTATGTCACTAAAGGTAGAACGGGTTATACCAGATTCTTTAAACCCACGACATCTTTCTTACAGACGTAATGAAAAATCTCTCCTTATCTATTAGAGATGCTAGAGAAGTCTGAGATTTGGTATATTAATATACTACTTTACGGAATAAAAATAATTTACACTAAAATTAATTTCTATAAATTTGAAGGTTCTTATTAAAGAGTAACTTTAGTGTTCATTATATTTTTGTATTTGTTTATAGACAAGTATATATTTACTGTCTGGACTCATTACAGTAATTGATTTTCAGACAAATATATAGTATTAATACTATAATCTTTATGTCAAACGTTTAATAAGTTGGTTTGGGAATGTATATTAGTGATATTAGTGGTACCTCCTAAAACGTATTTATTAGAAGAGGGTTATGGTCTCCATGATATATTATATAGACGTACTGTCTGGTAACTTCTTATATAGGGCGTAAGTACTTTGTGTCATGTTAAATCAACAGTTTATATTTTATTTACATTGACTTCTTGACTCTCATAAGTGTTTACAGTCGAAATACTAAGTTCCTGTACCGGGGGACACTTCTTGTATCTTGTCTCTGACGTAAATGGTACTTCGTGTCTTCTGTAGATCTAGACTCTACTACCAACCTAAAATGAAGAGAAAGATTACAGTTAACTAATCCTTACCACGGACCTTTTTGCGTGACTTCTTACACACTGGGAGACTCGAGTCACCCTTTTTTTACCCTTCCAACTACTAACCACAGGTGATGTCCAACCCTTATTTCCTCTTACCTACTCAAACCTTAGTTCATAAACGGTTAGGACATCATCTGGTAATTTGTAACTGAGCGGTGTTTAGAAAAAGGAGGGTGGAGATGGTGAAACTGATCGATATTTTAGAGAGTGATTATAAATTTAACAATGGGAAAAAAAGTCTTATGTAGGATAAGGTCGACTCATTATCAATAAAACTCACCCGTCTTAGGAAAAAAAAAAAGAATTTAGAATTCTCACGTATTTTGTCCCACCGTAAGGTTTGAAGAAAAGTCGTCTATGGGAAGTAGATAGTCGTCATATTGTCTTTTATAATTAAACCTTTTCTCTTTGGTCTTACTACACTTATTAGTATCATGGAGGGGGTGGTGGGGGGGGGGGTTTTTTTTAACGACTAAGTCACAAGGAGGAAGACAGACCCAGGGTACTACAGGGATCTGAGAAGGACTTATCACTAATTCTAAAAGGGAACAACGTCGTAGTGAGTCGACAATTGAGGGTGACGACCGTAGACGGGGTCATGGGAGAGATCAGGAACGTGTAAAACACTAAAACTACTGATGAAAAATAAAAGTAAGAATAAGAAAATGACAATTAAAATCAATATTAGTAAAATTAAAAAAGAACAATTACAGTCAATTTGAGAGACTTGAAAATTCATCAACTAAATGTCATAGTACATCAAAGTCGATAATGTGGTTTCTCTAAGTCAATATAATATAAACCAAAAGTCTAATAAAAGGTAAAATCCAATACAGTTCTATAACTTATACACAACATTTAGAAAGAACCAATAGACAAAATATGTATATATAACAAGAATAATAATGGTATGAGGATTAAATAGGACGCGGGGGAAGGGGAAACCATCGGTATTTAAATAGAAGATACTCAGAAAAAGACAAAACGAAAATGTTAGATACATGGTCGAATAAATTTACTAGAAGTTAGTGAATTTTTTTAAATAACCTCATATCAACTAAATTTCACAACACAAAGTTAAGAAAATACATAAACGGATAGGATAACACTAAAAAGGGAAAGGACATCTAAAAACGAGGAAAAGATAAATCTCTAGAAATTATACAGAAAATCGCATCTAAATCATAACTACTTAAGAAAGTCAAAACGAGTAGACTCTTTAATAGAGAAAGACAAGATTTACTATCAGAATGGCCCATCTCATAGGATCCAACGTCTAAGAAGGAAAAGTCTTGAAACTTATACGGTACGATGAGAGAAGACCGGACGTCTCAAAGACGTCTCTTTAGACGGGTATCGGAATACGTCCAAGGGAACATTTATTAAGAAATAAAGAGGACGACGGCAATCTTAGAAGAAAAACAAAGTGAAAACAGTAAAATTAATGCATTCAAACCACACCCCGACAAACCACAGTGGAACAAACCCCGGGAGACACGAAGGACATGGAGTTATACAAAGGAAGAAATCCAACCCTTCAAAAGTCGGTATTAAAGAAGTTTATGTAAAAGTTAGGAGAAAAGAAAGAGAAGAGGACTACGGGTATAAAACCTATCTAAACGTTCGAAATATTATTGGGTACTTAGTGCATGCAACGAAAGGAAGGGAACAAAGTAAACAGAAGGACAGACTATAAAACTAACCAACTAAAGGTAATAAGACAGAAGACCTAGTGAATAAGTAAGGAGACACAGTAAATCACCCGATAAGTAACGAAGATTTAACCAAAAATAGAACCGTCAAGTTAAAAGATTAAAAGTAGTCAAGTAGAAGTATCAAAGATAAAGGAACAGTGTTACTAGACGTGAAGATTAGTCATTAGAAATAATTAAAGAAATTGTAAAATTAAAAAAAAGAGTTAGTCACCCTCGAAAATAAATTTTTTTTTTTTCAGATAAAAAAGTAAACTTACAAAGGTTTATTAATTCGAACAGGACTCGTCGGACGTACCCTCGACGGGTCTCCCTGACTCTTCCCTCCGTAAATCAGTGACAGTAGGTCGTCATTTAAGAAATACCCCAACCCAAAACTCAAGAAGCACGACGAGAACCAGTTAGGTACCGACACTAAGACCAGGTCTTCGGTAGGTCCCTCTCGTTCGCGACCCGGTAGGAATCGAGAATGGGTCTACCTTGTTAAAGACGTCTTTGCGACCAGGAGGGGTCATTGGGGAGTCGTAGGTTAAGGTCATGTCCTTGCCGTAGTACAGTCGGAAGTACTCCATGTACCTTTCAGAGAGAAACGAGACCAGTTTTCCCTTCCAAAGGTCCCCGAGTCGCAACATCAATTCGAGGCACTCTTAGTGTGCCAACATCGGTCAGTGGTCACCCGTGCTGCACATCAGTAGTATGAAGAAGTGACCAGAAACTAAGAAGTATTAGTCTCTTTAACAAGACAGTTCATAAGGACTGACCGTCGATGCCACCGTCGCCAGAAACTACAACCGTCCAACCATGTCAGGGGCTAGGGTTTGTGTAAACCCATGGCAAACACGACGTCTCACAGAAACAGGTGCAGGTGGTCGGCCGTCGTAGTCGGTGTCCTGAACAGAACTCCTGTAGACCACCCGGGTACCCATCACATTGCACTTCGTAAAGTATACTTTAGTGAACCCAGAGAGGTCCAAACAGGTCTAAGAGTTTTTATCGGAGAACGAATAGTCGAGCCTGAAGTTACTCTAAAATGAACATCAATTGCCACTCCCGGGAGAGGACTTATTAGAAGACATCCCGTGGACGTATGAAGAACTGGGGTTTTTACCGAGGTTCTCTTCACAACTTTTACTATAACCAGAACGCAGCGAAAGGTCAGAAGGACTTTATCCGAAGACTCTTCATGTACTAGAAGACGTCCCGGGGTCGTGTGAAGTGACCTCACAATCCCTTCCATTTCTACCGTAACGGGAGGAACTTCAGGACGTCTCGAAAGGTACAGAAGAGGTGGTAACAGTGACTCATTAACCTGGGATAAAACCCTACCCGTTTTGGAAGTCCCTCCGGAAACTAGAAGAGTATAAGGTCGACCTAAGGTTCTCGTTACTATTCTATAAACATCCTCTAGAAGAACAGTAGTAGACACACCTACGTCAAGAAAAGACCTAAGTCTAGTTGGCGGGGTCGAAACTAGGTGAGGTGTGGTCTACCCTAGTGGAAACGACACCCTGCCGGTCTACTCCTATTACCAAACCGTGGTCGTGGGTGGTCCCAGGTCTACCCGACCATCTTCACACAGAGCGACCCGAGTTTCTACCGGTGTAAGAGACGTGGGTGAAAGGAGAAGTACGCCCACCGGTACGATTAGGGTGGTGACGGGGGTGGGTCGTGGTCGTGGAGTATCACCGAGAACCGACGCTCCGACCGGGGACACACGTCGACGTCCCACGACCGGACGACTGTCGGGTCGGACTCCTTCGTCCGTTTCTCGGCCCGTGCCCTCGTCCTGTGATGTCTCCGGTCGTTACAGTAGAAGTCCGTTCTAGTCCGACGTGAGACCCGGAGATCGAAGGGATAGTTCGAATGTGTCTCGACACTTCAGGACTTCAAGAGAGAAATTGTAAAAATAATGGAGCAAAAACTTGAACCTCACATCGACTGACCACTCCAGACAAAGTAATAAACAAGAAAGTTCCCTAAAGTGAACAAGAAAGTTAACCGTCATCGAGAAGACGGAAAAGTAAGATAAATTTAAAGAGACAGAAATACTTAAATCTTCTTTGACAATAAATAAAACCAGAACTTCCTCACAAAAATACACCCTCGTGGAGACATAACAACACACAGATTATATAAACTATACCCCCGACTAAAACCGTACCTACAGTCGGTAGAGAAAGGAGCCTTATACGACCTGTAACAGGGGAACTACCCACTCATCACAACGTCACAAATCTTGGGTTCGACCTACACTCAGGTCCAAAGTAGAAACGAGGTTCGACAATGGCGGGACAGGTCCCGTCTCAGACGAAGGGTCAACAACCCCATCTTCGGGACACCCATCTAACCTAATTTGAACGGGAACTCACGTACGGGACGGGCTTTCTTCCACTAACCACTTCGTTCATACTGGGCACTACGGTGTCGTCTGGATCCGTGGTGGACATCTCCGTAACGGTCAAGGTGGGTCTTCGTCGTAGTCCAACGTAGGGAAAGAGACAACACAAGTAGGATCCAGGTCACGTTCCGATGCCACATCTAATCCGACTTACAGTCCCACAACACCGACGTCGTTAACTCCACCGATAGGACGACGGACCTGAGACCCCACGGTGACACGGCTGAAGAAGATCTTTGACAGACGCGGTCTCGATCCCATTCGACATCTCACTACACCCACCTCGGTCCCATGAGAAAGACCCTTTACTTAGAGACACAAGGGAACGGGTCCCCGACAGTCCGACTCTAAGTCACGAATAAACGTCGAGTAAGAACACTGTGACGACACCGAGGTGAGTCCGGGAACCCAGACGAAGATGCCATGATCTATCTCACGAGAGAGACGGACTCTGAATCGCGAAACGGCGACGTACAAGATACCGCGGTGGGTGACGTACGTAATTGCCAGCCGGACCGGATCGGACGGTGGGGGTACATGTACGACGGGTGCCAGAGGTCCCGAGGAGAACCTAGTGTGGGATCCACGGTGACAGAGAGAAACATCGATTTAACTTGAAACGGGATTAGATCGGAGTCGGACACCATACCTTACTCGTCTCGACTCCATAAACCGAAAAGTCTAACTCTTCACACCACTCCACCGTCGGTGGTCACGTTCCGAGAAAGACGACTGAATCGTTCGGTCGTGTACGTGTGAGGAGCGTTCGTCTCAGATCCCAACAGATCTGGAGACAGACAGAGCCTTCTAAAGAGTCGTCCGTTTCTTTCCCGAGACAAAGAGGTATCCCATGGGATAATGACCCTACGGAGCTAACACTCAGGTGTACGGGGGAAGAGACCCGTTCCCAGGTGGGAACCTCTGGTGGAGAAGGAATCACTGGGGAGGGTCTCCACGTTCAGGGTTGGATTCCGTAAAAAAAAAAAAACCAGGACGGGTCAATGTACCTCTATAAAGAATGTTGACACCATACACCATCTAGACGGTCAAAGATCAATCAAAAGACACTCTTTAACAAGGTGTCCATCTACATGAAAATTACACAAGTATCCCTCTCCACTCGAGACAGACGGTAGAATCACTGTCAAAAAACGGAGAAAACAAGTGACGAGAACGGAAGTCGTGGTTCTTCTCCCGAATCTAGTGTCATCCGTCTCTTATTTAAGAATCACTTATTTGCGAAATTATCTACTAATTCGACTGTTGTAACGTAAGTTCACCAGTATAACACTAACCAAATTAAAGTGTAAACCTCTGTACGGAATAATATTTGTTCCAAGACATATTGTCTAAACCCAGTTCAATACACTTGATCTGGATCCTATTTTACTTCTAATCCTATATAAATTGTAAAATAACGATAGTTAATAATTATTAATAATCTCAATTAATACAAAGAAAGGTGAGGGTTTAGTGGTTACTTAAGATCTATATGTGACGGAATATAAATATCGGTAACGAAATTAGAAGATTTAACGAAGAGATGAGGTCAACAATTATGACATAAAAGTAGATAAAATGTTTGACGATGGTTTAAGTAGAAAGACTTCTCGTACTACTGCTAGTACGGGGTCTTTCACTGACACCGTAGAGCTACGGATTACGTTTCAGAGAGTTCGACCGGGATCAGGTGGAGATGTCTGGAAGGGAGATGATGAAGATGCAGTAGTGGAACACGAGGGTGGTGACTCCGAAACACTCACAGTGGTCAAGTGTGTGTCTCTACTAGGAGATGTAGTCTTTGTCCGTTCGTAAAACACAAAAATTTTTTTTTCTAGTCTATTGTTTATGAACTCCGAAACGTTCAGTATGTTAGAGACAATGTTGATGAGTCGAGGCGGGACATCTATGTTTTACTCGGGTTGTCATTCCCTAATTTGTATCTACACGAGGCCCTTATATACTTAAAGTGTATTATCAGTACGCAATGGTTTATAATAAAAATTTTGGTAAATTTTTATCATTTTGGTAGAATCGAGCTACATAATATGTTTTGTCTACAACTCGCTTGAAACTGAGGCCCCGGTTAAACGTTGGGAAACAAGATGTACCTACATTTAGGACGAGAAGTAAATGTCAAGTCAGATAAGACACTCACGAAGGTTTAACAATCATGGTTGACACGGTAGAAGAGGGATAGTTTGAAAGAAGACAAATATATTGTTTTTACTGGTATAAGACATGAAGACACATTGGGGTCGTCGTGTAATACGGTTATGATCTGTGAGTCGTAAACGACAAAAGACAGTGATGACTATTATTGAAACTACTTGTAATCTATATAGTGTAAATTGGTATGGAATATTTTTCTTTTTAATTTCTGGACTATAAAAAATTTTTTGTAAAAATATAATCGAATAAAGAAGGTAGGATTCTATAAAGGATTCGGGGAGGTGTATGCGATAATAAATTGTAAAGACTGTAATCTAAAGAGAATTGAGATATATAGGTAACTCTCACTACGGTCCAAAACCGAGGTTTTTCATTAACTTAGTCACCAAGTCGAATGTTAGTTACCTGAGAAGTCAAGTCAAGTCAGTTAGTCGACACAGGCTGAGAAACGCTGGGGTACTTAACATCGCGGAGTCCGGAGGGACAGGTAGTGGTTGAGGGTCTCAAGTGAGTCTAAGTGCAGGTAGCTCAGCCACTACGGTAGGTCAGTAGAGTAGGAGACCACAGGGGAAGAGGAGGACGGGGGTTAGGGAGGGTCGTAGTCTCAGAAAAGGTTACTCAGTTGAGAAGCGTACTCCACCGGTTTCATGACCTCAAAGTCGAAATCGTAGTAAGGAAGGCTCCTTTAGGGTCCCGACTAGAGGAAATCTTACCTGTCCAACCTAGAGGAACGTCTGGTTCCCTGAGAGTTCTCAGAAGAGGTTGTGGTGTCAAGTTTTCGTAGTTAAGAAACCACGAGTCGGAAGAAGTGTCAGGTTGAGAGTGTAAGTATGTACTGGTGACCTTTTTGGTATCGGAACTGATCTTCCTGGAAACAACCGTTTCATTAGAGACGAAAACTTATACGATAGATCCAATCAGTATTGAAAGGAAGGTTCCTCACAGAATTAAAGTACCGACGTCAGTGGTAGACGTCACTAAAACCTCGGGGTTTTTTATTTCAGACTGTGACAAAGGTGACAAAGGGGTATATAAAGGGTACTTCACTACCCTGGTCTACGGTACTAGAAGTAAAAGACTTACAACTCGAAATTCGGTGGTAAAAGTGAGAGGAGAAAGTGAAAGTAGTTCTCCGAAAAATCAAGGAGAAGTGAAAGACGGTCCTGTGAAGTTAAGATTAGTCCTTTTCCTTTTTATTGAGAAGATGTTTAAAAAGAAAACTAAAACTCGAATCGTCTGGTGTTGAAGGATCTAGATCCTTATACCAAAACTAAACTTTATAAGATATGTCGTGAGTCTAAAACAGGATAAAAATCAAAGTCTTTTATGATGGTATTAGATTTCGTGTTTACTTTCACTAAAAGGAGGGGTTATAGACTTAGGTACTTTATTTTCAGTTTATCTTTACTATACTCAGGACGGGAAGTTTGAACAAACGGACGTATAGGGGACTTTCTTACGAACATTATAAATGAGGGGGTGTTTAAAACTCAACTGTAGACTTTATGATATCGACTTTTCTTCATTAAAGATAAAAATTTATTCACAATTAAATTTTTTTACACAGGTTGAATTAACAAAAAGATGGTTGGTCATAGACAAATTTGTAAATGTCTTAAAATGTGGATCTTTAAAATGAACGTGAGGAAATTAAACATGAATTAAAGGGGCGAAAGAAAGTGACTTGTAACTAAATGTTACAAAGTCCACAGTCGTAAGTCGACATATATTTATAAGAAAAAGTCTAATGAAAGGTAATATCCCATAATTTATGACTTATATCGAGGGAGACGATATGTCATCCAGGAACAACAAATAGACGAAATATATATTATCAGACATAGAGAAGTAGGTCCGGACCACACGACGTCAGGTACTCAAAGTCTCAGTCTGTGTTGACCCGTTGACTCGTAGACAAGTAAAACTTGTAGACAAGTTTTAGGGAGTAAATAAGGATGGAGGGAAAGTGGAAAACATTGATATTCAAACAAAAGATACAGATACAGATAAACAAAAGATACAGATACAGACAAAACATTTATTCAAGAAAACATAGTACAAAAGTCTAAGACGTATATTCACTAGAGTGTACAATGAATACAAATAGACTGAATTAACTGAATCATACTATTAAAGATCCAAGTAGGTACAACGACGTCTACAGTAATAAAGTAAGAAAAATACCGACTCATTATAAAGTAACGTATACATAATTAAACATAAGGTCAACATGTCACCTTTGGCACAGTCTGAAATAAAACCCCCCGAGGTTTTCGTGACGTCTACCACTGACGTCGGTACTTTAATTTTCTGCGAATGAGGACCCTTCTTTTCAATACTGGTTGGATCTATCGTATAAGTTTCCGTCTCTGTAATGAAACGGTTGTTTCCAGGTAGATCAGTTCCGATACCAAAAAGGACACCAGTACATACCTACACTCTCAACCTGACACTTCTTTCGACTCGTGGCTTCTTAACTACGCAAACTTTACACCACAACCTCTTCTGAGAACTCTCAGGGAACCTGACGTTCCTCTAGGTTGTTCAGGTAAGACTTCTAGTCGGGACCCTAAAGAAACCTTCCTTACTACGACTTCGACTTTGAGGTTATGAAACCGGTGGAGTACGCTTCTCAACTGAGTAACCTTTTCTGAGACTACGACCCTCCCTAACCCCCGTCCTCCTCTTCCCCTGCTGTCTCCTACTCTACCGATCTACCGTAGTGACTGAGCTACCTGTACCCAGATTCACTTGAGACCCTCAACCACTACCTGTCCCTCCGGACCGTACGACACTAAGTACCCCAGCGTTTCTCAGTCTGTGCTGACTCACTGACTTGACTTGACTTGACAGGGTCTCTTAAAATAGAATTATATAATATAAAAAATTTTTGAAGAATTAGTGACATATTGTGAAGATACGTCCTTTTTTTTTAGTGTTAAATTTTTTTAAAATGATACAAATTTCACAATTTGTACAGAAGACCAATAATATTAAAAATCAAAATATATTGACTGGTTTTAAGACATTGATTAAGTGTGTGAAGTGACTTTTAGACACTAAATTACTTCATCCAATAAAGAGTATATTTAGTCAAACAGTAGTCAAAACAGAAAATTTTTGCGTACTCTTTCATGTGAATGTGATTCTCTCTCCTTACTTTAATATTGTCAACTCTGGAAAAGATTCTCAACATGTAAAATCACATGTATTTGAAAACTAGTTTTCCTTTTTTTGTCTACCACTAAATAACGGTTCTAAGTAAAATTATTTACTAGTCTACTATCTAGTAGTAGACTATTATAAAAGAAATTAAAACAACTTTGGTTTATTAAAATTACTTTCGAATCGTTCGTGGACTGAACGTTTCGAAAACAACTTACTATTAATATCACTAAGGGAAACGGATGTGGTTGATTAATTTTTAAAACTAAAAATTTTAAACTCCAAAACTATGGTGTCTTATTACGTGATGTCACTCCACGTCCTCCCCATTCTCATTGACATTTTCCTTCCAACCCTTTTTCCTTTACCGTATCAGGGATCTGATGTCCGGACCAGGCCAATCATAACCCCCTCCCGTCCATAACGTCAATTCCTTTGACTAATGGAA
Organism: Capra ibex; assembly: GCA_006410555.1. Classification (NCBI taxonomy): domain Eukaryota; kingdom Metazoa; phylum Chordata; class Mammalia; order Artiodactyla; family Bovidae; genus Capra; species Capra ibex. The sequence goes on along the minus strand of SJYO01004475.1, from coordinate 264,768 downwards.
TTCTGGGAAATATAGTCAAATTTAAAAACCTCAGAAGTCCATGAGAGTCTTCATGTAAAAGGACAACCTTCGGGTGATCGTGTTTCGGGTAAGATACTATCTGTATCTTGTGAGTCTCTTTTCGGAACCGGTGTTCTACAGTGATTTTAAGGTACAAGATGAAATTCTACAATAATCTTCGAGGAAATGAAGCTTTATTAGTTGTCGTTGTAAACTCAAAATTTGTTCTCCCCCTATTTCATAAGAATTACGGAAGAATCAAAGTTTCTTTTTTTACACTACCCCTTTCTTTCCTACTACTTCTGTTCGTTCTGTTGTCGTTGTAAACTCAAAATTTGTTCTCCCTCAATTTCATAAAAACTACGGAAGAATTAAAGTTTCTTTTTTCACACTACCCCTTTCTTTCCTACTACTTTTGTTCGTTCTATCAAAAACGTGATAATACGATAGACTCGGATATGATTGAACAAAGATCGTTTTACATTAGGTTATTGTAAATTTACCTTAATTTTAAATCATTAAATTTCATCCCATGAGAATTTTACCTTGTAGAACATTTTTATTCGTAAAATAATTTTGAGGATCTTTTAATTATGTAAAACACCTACTTTTATTTGGATAGGTAAAGTAGTCTAAATGGAATCTTTTAGACAAATAAGTAGATGTATCGACACGTCGGGAATTTTGAAAAATATTACGTTCAGGTGAGTCTAAACTTTTGAATCGCTAACGAATCAAAAAATTCTCACTACATATAAATATCATGAGTGATATATGAATCCATACAACTCTTGGACAAATAACCGTACGATGTAATAATGGTCATTTTCAACTTGATTAGTGATACGTTTCAGATCGTTAATCCTTGTCCGTATAAAATTTCAATAGACACAGGTCAAGAACCCTGAAAGAGATTGCACGTTTGGGTTCTCAAAGTCTTCTGGGTCGAAATATTCCTGATTGTATATTACTTCTTTCTATAGTGTTGTTCGGTAGACTTACATCCCTATATTTATTGTATTTAAAAGGATAAATGATTAATACTATTACTTACTTACGAAATAAAGTCGGTCCTTTATTGTTTCTTATACTTTTAGTAGACTACTTTTATAGGGGGGTTGGTACATAGTACGTTTTTGTATGGGAACAAGTTGTATGTAGATTTTCTTATACATGACTAATTATTGTAAGACTTTTACAACTATTAACATTAAGTATTTACACTTACTTTCTTTTATCCTAAAAAATTACAGTAGAGATTAAAAATAACTTCATATCAACTAAATGTGGTAACACAATCAAAGTCAAAATATCGTTTCACTAAGTCCAAACCCCAAAAAGAAAACGTCCAATATAAAGTAATATCCATAATATTCCATAACTCACATTACTGGACGCGATATATCATTTGGGAACAACGAAGAGATCAAATACATATCATTAAACACAGACAATTTGAGTATGAGGATTAAGGAAGAAAGAGGGGAGGGAAAGGGGATACCAGTGGTTTTTAAACAAAAGATTCAGACCTCAGACAAAGACAAAACATATATCTAAGTAGCGGTAATAAAAAATCTAGTGTGTATACTCAATATAGTATATCATAAACAGAAAAGAGGTTAAATAAAGTGATTCGTATAAGAAATTGAGTAGGTGTAACGACATTTACCCTTATCGAGGAAGAAAAAGAATCGACCCATCATAAGGTAGCACACACATATCTTGGTGCAGAAGGATTCAGTCAACAAATAACACCTGTAAATCCAACAAAGGTACACAATCTATAACTTCATCACGATGATACTTATAATCTCACTTTCATAGAAAAACTTAATCTCAAAAGTATAAAAGGTCTATGTATGGGTACTCGTCCTAAAGACCTAGTATACCTTCCAAGATAAAAATCAAAATTTCCTTAGAGACTGTCAAAAAGTGTCACCGACGAGGTCAAATTAAGGGTGACACAATCTCCCAAAGAGAGATGAGGTATGGGAGTGGTCGTAAATAATAAACTTCTAAAAACTACTATCAGAAGACTGACCACACTCCACTATCTATGGAGTAACACCAAAACTCAACATAAAGAAGTTATTAATCGTTACAACTCGTAGAGAAGTATACGGACAACCGTTAGACATAAAAAAACCTTCTTACAGATAAATCCAGAAGACGTATAAAAACTGTAAAAAAAACTATAACTAAACATAGTCGACAAACATATAAAATCTAAAATTAGGGAACAACCATGGTAGTAAACGGTTATAAATATGGGTAAAGTATCCAACAGAAATCAAAACAATTACCAAAAGAAACGACACTTTTTCGAAAATATAACCTAATTCAGGGTCAACAAATAAAACGAAAATAAAGAAATCGGAATTCTAGATTCTTTTATAACGATACCCAAATGTAATCTCTTACAAAACGGATACAAGACAAAATACTCAGAATGTCACAGTACGGAATATTTCGAGAAATTCAGTAAAACTCAAATAAAAACATATATTACTTCGTCACAAGATTAAAGTAACTAAATATACATCAACAGGTCGAAGGGGTTGTAGTTGACGACTTCTCTGATAGAAAGGAGGTAACGGACAAGAAACAGTGTCGGAGGAACCAGTATCTAATTGACTGGAATCCACACACCCAAACAAAGACTCGAGAGATAAGACAATTTAAATAGATATAAACAAAACCCCAGTTATAGTGTGATAACAAAATCTTTGTAAAATAAAATGTATTTTCATATCGGTTAATTGTTACGCTACTATCAAAGTGTCGTTTCCCTGAGTCGGTATGTATGTGTACATAGGTAAGAAGAGGTTTGAGGGGAGGGTAGGGTCCGACGGTGGATTGTGACTCGTCTCAAGGGACACGATACGTCATCCTAGATTAACCAATAGGTAAAATTTATCTCGTCATACTTGTACACCTAGGGTTTGAGGGACAGAAAAGGGGAGGAAGAGAGAGGGGAGGGGTAAAAACAAGAGAATTCAGACACTCAGACAAAGACAAAACATTTATACAAGTAAAAATAGTAAAGAAAAATCTAAGACGTATATTCCCTATAGTATACTATAAAGAGGAAGAGACAGAATGAAGTGAGTCGTACTGTTAAAGATCCAGGTGTGTACAACGACGTTTACCGTAATAAGGTAAGAGAAATTACCGACTTATAATTACCTTATGTTATAAGGTAATATACAGTCAAGTCAACTCAGCGAGTCAGCACAGGCTGAAAAACGCTGGGGTACTTAACGTCGTGCAGGTCGGAGGGACAGGTAGTAGTAGAGGACCTCAAGTGAATCTGAGTACCGGTAGCTCAGACACTACGGTAGGTCGGTAGAGTAGGAGACAGTAGGGGAAGAGGAGGACGGGGGTTAGGAAGGGTCGTAGTCTCAGAAAAGGTTACCCAGTTGAGAAGTGTACTCCACCGGTTTCATGACCTCAAAGTCGAAATCGTAGTAAGGAAGGTTTCTTTAGGGTACCGACTAGAGGAAATCTTACCTGACCAACCTAGAGGAACGTCAGGGTCCCTGAGAGTTCTCCGAAGAGGTTGTGGTGTCAAGTTTTCGTAGTTAAGAAACCGAGAGTCGGAAGAAGTGTCAGGTTGAGAGTGTAGGTATGTACTGGTGTCCTTTTTGGTATCGGAACTGATCTACCTGGAATCAGCCGTTTTATTACAGAGACGGAAACTTATGTGATAGATCCAACCAGTATTGAAAAGAAGGTTCCTCATTCGTAGAAAATTAAAGTACCGACGTCAGTGGTAGACGTCACTAAAACCTCGGGTTTGTTTATTTCAGACTGTGACAAAGATGACAAAGAGGTAGATAAAGAGTACTTCACTACCCTGGATTACGGTTCTAGAAGTAAAAGACTTACAACTCGAAATTCGGTTGAAAAAGTGAGAGGAGAAAGTGAAAGTAGTTCTCCAAAAAATCGAGGAGAAGTGAAAGACGGTATTCCCACCATAGTAGACGTATAGACTCCAATAACTATAAAGAGGGCCGTTAGAACTAAGGTCGAACACGAAGAAGGTCAGGTCGCAAAGAGTACTACATGAGACGTATATTCAATTTATTCGTCCCACTGTTATATGTCGGAACTGCATGAGGAAAAGGATAAACCTTGGTCAGACATCAAGGTACAGGTCAAGATTGACAACGAAGGACTGGACATATGTCTAAAGAGTTCTGCGTCCAATCCACCAGTCCATAAGGATAGAGAAAGTCTTAAAAGGTGTCAAATAACACTAGGTGTGTCAGTTTCCGAAACCGTATCAGTTATTTCGTCTTTATCTACAAAAAGACCTTGAGAGAACGAAAAAGGTACTAGGTCGTCTACAACCGTTAAACTAGAGACCAAGGAGACGGAAAAGATTTTGGTCGAACTTGTAGCCCATACTGGATTTAGTTTAGGGAATACTAATATGTCACCTTCATTCTTCATCTAAATTCCCGGATCTAGACTATCTATCTCGCGGACTACTTGATACCTTACTCCAAACACTGTAACATGTCCTCTGTCCCTGGTTCTGGTAGGGGTACCTTTTCTTTACGTTTTTTCGTTTTACCGACAGACCCCTCCGGAATGTTTATCGACACTTTTCTTCTCTCCACTTTTCGTTTCCTCTTTTCCTTTCTATATTCGTAGACTTACGTCTCAAGGTTTCTTATCGTTCTTCTCTATTCTTTCGGAAGAAGTCGTTAGTTACGTTTCTTTATCTCTTTTTCTTGTCTTACCCTTTCTGATCTCTAGAGAAGTTCTTTTAATCTCTATGGTTCCCTTGTTTCTACCCGAACTATTTCCTGTCTTTACCATACCTGGATTGTCTTCGTCTTCTATAATTCTTCTCCACCGTTCTTATGTACCTTCTTGACATGTTTTTTCTCGAAGTGCTGGGTCTATTAGTACTACTACACTAGTGAGTAGAACCCGGTCTGTAGAACCTTACACTTCAGTTCACCCGGATCTTTCGTAGTGATGCTTGTTTCGATCACCTCCACTACCTTAAGGTCAACTCGATAAAGTTTAGGACTTTCTACTATGACACTTTCACGACGTGAGTTATACGGTCGTTTAAATCTTTTGAGTCGTCACCGGTGTCCTGACCTTTTCCAGTCAAAAGTAAGGTTAAGGTTTCTTTCCGTTACGGTTTCTTACGAGTCTGATGGCGTGTTAACGTGAGTAGAGTGTACGATCATTTCATTACGAGTTTTAAGAGGTTCGGTCCGAAGTCGTTATGCACTTGGTACTTGAGGTAATATATATATATATATGTGTGTGTGTGTGTGTGTGTGGGGTGTCGAAGACATAGGTGAGGAGACCCTACCTGTAAATCTAACGTAGGTATAGAACCGATGACATTTGTCACGACGTCACTTGTGACCCCACGTCCAAAGGAAAACCAATGGATAAAAAGAGACCCATATACGGGTGCTCACCATATCGTCTCAGTATACCACTGTGAATAAAATCGAAAAATCCTTGGAGGTGTGGTAAGAGGTGTCCCCGATATAGTTAACTGTAAAGGTGGGTGTCATATCATCCCAAGGAAAGAGAGGTGTGGGAGAGTCGTAAATAATACACACCTAAAAAAACTACTATCGGTAAAACGGACCATACTCCACTTTGGAGTAACATCGAAACTGAACTTTCACTTTCAAAGAGTCATCGCGGGTTGAGAAACACTGGAGTACCTGATGTGTCAGCTACCTTAAGAGGTCCGGTCTTATGACCTCACCCATCGGAAAGGGAAGAGATGCCCTAGAAGGGTTGGGGCCCTGACTTGGGTCCAGAGGGCGTAACGTCCATCTAAGAAATGGTGGACTCGGTGGTCCCGTCGGGATCTTATGACCTCACCCATCGGACAGGGAAAAGGTCACCAAGAAAGACTGGGTCCCTAGCTTGACCCCAGAGGACGTAACGTCTCTTCGCCAAAACTGAACGTAAAGGGATTAAGCGTTACAACTGGTAGAAAAGTATACGGAAAACCGGTAGACATACAGAAGAAACCTCTTTACAGATAAGTCCAGAAAACGGGTAAAAAACTGACCTAACAAAACTACTGCAATTCGGAGTAATCGACCGAACTAACAAAAATTAGACTTCAGATCTTCCCAATACGGAGGTCGAAACAAGGAAGGAACCCTAACGAAACCGTTAAGACCCAGGAAACACCAAGGTGTATTTAAATCCTAATAAACAAGGTTGACACACTTTTTATGGTACTCACAAAACTACTCCTAATGTAATTTAAACATCTAACGAATCCTATCCTACTGGTAAAATTGTTATAAGAAGGTTAGGTTTTCGTATCGTATAAAAAGGTAAAGAAACTTAGTAGAAGTTAAAATAGTTACAAAAGATTAAAAGTCGTATATCGAGAAAGTGTAGGAACAAATTCAAATAAGGATCCAAATGAATAAAAAACTACGGTAAAATTTGTCCTGTCAAGAAAATCACACAAAGATTTTGAAGTAATGATGATATTTCTTTACGTTGTCTAAAAACATAGAAACATAGGAAGTTGGAACGATTTAAGTAAACAATGAAGATTATCTAAAACACACCTCTAAAATCTCAAGAGATATATAGTATAGACATATAGAGATATATAGTGGTCCCGAAGGGACACTGAGTCAACCATTTCTTAGACGGACGTTACGTCCTCTGGACCCAAACTAGGGACCCAGTCCTTCTAGGGGACCTCTTCCCGTACCGTTGGGTCAACTCAATAAGAACAGGACTCTTAAGGTATCTGTCTCCTCGGACTACTCGATGTCAGACACCCCGTCGTTTCTTAACCCTGTGTTGACTCGCTGAGAGAGAAAGAGAGAGAGAGAGAGAGAGAGAGAGAGTGTGTGTGTGTGTGTGTGTGTGTGCAGTAGACGTTTGTCATTGTCAAAGTGGGGAAAACAAGGTTAAACCTATAAAACATAAAAAGAATAACCTAAAGACAGTGATTCTAAAGACTATGATACTCTCATCCGTAGTACTCTTCGATACTCTTCAATAGGAACAGAACAAGGACTTAAATCACCCTTCCGAGAGAAAAAGTGACAAATCATAATACGACTGACACCCAAACAGTATTTACCGAAAATAATACAACTCCATATAAGGGAGACATAGGTGAACTCATTCTTAAAAATAGTCCTTATCTGCAACTTAAAACAGTTTACGAAGAGACTGTAGAATAACCCTACTAGTACACAAAAAACAGAAAGGAATCAATTATACTACATGGTGTGACCGACTAAACATATACAATTTGGTGGGACACTGTGACCTTACTGAGGTTGAACTAGTACACATACTATAAAAAATATGTAACAACCTAACAAACGATTATAAAACAACTTCTAAAAATGAAGATATCAACAATTTCTATAATCAAATATTAAAAGACAAAAATACCGTAAAACCATAGTTCCATTAACCACCGGAGTGTCTTACTTAAACCCTTATGAGGGAGAAGAAGTTAAAAGACCTCATCAGAAGTCACTTTTGAGTTTATTTTAAAAGTCCTAGTAGTGGGTTTGTTACTCTAGGTTTATAGACTCTTGAGTGGTCTTGTGGACTCCTTATGGTTCTTCGGTCTCGTCGTTGTCACCCGGGAATGACCATGACTCGAGGTCAAGGTCCATCTGAGGTCCACAGGAGACCACTTACAGAGACTATGGGTCCGTCGACGTGGTTCGTATACAGTTGTTTTTTTAATCAGTTAGATTCTTTCTTTACCTTTTTAAACTCGGTTTTAACTCCTGATATTGGGTCCTTCTTATAGAGTGTTTCAAGGTTCTTGGTAAGATGGGAAGTCTTCCGTCAATATGTTCAAAAAACTCTGTCTTTCGACATGTGACTTACTATCAAATAACTGTCAAATGTGTTAGGTCTCGATTCACGAGTCATCGAGGAATGTTCTAGTTCTTCCTTACAATGAAAATTCCTCAACAGAACGAGAAATACCAATTCGTTGATAAAGACGACTACGCCCTCCAAACCAACTACGTATTACAACTATGTATTACGTGTCATCTCCCCTCTCTCCTTCAGTTTCCTGTCTCTTTATTTAAACAAGTTTAGGAACAGAAAGATATTTTACTTAAAATAAAGTATCGGTCGTGAAGGTGTGAAAAGTACTCAGATGTGTAGAACTCGGGAAGATAGACAGGGTCATCAGGAGGGGTCGTAGGTTCCCCCGAACAGACGAGGCACCTCCTGGGATACTGACCCGACGGGTCAGACACCGAGTCGGAGGAACGAGGGGTCCCACTCCCAGGTGGGTACGTCTGTCAAAGAAGGAAAGTGTAAGGAAAGTCCCAGCCTCCAGGGTTGAAATGCGACGAAGAAGGTAGGGATGGTCATACACTAAAAAGAATTTCGAAGGCAACACTTGTTTAAGGCGTTCAAAGGTCAATCAAAAGATATTCTTAACAAGACATACACCTACATAAAAACTACACAAACACACCTTACACTCGTGGTAGGAGGATGAGGTGGTAGAACTAGACTTGGGACTTTTATCCAAGAAAATTTTAAAAAAGTGAGATGATGACTTTTACAAAGTTTCATCGAAATAAACCCACCTTTCATTTTCCTCTATCAATTTGACTAGACGGTCTTATACCCAATATTTTCCTGTCTTTTATTCTCGTAACTGATCGACGATTTTTTACTGTTACTAAGGTCAATTCACAATCACTCTCTTCCACTAATGACACAAAAAAAATTTGTCATATCAGTACTGATACCTAAAAGGTCACCAGTACATACCTACACTCAACCTGATATTTCTTTCGACTCGTGGCTTCTTGACTACGAAAACTTGACGTCAAAACCTTTTCTAGGCTCTGAGGGAACCTGACGTTCCTCTAGTCATGACCCAGACGTTCCTCTAGGTTGGTCAGGTCAGTCAGTAACCTTCCTGACTACAACTTCGACTTTGAGGTTATGAAAGTGGTGGACTACGTTTCTCGACTGAGTAAACTTTTCTGGGACTACAACCCTTTCTGACTCCCGTCCTCTTCTTCCCCTGCTGTCTCGTACTCTACCAACCTACCGTAGTGACTGAGTTACCTGTAGCCAAACCCACCTGCGACCCTCAACCACTACCTATCCCTCCGGACCGTACGACGTCAAGTACCCCAACGTTTCTCAACCTGTGCTGACTCACTGACTTGACTTTTAGTCCAGTCGTATTCGAAAATCACATGTTGAACAAGATATTCTTACTATATATTCGTTAAAATAGAATAGGGTATTTAAACAAGACATAATGGCACAAGCATACTTTCTCCTTCGAACAGTGACGAAATCATAAGATTATCTATAACCTCCGGGGATTGGAGGACATAAATACTTAGGTGTATGGTTTAAAGAAAAATCAGTATATGAAAGAGAGTGTTATTAGAACTCAGTAGTATTCTTTGTAGATGGACATCTATTACAATTCACCCAAAGGTTGGACAGGAAACGTACGTCGAGTTCTTTCTTGAAAAAGTACAATACAACGTCATGGGATTATATGGATTACAAAGACATAATTCCGTTCTTTTATTCTACCTCCAATCCACCCCTATTTCGAGATGTGTTGATTCGGTAAACGTCTTCTGAAAACATAATGTCAATTGTAATACCTGGACCTCCCTACAAAGAAGTTCTTTCATCCAGTTGACCAACTCATACGGTGTACTCGTCCCGTGGATTTTAGTTCCTTTTCGGTAAATGACTGTAATTGTCACAGACTTTCTTTATAAAAATTTGAGACGAGACTAGAGTTTTGGAGTACACGTGTGGAAAGGAGATTTTTTCCTTCATAGGTCCTTTTTCAAAAGTGGAGTACGTCACAAGTGTAATATTTTTACCATGTCTGACTCTTTTATTTTGAACCACAAAAGAAAGGGAAAGTCGTAACCTAGTTGTAGATCTGTCAAGTATCAACTATTAATTGACAAGAAAAAATTGTCCTACTCAACAAACTGAAAAAACGTAATTGTGAAATTAAATGGATCGGTGTGGAAGTATCGACGGGATTATCTACCGTAAGGTAGTAATTTTCAAGTACGATGTATGAAAGACACACACAGACGAATCAACGAGTTAGCACAGGTTGAGAAAAGACTGGGGAGACCTGACGTCGGACGATCTGAGGATACAGGTACCCCTAAGAGGTACGTTCTTATGACCTCACACAACGGTACGGAAGGAGGTCCCCTAGAAGGGTTGGACCCCTAGTTTGAATGGCTGACTCGGTGGTCTCTTCGGGTGTAGGGCATGACTTTTTGTTTAAAACCACTTCTGTAGGAAAAATCAGAAGTGGTTATAAATAAAAGGTCATATAATAATAAAAGATATATGTCTAAAAGTCCCTACTTAATCCTGTTCGATTCCTGAAGAGAGAGTTATATACATTATGTGAATATGGGTTATTACCCAGACTTTTATAGGAGATCTTGTATATACTTTCCTTAATGAGAAGACACAACAGTGATTTAATGTCTTTAAAGACTATCTTGAAAAGGTCATGGTAAAAACAGGACTAATACAATAATTACAACTTTGACAAAACTGGTTCGAAAGTTGTTCAGAAAAAAAATATAATAACGATAATGACAATGTCTAAACTGTAAACTTGACTCAGATGTTCAAGTCTGGGTGTACATTACCTAACAAAGTAGTGACAACCTTCCGATCACAATAATATATTAAAATTTGTATTTATTCAAGACTCCTAATGTAGACTACCGTCCTTTGTGTACTGTCTACCTATTAGTAATTCTCTACGATTTTACACGGACTCACAGGTTCTCTGAATAGACTTCACCCCTGGGAGAATTCCGTCCCTGAATTCAATAATTAGAATTCACTCTGCAGAAGTATGATGCTCCACGACTCACTCGACATTCGGTCCACCGACCCTGTCTTTGACTGTTGTCAGAGAATGTGAACCGGAATTCCTTACGTTAAGTCCTACTACGAAGATATTAAAACCTGAGAGGAGGTAGAACATATTGTAAAATTTGACTCTATAAAATGTTAATGAGTCTTGTTTATTTTAATGGATTGATTTAAGTAAATGATCTCTTAGTTACAAAATTTTCCTAGACTTTTGAAGTCGTTGTACGTTTATATACATGATGACTGGTTGCCATTTAGCTAAGTCAGGTTTTTGCAAAAAGCCTACAAATAATGACAGGAAGGAATATACCAAATCGACTACAAAACTTCTGTAGTGTGTTTTAGAGGACGTGTCTTGTATGTCTAAGATTGAGGTAAGTGTGACTTCAAGAAAGATGATAAATGTAATACCTTAAAAAAACTTGTCTTCATAAGTAATGATAAGTTAGTAAAAAGTCAATGAATAAAAACACTTAACCCTTATTTCTTCATAGTTGACATTCTACGTTCAGATTAATTAAATGTACTTTTAATTATCTTTCATGGAATCACTTCTACTTGTGGAACAACTGAGATACGACCGATTTCATTTAACTGGTTGTCAGGAACATATGTATACATAGATTATTGATCTTTCTTGTATCAATTTTTACTGTAAAACATACTTTTGCTATAGAATGTAAATTTTAAACCTTTTGTACTTAATACACGTTTTTTAAAAATTTTATGTAAACTTTTTTATAAAGTAAAAAAAGGAAGACTTGATACTTTGACAAATGATACCAGAGGTAAGAAAATCGTCGTAACAAGATTAGACTTTTAATCCTAAAATGGATGTTAAGTCTAATTGGTGATTCTCTACAGTTACCAATTTTATCATTCCCGTAGTTACTCTCTAGTGTCTCTTGGTGGAAGATTATCATTATTTTATTTGATAATTGGTCATTAGTAACGAAATATGTTCAATTTCACTCTTTTTGTAATTCTTTGATCTTGTTTGTTCGATGAAATACATGGTTGACAGAAGACAATTTTATGAACGATGTATCATTCTTGAGTTATTTACAAGTGGTTTAAGTTTCTTGTAAATTCTCTTTTGTGGCTACAATAAATTTTAGTTGAAAAGGGGAGTCAGGATTTGAGAACGAGATCGTATTCCAACGAGAGTCTTAATTTTATTACCGAATAAGATGCAAAGACTAGTAAGGGTCCTCAGGTGACAAGTATTTAAAACTAACAGGATAATAATCAAGGTCGTAATTTGAGGACTGTACGATTTTACAAGATTACGATCAAAGACGTGAGACTTGAGTAAAATAGTATTTCGACATGAAGAGATTATTCACGTTAGTCATGTCGTTTTGGAAGACAGACGAGATGTTTACAAAAGTAATGTGAAGGACCTTATTAAATTCTCGTCCTCGGTCATGGGTAGTCCCCGGTACTAAGGGAGTCGTTTTAGGATAGGGTTTAGACGGTGAACAGAGGTTACAGTGAGGATGATGATTAGAGAATCTCAGTGTTTATGAACTAATAATTGTAGAAATAAAAATGATCCCTAATGACCGTCAGAGACACGTCCTTCGTGTCGGTTCTCCACGATGTGGTACGGGTTCCAGTCCCTGCCACTGGGTCTCGTGGTCCAACGCTGCCACGTCCTCACCGCCTCTCCTCGATGAGGTGCAGGCTCCTGTCCCCACCGCCGACTATCGATGGGGTACAGGCTACAGACCCCGCCGCCGGTTCTCCTTGTTGGGGTGTAGGTTCCTCGCCGCCGACGCGCCCGCGTCCTCCCGGTTCTCCTCGATGAGGTGTAAGTTCCAGTCCTCCCCGCTGAACAAGTTCCATTCCTCGTCGCTGACGCGAAACGACCTCGTCGACACTTCTCTACGGGGTGTAGGTTCCATTCTCTTTGGGTTCATTCTACCATCCACAACACTCTCCCGTAGTCTCCCGTCTGTGTGACTTTGGCATTAGTGTCTTTTGATCAGTCAGATTAGTGTGCCTGGTGTGTCGGAACAGATTGAGTTACTTTGATTCGGTACTGAACACCCCGGTGGGTTCTGCTGTCCAGTACTACCTCTCCAGACTGTCTTACACCAGGTGACCTCTTCCCTTACCGTTTGGTGAAGTCATAAGAACGGAACTCTTGGGGTACTTGTCATACCTTTCTGTTTTACTATCCTATGACTTTCTCCTTGAGAGGTCCAGCCATCCACAGGTTATACGATGACCTCTAGTCACCTCTTTATTGAGGTCTTTATTACTTCCCTACCTCGGTTTCGTTTTTGTTATGGGTCAACACCTACACTGACCACTATCTTCCTGCCAGACTACGACATTTCTCGTTATANGACTTTCTCCTTGAGAGGTCCAGCCATCCACAGGTTATACGATGACCTATAGTCACCTCTTTATTGAGGTCTTTATTACTTCCCTACCTCGGTTTCGTTTTTGTTATGGGTCAACACCTACACTGACCACTATCTTCCTGCCAGACTACGACATTTCTCGTTATAACGTATCCTTGGACCTTACAATCCAGGTACTTAGTTCCATTTACCTTCACCAGTTTGTTCTCTACCGTTCTCACTACAGCTGTAAGATCCTTAGTCACTTGATGTTACATGACCTTACCCACTTAAATTGAGCCTACTGGTAATATAGATGATGACACCCGTCCTTAGGAATCTTCTTTACCCATCGGTAGTACCAGTTGTTCTCAGGCTTTACGTCATGAACCTACGTTGGAGTTTTTGCTGTGTTACTGGAGACAAGCAAAGGTTCCGTTTGGTAAGTTATAGTGTCATTAGGTTCGGATACGGGGTTGGTCATTGCAACTTCTTCCACTTCAACTTGCCAAGATACTTCTGGATGTTCTGGAAAATCTTGATTGTAGGTTTTTTCTACAGGAAAAGTAATATCCCCTGACCTTACGTTTTCATCAGTTCTTTGTGGACCTCATTGTCCGTTTAAATCGGGACCTCATGTCTTACTTCGTCCCGTTTCCGATTATCAAAACGGTTCTTTTACGTGACCAGTATCGTTTGTGGGAGAAGGTTGTTGTGTTCTCTTCTGAGATGTGTACCTGTAGTGGTCTACCAGTTGTGGTTTTAGTCTAACTAATATAAGAAACGTCGGTTTCTACCTCTTCGAGATATGTCAGTCGTTTTTGTTCTGGCCCTCGACTGACACCGAGTCTAGTACTCGAGGAATAACGGTTTAAGTCTGACTTTAACTTCTTTCATCCCTTTTGGTGATCTGGTAAGTCCATACTGGATTTAGTTTAGGGAATACTAATATGTCACCTTCACCGTTTGTCTAAATTCCCTGATCTAGACTATCTATCTCACGGACTACTTGATACCTGCCTCCAAACACTGTAGCATGTCCTCTGTCCCCGGTTCTGGTAGGGGTACCTTTTCTTTACGGTTTTACGTTTTACCGACAGACCCCTCCGGAATGTTTATCGACACTTTTCTTCGCTTCACTTTTCGTTTCCTCTTTACCTTTCTATTCGTTGACTTACGTCTCAAGGTTTCTTATCGTTCATCTCTATTCTTTCGGAAGGAGTCACTAGTTACGTTTCTTTATCTCCTTTTGTTATGTTACCCTTTCTGATCTCTAGAGAAGTTCTTTTCATCTCTATGGTTCCCTTGTAAAGTACACGACTTCGCCTTTGAAGTCGTGAAACCGGTGGAGTACGTTTCGCAAATGAGTAAACTTTTCTGGGACTACGACCCTTCCTAACCCCCTTCCTCCTCTTCCCCTGTTGTCTCCTACTCTACCGACCTACCGTAGTGGCTGAGCTACCTGTACTCAAACCCAATTGAGGTCCTTAACCACTACCTGTCCCTCCGGACCACACGACGCTAAGTACCCCAGCGTTTCTCAGTCTGTGCTGACTCTGACTTGACTTGAACGTTAGATATTAAACCGGAAGACAGTTGGTGAAATATGAAAAGAACTGATTCTGGACCTGAATACTAAAATTGGTATACGTTGTTTCGTTTTGCAACATCTCTTGTGGTGAAAAAGTGTAAATTCGTAAATATCACTAATCTTTCATTCTCATAAAATTTCCGAAGTATGGAAAAAGGGAAAAGATAAGATCTATCCTAAACATTACCGAAATATATATAAAGGAGACCTTTGTCTTCATGTATGACGTGTGTGTAGGAGTTTTTACAAACCTTTTTTGTTTCTTACGTTTCACAAAAAGTTACTCGTACTAAATACTTCTTCGTTTTATTATTAAAGGAATTGTTACTTGACGTTTAAGTGAATTTTATAAAAATTCAACGACTCTTCAATATGTTAGTGTTTTAGTACACATTGAAATTTTTTTTAACATCGGCTGGAATCTTTAGTAGACCAAGTGAAAATGTACACTTCGTTAACTCAACTTTAAGGAAGTTTTATTCCTTCATCGTCATCAGTCTGACCTGAATTTCACGTTCTTTTATCCGAAACATTAAATTTTTCTTTTGTTTGGTTTTTTTATTTTTCGGTCTTACTTTTTTTTCAGAGATGTTGTTTTCATACACTTGAAACCGTGTAATAAATTGAAAACCTCGGACAAAGAAGTAGAAATGTTTTCGTGCCTGAAATTATTAAGACGACGACGACGATTCAGCGAAGTCAGCACAGATTGGGACACGCTGGGGTCTCTACCGTCGGGTGGTCCGAGGTGGTAGGGACCCTAAGAGGTCCGTTTCTTGTGACCTCACCCAACGGTAAAGGAAGAGGTTACGTACTTTCACTTTCCACTTTCTTCAGCGAATCAGTACAGACTGAGAAACGTTGGGGTACCTGACGTCGGGTGGTCCGAGGAGGCAGGTACCCTAAAAGGTCCGTTCTCATGACCTTATTAAGACAACTGGTCAATTAAACTTAAGTATAAGTCCTTTTATTGAAACCAAATAAGTGATCTTTAAATGACTCCTAGATTATATACAAGATCCGTTACAGAAATCGTCTATGTGTTTCCTGATCCTTGGATATTTTAAGACTTATTTTTGATCGTAAACAGGGGATTGAATATAGAAATTATTTGTAATAACTTATGGCACACACGTTTCGTTACCTTTATGTTACCTTTTCATTTTGTTAGGGACGAAAGTCGAATTTTAGAATCATGCCCTTTAAGTTGATTGTTATTATAGATTTCACGATATTGACTTTGTTTCACGAGACTATTTATGGTTATAATATTTCTCCCAGGTGAACACTCTTTTGTAAATTCCGTTTAGGAGTTTCTACTTTTTCGTCGGTATGTTTTTGGACCCCGTTCTAATAAACACTATTCTGTTCCATGTGTTTTGAGTTCTCTTTTATGTCAAACTGAATGCCTCTTTAAAAGTCAAAAATTTGAGGTAAAGATAATGTCAGGAAAAGAAAGATGTTATTCCGACAGACTTCGTTGTTTTTTTAATTTAAGATGTTGAAACCTATGAAAGGTCATTTTCGTTTCTCGATTCATTCGTGTCCTATTTATGTTTCTGATGTATCGATGTCTACAGACGACCTGGTTTGTCACACACGTTTACTTACCTTAGTTCGATCTGTCACTATTTTTCTTCTGACACTATAGGTCTAAAATAAAACATCCATTACATTGTGGGCACTTTATAGACCTTCTATACTACTTTCGACATCATGAAATTCCTTTAAAATTACAGTGTTTATACGTTCTTTATAATTTCGTTTCTTTATTCTTTAATGATGTATTGTTCCCAATCCATTTCTCCCAGATTAAAGTCGTCGATTTTGTCTTTTGTCATGATATCTATACGATGTAGGTCTGTACGGTTCTTTGACGTGCATACTGTGTTTCTGACAGAGATTCCGGTTTTAGAGTTGTCACAGTGTTTGTCCTTCCTCTCCCGTGATTTCGAACACTGTGTGCCTCAAGTTCTTTAGACTATATTTAACAATGTGAAAATTTAATAAAATTAAAGGGTTAATAGGTTAAATAGGAAAAAAGTATTCATTGTGACAGTATGTCATTCTAAGAAATAGAAAGAAGGTTCACCAAAATATGGTGGATTTTTTCGTTGAATTCTCCATATTATATTAATGTTCTCCTTTGTCATACGTAATTGTGAGGGCGGATTAGGTCCACTTGTTAAGTTTCCGTACAAACGAAACCTTTACACTGTCGTTTACTGTCAGTTTTTTCTAAGTGGTTTTTGATGAAATCCCTGAATCGACCACCAGGTCACCAATTCTGGGGTACGATGGTGACGTTGTTCGTCTCCAAGCTAGGGACTAGCCCTTGATAATTATTGTAGGGTGTACGAAGAGTTGTGTCGACTTTTGTGTTTTGGCTGTTCGATGACATCTATGTTCCGTGATACATATCATCAATGGTGTGTGACCGAGAGTTTTAGATTTTAAACCCAAATTGGGATCCGAGATGGTAGTCGAGACTTTTGAGCCCTTTAATGAGTTGGGATAAAAGGTCATTCACTATCGACAGGTGTCCCAATTACTTAATTTTGTGTGTTATACGTGTCTTTTCATTGACGGTATATTATTTATGGGGTTAAATCGATGATAAATATAACACGTTCCGTGTCCACCCTTACTAACACTTTATTCCTTCTTAGTAGTTAAGGTCCTTGACAAATCCCTCTGTTTTCATGGAAATTGTTGAACTCTTGTTAATCATATCATGTTCTAGTCTTTATCTTTACTAATTAAGTTCAAATACTTTAAGAAGTTCGTTTTTCCGAAAATTCATCAATACTACGAAACAAGTCTTTTATAGGGTAGTCTATTCATTGTGTCGACCGTCACTTGTGGTTCTCTAAGGAAGTTAGGAATTTGAGTAATTGAGTTTATAATGATTAAAGTATGAACTCTAAATTCAACAAAATTTTGAATTCTAATTTAGACGGTTGGTTTCTTGGGAGTGATTCACTGAGTGACTTTTCCATTTACTCTAATCCGGTCCCTAAGGTCATTGTAAAGTACTGATATGTCTTCCTTAAGACCTCTAAGACCAAATTATAACACCCCGTGTAATACTAAGTGTCATTTATAGTGAGTTGTGAAATGACTTTCTGATGTCCTTTCCAAGTTTGATCCTTTTTATTTCGACTTTCCTAAATCACGCGAGAACCCTGTTACGTCTTTATAGAAGGTTGAGATCGTTTCCCGGATTACGTCAAGAGTGGAATTCTGTAGATTTTAGTCTCTTGACTTAAGTTTTGTTCAAATCCATCTAGTTGGATGACTACATAACAAAAGAGAGTACGAACTAAGTGACTGAATGTCTAACGTCTACAAGTTATTTATGTACGTATATTTGGGTATACATCTTCAGAACAAAAGGTCGTGGTGTCGACACGATGTACGTAAGTTTGACCGATGTATGTGTAAAGTAGGGAAAGAGGTTTCGTACCGGTAATTTGGA
The DNA here is from genome assembly GCA_006410555.1 of Capra ibex. Taxonomy (NCBI): domain Eukaryota; kingdom Metazoa; phylum Chordata; class Mammalia; order Artiodactyla; family Bovidae; genus Capra; species Capra ibex. Next base: position 246,440 of record SJYO01004475.1, on the reverse strand, counting down.
TAGAACAGTTTTATTTTACTTAAGACTTAATTATAAAAACAAAGTGAACTATGATAAAATCATCCAAAACAGTATTGTAGATTGTGGATGACTTTTTCTTTTTGAGTGTTCAATTGATAGTATTTGTTGTCTGAAAGATCTCTAATAAGAATCATTCTAAATCAGAAAATCGAATTCCTGGAACCATTCTCGTGTTTTAGAAGATTTTTATTAAAATTTAGACGTCCTTTATTTAATAATACCGTCCTAAACCTATAGTTTATATTCCTAGGGATGTCCTGAGTGTCTACACGAAATCCATTCAGGTACTTAAGGGACTTAATACGTTTTTAATATTATATACGTCTCCTACTCTATCAATCTATCATAGTGGTTAAGGTACTTGTACTTAAACTTGTTTGAGGTCCTCTATCGCCTCCTGTCTCCTTGGACACACGTTGTCAAGTACCCCAACGTTTCTCAACCTGTACTTAATGACTGACTTGTTGTTGTATACGTATGTATAAAAAATATCTCTCTCTTGTATCGAGGGAAAAAAGTTTCCAGGGGGTGTTGGGTTTAAATTTTTCCCCGTAAATTTAAACACTTTTATCTACGACTCTTTACCAAAAGTAAGTAAAAATACTGAAAAATTCGGTATTCTCGGTAAAACGATTTTCGATTTTATGTTACAAAGACTAATAGAGAAAATAAATCAATATGGTAATAAGAAATTTAGGAAAAGACCTCACGATAATGTGACAGATTGACCCGAATTGATTGATCAGAAGGAAACCGTATTTTTACAACGGAAAGACTATCGAGTTCTTACAGAAAGACACAAACGGTAAAAGTTCAACTAAATTATTTTGATCTCTCCCTAAAAAGATAATGAACTATAAAATCATTCTGTGTACTTTACAAAAAACCATAAGATCTATGATCATTTTGTAGGTTTATGTTGTTTATGTAAAAGTAAAATTGTTTTTTCCTATAACTACACAGTGACAGTCGATGTCGTTTAGTCGGAGGTCATTTGTCTGGTTCATAGGGGACCAAACTGGTGACTTAATGATACTTAATTCACGTGAAAACCTACAAGAGTTTCCGGACCGGTTCGAAATTCACAGTACTTGTTTAAAGTTAAGGAGATCTAGAAAGAGACTTGTCTTTATGTATGAAGGGGTTTTGACAAAGATCCGGAGAACGACCACCACCACCAAATCGGAGATTCAGTACAGGTTGAGAACACTGGGGTACCTGACATCGATCTGTCCGAGGAGACGGGTACCCTAAGAGGTCCGTTCTTATAACCTCACCCAACGGTAAAGGAAGAGGTTCCGTAGAATCCCGGGAGGTCATATAGGATGAGACTGGAAATACAGTCATTTAAAATTACCCTTCAATTTTAAAATAGGATTAAACCCCGGATTTTCAAACACGTAGGTGTATAATTTAAGGTTGTCTAATATATTGGGGTTCTGGTGGTGATTACTGATCTTGGTTTCTGTTTTGGATCTACGTTTTCTTCAGAAAATATGTCATCCAATTCACAGAAAATGAGTAAGTAAGTGGGTAAGTGAACCTGTAATCCAGGGTGACACATCGGTCGACACCCCTAAGTTTCCTTTATTTTATATCGAGATTAAGAGTTAACACGAATCAGTGAGTCAACACAGGTTAAGACACACTGAGGTACTTGTCATCAGGTGGTTCGAGGAGACAGGTATCCTACGAGGTCCGTTCTTATGATCTCAACGGTAAAGGAAGAGATCCCCTTAAGAGTAAATCATGTAGTCTTTCTAAAGTGTAAAAATTTCCCACTGACTTCCCTGTGCGTCTAACGTCGGATTGAACTTGTAATGTGTAAGTTTTTAAGTTATGACTTGTATGGATGTCCATTAAAGATGGGTAGGACTCGTAGAAGGAAACCATAGTAAAGATGTCATAAACTGTCGTTATCTCGTTTCTTTTACACTTATTAAAATTTAAAATAGGAAATGATTCCTATAGATAGTTAATGTACAATTTTACTATGACGTTTGAATTTCTTGTTGTTGTTGTTTTTTGGATTTGTTTCGTGATAAGAATATCGTCTGATTTCCCTAAAGGGAATAATTCAAGAATAAACCCGTACATAGTTAAACATGAGAAGTATTCTCCGTACCGTGATTTTTTTTAAATGGTTCTAGTAAGAAGAGGAGGACAAAGGTTTTAAAACATTCAGTGGAATCTACTAGTACTCGACTCAATTTCAATTTTTTTTTTTTTTTTTTTTTTCATGTTCGTGGAGTAGTGTTGTAAAGGGTCGACTTAAAAAAGGTTTACTGTAAAGGCATTTAATTTTAATAATTTATTTAAGTCTAAGTCGTTCGTCGACGATCCACTATTCCTTAAATTTGAAATTTCGTTCACACATTAGACCGTTAGATTAGAACATTGAGTTTAGATCATTTTGTTTAATCTTCACGTTTTTAGGATTATTAAAATTAAATACTACACTCTTATATAGAGTTGTATACAAATTAAACCCCATGACCAGTGGATTCTAGTAAGTTCTCTTTTTTTAAGTAAATTTAATCTTTGACCCATATGGAAAATTTTTTAAAGTTATCATATTATTTACGAGATATTTTGACAATCGACTTTCGAATTTCTTTTTGCAGACAAAATTCTTTTCGTGAATAATGGGTTTTATGAAGTTTTTTGTAACGTATAATATTCTATAAAACGAACCTGTTATCTATTGAGACTTTTTGCAAGTAATTTATAAAATTTTTCGTTTAATTTAAAAAGAGGTGGTCGATTTAAAGACATGAAAAAAATACTCTTACAGTAAGTTCAAAGATTTTTTGTGGGACTGAAATTTGTAGAGATTTTATACATGAAGAAAAATTTCGTTATGACAGTAATTCTACATGAACATTTTAATGAATCTAAATCTGTTTTCATTGACTTTTTGAATTTCCCCTTCGGAACTTGTGATAATTAAAAAGGGGGTGTACTTTTCATGTCTATCGTCGTCTTATGGGTGATTCACTTTTATAATTGACTAAAGCTTCCGTGTGACAATCAATGTTGTAGACTTCACCCTAAATAAACTGCTTAACGTACTTTAAAAGTCTTATAGACGACGCTGAGTTCATCTTTTCTGCCTTCACAAGTGTATTATACAATCGAACATCAGTTCTTTCTGTAAAGTTGATTTTATACAGTTGGGGGGTTATACTTTAGTGAATCTGTAATGACTACATCATAAACCTACTTAAAGGCATATCTTCTAAAAAGTCTGACTGTAACATGAGTCACGAAGTTCCCACTCCATTTTAATCAAGAGAAAACAAGTTGTCACGGATTGAAGGTGATCTACTTAGAACCAGAGGTTAGGGTGACAGGTCACGGACGGAATGTACCTCAACATGAAGTGACCTGGTGTATTTCACAAATATAATATTTTCCGAAGATCCAGTGAACCAAGTTTACATTATCGGCCAAAGTAATTACAAGGTCCTCGTTCCCTTGAGAGAGGATATTAGGAGTCCAACTATTTAAACTAAAAGGTTCATAAGAGGTGTTTTCCCGTCGCCTACTCAGGTTTTTAAACAAGTTTTTACGGGTTTGTTCACAAAGGAGCCACCTGTCAGGGTCGCTGAGGTTGGTATTGCTCTGGTACCCCTCTTCGTCGTGTAAAATCAGGTACCCTTAGATCCAACCCTGACTCTTTTTCTATAAGGAGAAAGTGATCACTGTCGTCTGCTTCCGAGTGTTAAAGACGAGGTATCATCAGATAGTGTAAAACAAGTCTACACAACATTATTTTGGATTCGAACTGTAGCACGGTCTTCACGACACCGGGGGTAAGTAGAACTCCACCAGGGTCTTCTCCTAAGACTCTTAAGTCTTCAAGTTTCTTGGTGACTGTCTTAAGAAGTGGATTAGCTGCTTTTAGTTGGAAAAGCCGTAAAAAAAGAAGAAAGAGGACGACTAATTATTTTGGTTCCAATTAAGAGCATAGATAAAAGATAGATCCGATAAAGTCTCAGTTCAAAATTACATGATCAACATCGTTTTTCCTTTACTTGGTAGATACTTGAGTTACTATCATGTAAGAAAGAGTTTTTCCCCTCCAGTAAATTCTTCAAATCAAATTTGAAGACTGGGCAGATTCTTTAATTCTAAGTTGGTTCTGAGAATTTTATATTCGTACTTAATTTAGTTATTATTACTAAATGTATTCGTAAAAGAGAACTAACACCGTCACTTAGTGTCCATACAATGGACAGTTTTGAAAGTTTGACGAAATTTACTTATGTGGAATGACGTCATATAAAGTATACGTCGTTTCAAATATTATTTTGGTCAGAAATTTTCTGTGAAGATTTAAACTAACTTTATCTAATAAAAGATACTAACTCTAATTAAAGTATGTGTCCTTTATACAAAAGGTTTCCTTTATAACATTTTTATGTGGACTCTCTGATGGTAAGATAAGTTGTACATAAGGTCTTGTATCATGAAGTGTATTTACAAATTCTAGAATACAAAAGGTTTCCTTTATAACATTTTTATGTGGACTCTCTGATGGTAAGATAAGTTGTACATAAGGTCTTGTATCATGAAGTGTATTTACAAATTCTAGATGTATGATGATTTACATGACCCGTGACACGAACCGTGAATTCACGATAAAGGAAGATAGAAGTGTTTAGAATACTGTGTCTAAATAACAATACGGACAAAATATTTCTTTTGTTCCGGGGGATTAAACTTCAGTGTAGATATACTAAAGTTTCAATTGTGAGAAAGGTCATGTAATTCCTTCGGGATCTTATCGGAAAGGATTACACTTCCGTTTGTAGAGAGTGAATTAAATTACACTCACACATCAAATTTTTGAAGTTCAATAGATTTCCCAGTTATCCATAAATTTATAAGTGTGTCATAAATTTTACGTGTCATCTTTATGTTTCTTTATGTTTGTCGGTTACAGTCACCTCCTTCAATGATTTTGTCCCTGAAAAAAAATATCTATTGTTTTTAAAGAAAGTAAAAACGTTAAATTACGGTTTCTTTCAGAAGTTTTATTCTGTCCCGAATGTTGTCGCAAGAAAATTTCTTCCCCCCTTTTTTTAATCTCTTGGTCTCCGATTTAATTTTAATTTAACTGGGACGTCAGATAGAACCTCTCCCCGTACCGTTGGGTGAGGTCATAACAGACCTCTTAGGAAACCTGTCTCCTCGGACCACCCGATGTCAGTATCCTAGTGCTGACTTCTCTGAATCGTACGTGTGTCAGATAGATGGTAGAAATTTTAGTTCAGAGGTAAACTATTTCCCGACGTTTTGTAAAAAGGGAGTGTTTAGTTGTCTTATAGTATATATGTAACTTCACTTCAGTGAGTCAACACAGACTGTGAAACGTTGGGCACCTGACATCGGGTGGTCCGAGGAGACAGGTACCCTAAGAGGTCCGTTCTTATGACCTCACCCAACGGTAAAGGAAAAGGTCCCCTAGAAGGCTAACTTGGGTCCAGAGGGTGTAACGTCCGTCTGCGAAATTGGAGACATGGTGGTCCCTTCGGGAATTTGTGTTCTTATGTCAGAGAGTCCTTTGGAGGATATCTCTGTGTCTTGAAGTCTAGGTTCATGATTGTAGTTTCTAAAGTTCCCTCCTTTCCTTCGGTCTAACTTTCTTCCCCCTCCTCCACCCGTTTTCCCCACCGGAATATCTGTAGAGGACGGTGGATGTCTATGGGTCCACAATACCCTGAAAAGGGACCCGGAGGTCTCTTCCCTCCTGACCTTGAGCCGGGATGGTCTTTAGTCTGGATTTATATAAAAATTTTTTCCAAGTTTTCCATCCCCTATATACATATGGATACCGCCTAAGTACAACTTCAAACTGTCTTGTGTTGTTTTAAGACATTTCGTTAATAGGAAATTATTTTTGTTAATTTTTTTTATGAAACAGAATCCACGAAATGACGAGGAAATCCTATGTTTTCTATATTTCGATTTTAATATTTTTTATTTGTAATTAATTGGTACAATGAGGTCTAGATACTAATAGATTTCTAAAAATGTGTTTGATACCAAATCCTAATAGTGATACTTTAGACAAAATGGACAAGTCTCCCAGATTACAGGAGACAGAATTGACCGAGACCACAAAGGAAGTTAAAACCAACATTGACGAAAAAGGTCATTAGGAAACGTACGACTTATTCTAACACAAAAAGTCATCGACCTCCATATTATTGTGGGACACAACGGTTCATGAATTTATACTGAAGAGCCACCTGAAAAGAAGCGGAGTCTTCAAGAAGATGTGAAACTGACATCTGATTATAACGTGCTTACCGTAGATTTTCTTTTAACATTTCTAATCGTCTTTTAGTACTCAGTGGACATTTGAACAGGTCCCAATCGTCTTTGTGATAGTTTACTATAAAATATTTAAGAAGAGTACCGTAATAACGAAAACATACTCTACCAATAGTAAAAATTTTTGGTCTTTCACCCAACAGTCCAAAACCCAAAATTTTTGTAAAGAAATATTTAAAGGGATGGATCTTAAGGAGGAAGGAAAATGAAGAGTATTTCCTAACACTTAAATTCGTAAAATTCCTTACCAACATAAAGTTCTTTTTTTGACTTATTCTCCCTTTTTTTTAAAGAAAGGTTATTCCAGTTGTCTGGATGTAAGTAAATGTTAGAGTTTTTTGTCTGTTTTAATGTTAAGAAAAGTCAAGTTAGAGGAATGAGATGTTTATTACTTTCAGTCCCTATGTATTCCGTAGTTATTAGTATGAACATTCTTCACCGTCTCGGTTCTGGCAGAGAAAAAAATTTCTTAAAGACAATTTGTCTGATTTGTAATAAAAATATACATACTCCATACTTTCATCACTTTCAGTGAGTCAACACAGGTTGAGAAACACTGGGTTACCTAATATGTCAGGTACCTTAAGAGGTCCAGTCTTATGACCTCACCCATCGGAAAGGGAAGAGGTGTCCTAGAAGGACTGGGTCCCTACCTTGGGTCCAGAGGGCGTGACGTCCGCCTGAAAAATGGTCGACTTGGTGTTCCCTTCAGGTCCTTGTGACCTCACCCATCGAATAGGGAAGAGGTCCCCTAGAAGGGTTGGGTCTTTGACTTGGCCCAGAGGACGTAACGCCCATCTAAGAAGTAGTTGACTCAATAGTCCCCTCGGGTATATTTCGCATGTCTTACCGTTATTTTACTTGAGGATATATGTGTACTGTATCGAATTCTATACCCCTATTAATCACAGAAACTCCAGGAGTGAAATGGAAAGGGATGTATTACGATAAGGGAGAGAGAGAAATGGAGTGTACATCTATGAGAGGATTGACGATAAATAGTAAAGGAGCTAAAAGCAAGAAAAACCGACGGGGAACCCCGAACACCCTAGAAACAAGAAGCTGGTCCTTAAGGTCCCTAATTTGGGTCTGGAGGTCGACCCCTTCGTGTCTGAGGATTGGTGACTTGGTGGTCCCTTAAGGGAGTCAAAAGAAATATCGTCATGTTACGTTGGTACATCGGGATGTCTTATATCAAACCATAAAGAAACTTACCAGATATTTGGATTAGGTAGTAATATAATGACATTAAAATTAAAAATAACAAAGACTCTATTTGTCTCGACATCAGTTGACTAAAAGTCATGACGTGATTCTATTAATGTCTGATATGGTGTTCCATAAATGAAAACAAAATATCTGAATAATATTCATAGGTTCATGATTATGATAACGAAACTTGTAGAGGTGTGATAACCACTTACACTGATTTTGACATTATCTAATTTTACGACTTATATTAACTACCACTTAGATTTTCGTTTGTTCTTTACTTTGATGGGTCATGTGTTTACAGAGGGTCGGGTCATCCCGTTCCTCTTACTAGTAGTGGACCTTGGACAATGTTTCTGTCTTAAAGACTCGGACGAGGTTTTGATGACTTATTTTTAGACGTAAAATTGTTTTAGGGGTTCTCTAAGTACCCGTATAAATTCAAATTTTGTGAGTCCATTCGTTAGAAGGTAAAATCCTTTATTATAGTTTGAACAAAAGGTTTCATCAACAAGGTTAAATTTGCGGGGTCATCAACAGTTTCTGAATGAAGTGTTCTATTTGTTATGAACTTCAAATATACAAATCAAAAACCTTTAAACCATGTATATTTTCTCTGGTATATAAAAGCCTAAAATAAAGTGACGAAAGATTTCTACAACTGATAGAAAAGAATACGAGAGGGACGGGGGAGGTGGTGGGGTCTTTACTAAGAAGTGTAGTGGATTGTAAAAACATGTCCCATCAAAGTAAAGAACAAACGAAAATCTAGGTGGTAGTTAATATAAAATTAGATAAGTAGTTATCACAATCTTCCACTAATGGTACATTTTATATATTTACGGTTTCTTGATGTAATTGAGATTTTAATAAAAGTCAGATTGAAGAATCTTTAAGTAAACCACAAGTACCAAGTGAAAGTTTACTTACTAGAATTTGCCGTTTTTGCATTTTCCAGAATTTCCCTTTCCGTCTGAAATTCTCCGTCTGAGACTATGAATTCAGTATTCGATTGTGTCCTCAGTCTTTAAAAGGGTAAAATTTCATTTAAAGTCGTTTAGATTTTATTTTGATCAGTCCATTATATGTTTTACTATTTCCGAATTACGAATTCGATGAGTAATGTAATGTTGGTTTGTTATAAACATTGGGTACTTTAGATGAGATGGCTTTACAAATAAACCGAGACTTACATCAGGATCATGTGTCTTAGTAGAGACTTTTTTAAAGCTAGGTTTTTCTCTGTATTTAAGTTTGACAGACGACGAGAAAGTAGTGTCGTCAACAAAATTCGAGTATTTCGTCGTCTGACTATCACAAATACCATAGAAGGGGTTCGAGTTCTTTTATTCGTCGTCGACTATGAAGAGGGGACTAGCTTTGACTTTTTCCTCTTGTGGGCGGAAGGGCCTTAAAGAAATTTTTTTTTTTTGTGTTATAAGTGCATGTAACTTAAAAGCTTTGCTTTGTTCGTCGTAAACGGGTATTGTAAATTTCCTAATTTTGGACCTTTCTTCGTGGTAAAAGCCGGGTGGTAAAGGGGGTCACGAACCGCTCCGCCCCCACTCGGTACCTACCGATGCTCCGTTGGGTCGTCGATATGACAGGTGCTAAGGGCCCCATAGGTGGCGCTCTCTCTGGATGGTGCCGGAAGTGAGTGTGCGAGGCCGTTCGACCCCCGGCTCACTCCGGACTCTCTACCGGTGAGAAACCCCCAACCCCCCACCCCAGATGGGAATGGAACCGCCAGGAGTCCGACGTGGTCTGCCAACCACTATCACAGCGTGTCCCGGTACTAGAGTAGCAACAGGTTATCCGACTCGTCCAATGCTGTCGGGAGGTAGAGGCACATCGACTCGGGGCAGTAGAGCTGGGGGTCTTACCCCCCTCTCCTGCGGCGGTTGTTACAGCGAAGGAATCCGGGTCTCCCGGCCGCGGAACCGTTGTCTATGGCCTTCACGGAAAGGCCGGCAAGCGGTGGCCTCTCGGAGCCCATAAGGTCTGGGCATCCGCCTTCAGCATCATTTACTCCCGTGAGTCCTTTGAGCCACGAGGCTAGCCACCAAGGCCCGACGACCCTTGACTCTCTTCATAGAGCGTAGAGTGAAATCCCTTCGAGGTGCAAATGTGGCCTTGCGGCCGTAAGGTGTTCTATTTTGCTTTGGGAGTTAAGGAGTCCTCAGTGCGGAGGTTTTCTCGCGGACCCTCCGGACGCGTCATGTCCACGCACCTTTCGACCGTCGCCGGGGGCACGTTCCGCTCGAGGGCACTACGTCGCCCCGGCCGGCTACCTCCGCAGAGGAGAGGCCGGGGAGCCGTCGCGAGCTTTCAACAGACACCGATGAAGTCTCAACCCACAATGTGGACTTCAAAATATAAGAATTCAATGTATCAACACACAACTTTGTCAGACCGCAACAAATTGTAACATGAACCTTTTCAAATCCTTCTTTTAGTGGATGGGATACGGTTCGGACAGGCGGAAAGTCGAAGTGACCGGTTGTTCGACCCCAGGCGATAACGAAGAGAAGACTAGGAGTGGCCGAACCGAAATCATCTCCGTTATAGCGCTTACCAAATTACAACCCCTGAGACTTTTGATCTAACGGTCTTAAAATAAGGCAGTGAAGAATTGACACTGGAACTCGTTCGAGAAACCAGAGGGTCAAAAAACAGAGTTTTACCTATGTCATCTCTATGGATGGACTACCCCAACAACCTCGCCTCCTCCCACTTCTTGGCATCGCGGATCTTTCTCGGGTCATACATAATCGAGAACAATAGTGACAATCACAGTTGTAAATGTTCTCCCTTTGAAGTCCGAATTTACGTGACAGTGACCGAAGACAGAGGAAGGTAACAAAATCGGTAGCAAATCTAAATAATTGCAATTAATCTAATAACGGACAATCATCGACTTTACACGTGTGAACGTATAGGTCCACTCGTTTTAATTGGAAATACATTTATAGTGTCGATTTATAGTCAGTTTTACATGACACTTATATCAGAAATTCTATTCCGTAAGTTTCGTATAAATTTGACTGAACGGTAACCTACAGTAAATCCAATGTAAAATCAATAGTCTATGGTTAAGAAGTAAAAAGTAATTCACAACTAGCGGATGGTACTCTTTACTGTGTATGGGAAGAGGTTCTTCGAAAACCCTCACAACGTTTATTTCTCTATTCACGAGTGTTATGACCACGCCTCGGTGTACTTTCTGTACGGGTTCAACACACACTCACACACACACACAAATTGCATATATGACTCGTGATGAGCGAGTGAAAGTGAACGATTCGTGACAAGAAATACGACCCTTGTTAATGTCCAGAAAAGTCAAGTCAAGTCAGTGACTCAGCACAGACTTAGAATCGCTGGGGTACTTGGCGTCGCGCGGTCCGGAGGGACAGGTAGTGGTTAAGGGCCTTAGGTGGGGTTGGGTACAGACAGCTCACTTTCTATGGTTGGTTGGTAGAGTAAGAGACAACAGGGGAAGAGGAGGACGGGGGTTAGAAAGGGTCGTAGTCGCAGAAAAGGTTACTCAGTCGAGAAGTGTAGTCCACCGGTTTCATAACCTCAAAGTCGAAGTTATAGTCAGGAAGGTTACTTGTGGGTCCTGACTAGAGGAAATCCTACCTGACCAACTTAGAGGAACGTCAGGTTCCCTCAGAGTTCTCAGAAGAGGTTGTGGTGTCAAGTTTTCGTAGTTAAGAAGACGGGAGTCGAAAGAAAAATCAGGTTAAGAGTGTAGGTATGTACTGATGACCTTTTTGGTATCAGAACTGATCTGTCTGGAAACAACCGTTTCATTACAGAGACGAAAAGTTATACGACAGATCCAACCAATATTGAAAGGAAGGTTCCTCATTCGCAGAAAATTAAAGTACCCACGTTAGTGGTAGACGTCACTAAAACGTCGGGTCTTTTTATTTCAGACTGTGACAAAGGGGTAGATAAAGGGTACTTCACTACCCTGGTCTACGGTACTAGAATCAAAAGACTTACGGCTCGAAATTCGGTCCAAAAAGTGAGAGGAGAAAGTGAAAGTAGTTCTCCGAGGAATCAAGGAGAAGTGAAAGACGGTGTTCCCACCACAGTAGACGTATAGACTCCAAGAATTATAAAGAGGACCGTTAGAACTAAGGTCGAACACGAAGGAGGTCGGGTCGTAAAGAGTACTACATGAGACGTATACAATTTATTCGTCCACTGTTATATGTCGGAACTACATGAGGAAAAGGACAAACCTTGGTCAGACATCAAGGTACAGGTCAAGATTGACAACCAAGGACTGGACGTATGTCCAAAGAGTTCTCCGTCCAGTCCACCAGACCATAGGGGTAGAGAGTCTTAAAAGGTGTCAAATAACACTAAGTGTGTCAGTTTCGGAAACCATATCAGTCTTTTCATCGTCATCTACAAAAAGATCTTGAGAGAACGAAAAAACTACTTAGTCGTCTACAACCGTTAAACTGGAGACCAAGGAGACGGAAAAGATTTTGGTCGAACTTGTAGACTTCAAGTGCCAAGTGCAAAACGACTTCGGACCGAACCTCTTAAAATCGTAATGAAATGATCACACACTCTACTCATGTTAACACGCCATCAAACTTGTAAGAAACCGTAACGGAAAGAAACCCTAACCTTACTTTTGACTGGAAAAGGTCAGGACACCGGTGACGAACCTCGAACGTAAAATCATCCTCTGTCTTTACATTATTACGGTCCTTTAAGTTACCACTCTTCAGTCTCCCCACCTCAACTCTCCTACAACGATAAAATATGTCCGACACTTCTTTCCGAAGAGATTCACTGTGACTTACTTTTAGACTCTTTTCATTCTCTGACTTGGTGTCTTCACAAGATCCTTTTTCGTCGTTATCTCCAAGACTCCTTTCTTGTCCCACGAACCGTATATCCTTCCGCCGGTCCTCCGACCTCGTCGAACACGTTCTTCCGCCATTCTTCACTCCAATCTCGACATCAGTTCGAACTAGATCTCGTCCCAAAGAGTTGTCTCCGTAATAATTGTAAAACCCGTCCTATTGAGAAAAAACACCCAGACAAGACACGTAATATCTTACGGGTTGACGTAGGGACTGGAGATGGGTTACCTACGGTCATCGTGGAAGAGGGGATCAACCCGGCGGTTTTATAGAGGAAGGAGTTTATAGAGGAACCCCACGCCCCCCTCCCCACACACACGTTTTAAGGGAGTCAAGTCTTGGTGACTATGTCTTGGTGGACAGGTTTTCGCGATTCTACTTTGATAAAATGTAGACACGATTATATCATTGACAGTCGACGGTGTGTATCGGTAACTCGAGAACATTCCGTCGATCATATCGACTCAGTCACTTAAAATTTAAAATAAACTTAAAATTCAATGAACATCGATCACCGATGACATAGTTTATCACGTCAGATCTCAGAATGTCAGGTAACATTTCTGAAGTCGAAAATAGAAAATGGAGTCAGACGTAAAGGATAAGAGTCAGAGAAGTCTGATCAGTGTCACCAAAAGAACAAAAAACACAGAATTTGAATGGTACGTCCATGAACGGAGTCTCGGAAACGAGAATAGACCGTGTCAGAAGTAAGGGAGTCTACAGCCTCACCGACAGAAAGGGAATGAAGTAATAAAGGAGACGAGTTGTCAATAGTCTTCACGATAGTAAACGTGGAGGGGGAGCAGGGGGGCTATCTTACATTCAAGACCGTAAGTCCCCAAAAATATACAAAAAAGAAAAGAAAAGATAACAGATAATTGTCTCCGACCGTGTATCAGTCATACGTTATTTATAAACAACTTACTTACTTACTTGACATTTCGGTGACCTCCTAAAATTAATCTGACCTAGTAAAACCGACGACGACAGATCTTGTCTGACGGTCTTTCCGTTCCTATTTCCGTCCCTTGAGTTGATCTTCTAATTATGTTATCAGGTCCACTCTCACCTTTTGTACTTTTCAGTCCCTAATGACCTTTCAAAACCAAACCCGTTGACCTCAACGACAAATGACTTTCCTCTTCTGACCCTCTTTATCCAAAATTATCTCTTTAGGTCTTAATAGTTCTCTCTAGACGAAAGACCTCTCACATTACTACGAGTTCTTATAATTCGTTTCTTACTCACTTCGTCTTTTTCATCATGTCCATCTCCCTCGTCGTCCCTTTTTACGTACCTGGTCGTACCGACAAAAACCGACCTTGTTCCTGTCATGTCCTCGGTATTGTACTTTTCTTTCAGTTCAGTTATTTTAAGATTGACCTGGTCGAGTCGGGATCCGGGAAGTCAGTGAATTAAGAATTTGAAACTTCTGACCGAGAGGGGAAATTTGTCTGTACCTTCAGACTTGAGACACCCTACCCGAATCAGCGGAATTTCGATAGTACGATCTTAAACTTATGTAAACTAGAGTGTAGAAACTCGAAAAGAGTAATTTGATGTAAGACCATCAAAGTGACTGATGAAATACCCTTTTTTTTTTCAAAAGATCTAATCGTCTAAACCCCATGTTCTAGACCATTTTTATAAGTAAGTAAGTTGTCGTCAACAAATTTTGGATAATTTCCACTGAAGGAATTTACGGGACCTTTAACCCAAAGATTATCAAATGGACGATCCCTTTATACTTCTTGGAACAACTAAGAAACGCTGGGGTATCTGACATCGGATGGTCCGAGGAGACAGGTACTCTAAAAGGTCCGTCATCATGACCTCACCTAACGGTAACGGAAGAGGTCCCCTAGAAGGGTTGGGTCCCGAGTTTGGGTCCAGAGGGTGTAACATCTGTCTACGAAATGGTAGACTCGGTGGTCCCTTCAGGAAAAGTTTGTAATCACACATAGTTTTGGTGGATCTACTGAATTTCTGTGTAACCAGGGAGTCAACTAGTTTTTAAATCGTACAGACAAAAGAACCCCCGTCCCCGTGTTGGTGTAGGAACACTGAATACCTTAGGACACTTTCATGGTTCAGGATTGGTGACGTGACGGTCTCTTCAGGGGGTTTAAATCGTAAAGATTATTCAAGAGTCCACACGAGAAGACCCCTGGTGTGAAATTTCTTAGTGACGATCATCTTTTACTTTGTCGTTGGTCGATACAGAGATGGTCTGAAGTAGGAAACAGACTTTAGTGACTAGGAGTCCGTTCAGATTGGGAGAGACAAACCTATAATAGTCTCGGTGAACACAGGGTGTAAACATCCCTTTTGACGTACCGTCTTACCTTTGATGTACTGCACCAAAATCCTCCTTTGGTCTAAAAAGTCAGGGTAGAGACGTAAATAATCGATACTGATCGGTCCAATGAATTGGAAGGACTCCGAAACAGAGATTTTTCGTGACGACGATTGGTATAAACCCAACAAAATTGTTAATCTCCATTGTGTGTATTTCATTCGACCATGTGTCATTAAAAAAGAGGTAAACGTCGTGGGTATTTATTCCGTACCTAGAGAGATGGTAAAAATCAAAAATAAGCTTCATTATGACCTAACGGAGGTAAGGTCCATACCCACCTATATGTCGTGTTTGAAGACCGGAGTAATAGCCGACTAAGAATTTTAGTCATACTTAAAATACGAGACTTTCGTTAGATTGAGTAAACAGAACCTTTACATAAATTATAAGATAACGAAGGGTCGTAAGGAGTTTAAAGTCTTTTCCTTTTTTATCATTCAGCTCTATTGGGGTCATTGAAATATAGATTTATGGAGTTACGTAAATAAATTAGTAGATTCTAGTATACTGGTACTTAGTATCTACCACTTGGGATCTAGAGTCGGGACCTTACGAAATTATTGAAAGAGTATCACAAAAAGTTTCGTATTGTAAACTTATAAACGTTTAGTGACATTATCCTATAGACAAGAAAGTAAACGTCACGATAGTAGCGTAGTTTCTCGAAGAGAAAGATGAAGTCGGGAGGGAAAAGGTTCAACTTTTAATATCGTCTTTCATATCCTCCAAATGGAAACAATCACTCGGTTTTCTCTTCGGGAGTACTGGTTCCTGGAGTGAAAATCTATGTCTAATGATTGACCGAATTTGTACAAGGGTGACTCCACGAAGACATCCTTCGTTAATGGTATTACATGTAGAATAAAGTTTCACTGAAGTGTCAGAAATTCAAGGTGGTGTCCGAGAAGCAGAGACTTCTTAATGGTTACATCTAGTCAGGTAGGTGACAGGACATCTCAAGACTGTAAACAGAAGGTACATGATTCAGACGTCTCCGATGATAAAGTATGACTTTGATGAATGGACTTTATTGAAATCATTTGTCACAAGATAGTTGAATATTAAGGACGTATACCTGTAATCAAATTTGTTACAAATTTTTATAGATAAAACACATTTGAAAATATCAAAAACCAAAAGGTACATAAAATTTTAGTAAGTTATTAGACTTATACCATCATAATTGACTTTATGGAGTAAGAGAATACTTTCTATTAATATTTAAAGAATAAATTGTAGATGGAATTCGGATTAAGGAAAACTTCATTACACGATGTATTTTGACTTGTGAAGTAATGGTTGTTCCTGTTACAAAATAACTTGTTTAGATACATGTCATGTTTTTTAAAGAACTTTACTCTGTGATAACAACTAAATAACGTCAAGTTACCGAGTCAAAATTAAACATGAGAATATTTTACGTTTCATTTTATTAAATTACAAGTTGTTCCTTCGTGTTTAAAGGAAAGAACGACTTAGACATTATGGAAAGTGTATAATTGTTAAGGTTTTACGTATACGTCGTAAATCAGTAAGAGTTTTCCACAAAATGTCATGGTTTATTTAATTTTTTATTTGTGATGGTAAGAAAATCCAAAAAGGTGGGTATGATGTCAAACTTGGTTTATACTTTCCTCATGCCGACATGAAAGTTCACGCTAAACTTCTCTTAGTGTTCAAACTACAATATTCAATAGAAAAGTAATATATTAACCACCAAATTTTCCTTTTTTTTTATACCGATTTCGGGTTTCATGGTCACAGGAACAGGTGCTTCCCAGAGGAAAAGATAGAAGAGGTATTATAGACTCGTCGTTTTAAAGTCTAAACGATAAGAAAACTGGAATGACTTTGTATCGTCTTTCGATCATAAATTATAAAGTTACCTTTGAAAATAAACTGTTACTTCCTAACTTTGGACCAGGTACATTCTATTTGTGTAGGAATTTTATCTTCCTCATCTCCCTTTTTTTTCTCTTCTAAAACTCCTTATTCTTCTTTCGAAAGAACAGAAGATTTAGGGTGTAATTTTGACAACCTTCAAATGTGTGGAGTATTTTCGTTTTACTACATTCAAAATATTCCGTATGTATTCTTTTACGTGTATAAGAAAGTTATCGTTAATAAACTATTCTCCAATCTTTGTCTTGTTACACCAGGTTGTCTTAAAATGTTTTGTTAGAGAACTACATATTTGGTTAAACTAGAGTCAGAAAGTCTTTCAAAAGGGAATCGTTTTGTTTTCATCTTTATTTTGGAGTTTAATTTCTGTTTTTTTATTGTTCACCTTATACAAATTTTATAAAACCATACTTGATGTCTTACTTACTTTTGTTAGACGTCTGTACCTAAATGCAGTTATCAATGTTGAATATTTTTTTGTTTTTCAATTTTTACACTATTTTACAATTCGACACTAAAATTTGAAGACCTTTTGTATGTTTCGTTTTTATAAAGTTTTATTGAAGTGACGGGTATACTTGATCAGAGGTTTGTCCGAAAAAATAATGTACTGACTTGACTTTATCTTGAGTTCATAATATAAAATCATAGTCCTTCGTACCTTTTACCAAAAAAGAAATCAACTGGAATTTTCTGTATTTTTAGACTAGTTCGACAAATACAATACAATAAATTTACATTTTAGGTATCGGATTATATCCGATGTATTGTTTTGTTTTTGGACTAAACTAACTTTACCTAACTACTGATAGTTAACGTATCATCATCTACGGATACTATTTATTTGATTATTTTAACCCTGTAATAAAATCTATAGACTAAATAGTACTGGACCTTTAGGATTAAATTATTTCAGACCTACGACGGGTGCTTCTTTTCAGAGTGAAGGAATCATCGAAGTAAATTCTTCGAACTTATAGGTTTTTAAATATTACATCCCAGACTACTCTAATATATGAAACTTGTTCTTACATAGTCAACCTTATTGACCTTATAAACCAACTGTATAAACATGCAATTATCGAGACAGAAATTTCATAGATGGAAACGTCGAAAACAAGTAAAATGGGGACGATATCTAATTATGGGATAATCCATTTTCCTTCAGAAATTCGAAGAAGAAAATTTCTGATATGTTCACCTTGTGTAGACTCTCCAATAAAAATTTTTGAAAAATTTGTTAAATAACCGATAATTCATTTTTAGAAGGAATCCTTTTAATGACCAGTAGTTTCTTTTATTTACGTAGTTATATAGAATGACACAAGAACGACACGTTCAAAAACACATTTATAAAGGAAAATATATATTTTTAGTGATAAGTCCGGTTTAAATAGTCTTTATTTATTCTTTCGTACTCATTATACCGAATAAAATCTTATTTGAGAGGATTAACTTTTTTTGGTTACTTAAGAACTGGACTAAGAATCGACGCATAAAAAAAATGTCGGTCAATAAAAGTATCCTGACATGAATCTATTGAGTGTAATTACAGATTTCCTGGAATGATACTTAGTAGTTCGTTACAGGATTGTGATGAGATATATGTTTATCTTTATAGGGTCACACGAATATGGTAATAAGTGTAACTTTTTAAACGTTAAGTCACAAAAGAAAGTTGATTCTGTAGATTCTGTCGGAAATTACCAGAATGTAAGGAGGGTAGAGAGGAGTCTCAATGACCATCATTCAAAAGATAACTCCGACGACGAAATGTCGAGTAACCATAATATTTTTACCTTTCACCTTCCAAGACAGTTCTCGAGTAATCGTTTCGTGATAACAAAACGGAGGACAATTAAAAGTTACGACCGTACAGTAAGTAACTTGAGACTGGATTAGTTAGGAGACCTTTGTTCAATGTTAGAAAATACCGATCCTACCACTATTCAGTTCAAAATAAGACAGTCAAAGATTTATTATTATTTGGTTTATCTTTACCAAGGAATTTCGTACAAACTAGGTTTTCTTCCTGTTTTAGACTAATGCGTACTGTTCTTAGGATAAACATCTTATGAAATTTAACAAATAACATTTGGTGAGGAAGAATATATATATATATATATATATATTACCCAATCAAAAAGGGAAAGACATTCCGGTATCGACCAATAAGAAAAACTGATCAACGGAGTTGTACAAAGAGTGTATTCGCTTTGACTTGTACGACGATAACTAGTAGTAGTTGAAGAAATTTTTTTTTTTTCAAAAAAGACCTATTGACCATGAAACCCTCAAAACATTATTGGGAAAACCTCAGATTTGGTCGTGTAGAGGAGACACCCAAGTAAGATCTTTTACACGAAACAGAAATAGAAATCATTAGGTTCTAGCGAGATTTTAATTCCGGTAGTCCCTTTATCGTTTGACTACTACGTAAAAGAACATCACGAAAAACGTGTGATGACGAACTAGCTGTCTAGAAAGACTTTGTAAAAATAGTCCGTGGACATTTTGTCTTGTGCAGACAATTAAGTATAAAATATCTACAAGTAGATCATAAGATTCAATCTAAAGGACAAACAAATATGGGAATGAGTAAGTTTCTTATAATTATGATCATCTTTTCGTACAAGAAGAAATCGAGTCAAACGAAAAGTTAATAAAACAAAAATAAAAAACAAAAATTTTTTAAAAACAAAAACATTATCTCCGAGTCGAAGTGAACAAAATATAAGACCGTACGTCTACTTTTTGTAAAAGTAGTATTAATCAAACAGAAGTCTAAAGAATGATGTATTTTTGTACCTTACTTCTTTTCGGAGTCTATCAATTTTACATACTAGGTTTTTCATACTTTTTTAACACAAATTCAAGACCGAAGGTGTTCAAGTATCCGGATCCGGATACGTTTAATGAACACTTACAGTCAAGGAACTATATATTTTGTCCTTGTCTTGGAATACCACCAACATACCTAATGTCCTTTATTACATACCTCATCACGAAATAATAGACAATATGTTTACAATTAAAAAAATTGGAATACTGCTAAATACCGTAAAAGATGAAGATGTCTATATGGATGACTCTTCTGTCGTCTGAATGAAAGTAGTAGACTTAGTTTAGGTTTCTCCCAGACTGTAAAGAAAACACGTTCCACTCGGAGTTCACGAAGACGTAATGTCATCCACCAGTCCGTAAACGGTGTAGAATTAGAAAAGTGACTAAAAAATGTTTGCAATAGAACTAGTCTTGTCCGTAGATGGGATAGTCAGTCTTTAAAAGACGCAAAACCGTATGATTCCATGGCAAGTAGTTCCATTGACCCTCCGTTACCAGACTGTATACCGAAACAATTTTAATTCGGTATACTTCACACAAGCGAGCAGCCTAAACCAAACCTTCCACGGACTCTATGACCGTCCCATAACACAAGAACACCATGTTGTGACCCATTTTACCTTGGCAAAAGACAGGACTAAGATGAACATAGTTAAAAGTTTCGTCCTAGACTACTTTGATTTCCACAGACGAGATAAGGTGACACAGGTAACTGATTTAGTAATTATGATGTTAACAAAAGTCTTAAACCGAGATACAGTCCGTAGAAAACCAGACAGTTCGAACATAGTCTTTGTCACAGTAGTCTTACAAGTAGAGGTAAGACTTAGTTTGACAGACAAAAGAAAAGGTATGAAAGATATGTACAGAAACCAAGACATTAGAGAAAGGAACTAAACGATCACCTTTGACCCTCTGATCATCAGACAGAGAGTAATGGTCTACTCAGAAAAAGGACTACTAATCTAAACCTCAGACATTCTTGTAGGGTTTCTTAACGAAGTGAACCAACACGTCTACTAAGACCACAAAATGAATTTATCACGACTCGAAGTACAAGTATATCGTCTCCTTCTAGAAGTTTTTCGAGTACCGTAAGACCTTTTGATGTGACTCGAACTTTATAGGACACTGAAAAACACACGACTCGTTCAACCTTACCGTCGAATTTACTAAGTAACGTTAATTTTACGTTTGTTTTTATGTGTAAACCTATCGACACAGATAATTCCACTAGATATTTTACGACTCTTAGAAGTTTAACGGAAACTGTTTTAAACGTAAAAGGAAACGAGGTGAAGTAATGACAAACGGCGTGTAAATTTAGTCAACCTACATGTCAGGAACGTACGAATAAGTCTTTAGGTTAAGAAAATTTATAGGACTGTGTCGGTTCTCGTCCCGTGAATTTTAAAGGAAGAACTAGACAGCGTATATACAGAAAACCTACCGTGTGTCGAGGTAACTAAAATACTTCATGACTTGAAAGAACTAAGTCCAGTATCAGTAGAAGAAGTATTAGTGGAAGGAGTAGAAGAAGGAGGAGTATTAGTAGGTGTGTCTATCCATTACCGAGACTCTGTAATAAATTTCTTCATAGTCCCGACGGTAAAAGTCATTACAAAAGTTATTGTAGAAGACTATGTAAATGTCCTTAAAGTCACTTAAGTGGGTGTACACGTCCCTACTGCAGAAACAAAGGTAGTGACCTTGGCCATTATCAGAGATGAAGGTTTAGGAATAATAGTCTTAAGGGTAAAAGTTTACTTTACTTTCATAGTCTTGTTAAGTAAAGAAGGTTTCGTCCTAAAAGAACTAGGAGAACGACTCGACGTCGTTAAACGACAGAGACATAAAAGAATTGCACTAAGAAATTTACGAAGACGTATTCAGGAGACAAAGATTTAAAGGACGGTGTATAGTGTGTACTTTTTGACGGGAAAAAGACTACTCGGACCCGTACGGAATGTTACACTGGTGGATCTTTAAGGAACAATGTATTGTATGTGGCTACGGAACCCTGTAACACTAGATGAGACCTTCGTAATTCTCGACATTCCAAAAAGAAACGCAATTATCCCGGAAAACCAACGTGAGGTCTATATAGTAGTCCTAGTTCGAGAGGTCCCGAGACTAGACATTCTCTCAGTTCGGGAAGGAGATTTGGCACGACTAGGTTACGGAAAAAATGTAATGGACATCTTAAAAGGTCACGTGAAAGTAAATCGTTAGATTGACGACTAAATAGTGAGTCATTACGATGTGTCAAAAAGAATTAGTAATACTTCAAGGTCTTAAGTCCTAGTTTTTTGTTAGGGAAAAAGTTTTAACCTTCATTAAGTTTTGCTTGTGCTAAAACTTGTGATGAACACGGAAGTAACATAAGAAGTAGACCTGCAAACATTTCGAGAAGTTGTCATACTATTCGAAGGTTCCTCGCAAGTTCTTTTTTATAACTCTCACGTGTTTAGGACTCTTAGAGGTTTAGTAAACCATTTTTTACACGTTAACAAAATATTTAATCTGTAAATCAAAATCCTAGTAGTACTTCTAGATCAACATCTCGTGTTGGTGTATAAAGTTGTGTTTAAACATTCGGAAGAAGAAGTTGGACATTTTCTTTTTATAATGGTGACTTATGGAAGATTTTTTAATAGTTGTGAATGATCGAATGGAAAAATTTTATGTTGAGACTTTGTTTTCGACTTATTTGTTTGTGTCATAAGATTTGTACGTCAAAAGAAGTTACCCATCGGAACAAATGAGAAAAAATTATATATTTATTTAAAGAAAAAGGATGAACTCTTATTAGACCTTTTCTATCGTAAAATCGAAGTTAAATAAATTAAAAGTTCAAATATTCGGAATGATTGGTATTATGTTTTATAATATTGGAATACCACTAATTTTATATTTACGAAGTATTTGAATACCACTAATTTCAAATAATGTTTAGATCTAAAAAAAAACAATTTTACCTGCTGAATACCTTTGAAAGTATTTCTACGTGATTTATTATAATAAAATGAATAATTCATTATAATAAATAGTTTTATTCGTCCCTTTACATTAGGTATACTTCTTCCGTTAATGTTTGAAAGGTTTATTCATTCCATAGTCTTATTACTTGCATGACTTTCAATAGACTATTCGTAAATCCGAAACTTTGAAGATGACTACTGAGTTTACATTGACATAGTTCGAAAATCGACCCTTAAACAACTGATAGGTGAACTTAAGTTCAATATGTATTACGGAGATCACTAAACCTTATAGACGAGTAAACTTATCTTTCTCTATTTTATCAGAAAATACACACACATAGTATAGCGGACGTATACCATTTAATGCCTACTGTCCCTCCTTGTCCTGAAACGGTCGAAGTACAGGAGACTCAAGGAATGTACGACACATTGGGAATGAATGTCAACGTGTTCGTCCGGAATTGAAACGTATAGTGAAATGTATCGACCATTTAAGGATGGATAGAGGATGAGAAAGAAACTCTTAGGATTTATCGTCCCTGTCATAGAATACACCAATCATAGAAGACACCAATCGTGTCCTCAACCGTCTGGAGACTTATTCACAAACGTCTTACTTATTCTAGTCTATATAATATGGTTAAAAGTCAAGTCAAGTCAGCGAGTCAACACAGATTGAGAAACACTGGGGTACTTGACGTCGTGCGGTCCGGAGGTACAGGTAGTGGTTGAGGGCCTCAAGTGAGTTTGAGTGCAGGTAGCGTAGTCACTACGGTAGGTCGGTGGACTAGGAGACAGTTGGTGAAGAGGACGGGGGTTAGGGAGGGTCGTAGTCTCTGAAAAGGTTACTCAGTTGAGAAGCGTACTCCACCGGTTTCATGACCTCAAAGTCAAAGTCGTAGTAAGGAAGGTTTCTTGTGGGTCCTGACTAGAGGAAATTCCACCTGACCAACCTAGAGGAACGTCAAGTTCCCTCAGAGTTCTCAGAGGAGTTTGTGGTTCCAAGTTTTCGTAGTTAAGAAGTCGCGAGTTAAAGAAGTGTCAGGTTGAGAGTGTAGGTATGTACTGGTGACCTTTTTGGTATCGGAACTGATCTACCTGGAAACAACCGTTTCATTACAGAGACGAAAAATTATACGATAGATCTAACCAGTATTGAAAGGAAGGTTCCTCATTCACAGAAAATTAAAGTACCGACGGCAATGGTAGACGTCACTAAAACCTCGGGTCTTTTTATTTCAGACTGTGACAAAGGTGACAAAAGGGTAGATAAAGGGTACTTCACTACCCTGGTCTACGGTACTAGAAGTAAAAGACTTACAACTCGAAATTCGGTTGAAAAAGTGAGAGGAGAAAGTGTAAGTAGTTCTCCGAGGAATCAAGGAGAAGTGAAAGACGGTATTCTCACCACAGTAGACGTATAGACTCCAAGAATTATAAAGAGGGTCGTTAGAACTAAGGTCGAACACGAAGGAGGTCGGGTCGTAAAGAGTACTACATGAGACGTATATTCAATATATTCGTCCCACTGTTATATGTCGGACTACATGAGGAAAAGGATAAACCTTGGTCAGACGACAAGGTACAGGTCAAGATTGACAACGAAGGACTGGACGTACGTCCAAAGAGTTCCGTCCAGTCCACCAGACCATAAGGGTAGAGAACTTCTTAAAAGGTGTCAAATAACACTAGGTGTGTCAGTTTCCGAAACCGTATCAGTTATTTCGTCTTTATCTACAAAAACGCCTTGAGAAGACGAAAAATCTACTAGGTCGCCCACAACCGTTAAACTAGAGACCAAGGAGACCGAAAAGATTTTGGTCGAACTTGTAGACATTCAAGTGTCAAGTGCATAACGACTTCGGACCAAACCTCTTAAAACTCGTAATGAAATGATCGCACACTCTACTCACGTTGACACGCCATCAGACTCGTAAGAAACCGTAACGGAAAAAAACCGTGACCTTACTTTTGACTGGAAAAGGTCAGGACAACGGTGACGACTCAAAAGGTTTAAACGACCGTATAACTCACGTCGTGAAAGTGTCGTAGTAGAAAGTCCTAAACTTTATCGAGTTGACCTTACGGTAGTGGAGGTGATCGAAACAAACATCACGACGAAAGATTCCGGGTGAACTGAAGTGTAAGGTCCTACAGACCGAGATCCACTCACTAGTGTGGTAGCACTAATAGAACCAGTCCTTCTAGAAAAAACGTGTCAAGAAGACACATAAGAACGGTGGAGAAGAAGTATAGAAGACGAAGACAATCCAGGTATGGTAAAGACAGGAAATACCTCGGGTAGAAACGTACTTTACAAGGGAACCCTAGAGATTAAAAGAACTTCTCTAGAAATCAGAAGGGGTAACATAACAAAAGGAGATAGAAACGTAACTAGTGACTACTTCCGAAAGAATAGAGAGGAACGATAAGAAACCTTGAGACGTAAGTCTACGAATATGGAAAGGAAAAGAGGAAACGAAAAGCGAAGAGAAGAAAAGTGTCGAAAACATTCCGGAGGGGTCTGTCGGTAAAACGAAAAAACGTAAAGAAAAGGTACCCTACCAGAACTAGGGACAGAGGACATGTTACAGTGTTTGGAGGCAGGTATCAAATAGTCCGTGAGATAGACAGTCTAGATCAGGGAATTTGGATAAAGAGTGAAGGTGACATATTAGTATTCCCTAAACTAAATCCAGTATAGACTTACCAGATCACAAAAAGGGATGAAAGAAGTTAAAGTCAGGCTTAAACTGTTATTCCTCGAGTACTAGACTCGGTGTCAGTCGAGGGTCAGAACAAAAACGACTGACATATCTCGAAGAGGTAGAAACCGACGTTTCTTATATTAGTTAGACTAAAACCACAACTGGCAGACCACTACAGGTACACATCTCAGAAGAGAACACAACAACCTTCTCCCACAAACGATACTGGTCACGTAAGAGAACCGTTTTGAGAATAATCGGAAACGGGACGAAATAAGGTATAAGATTCCGGTTTAAACGGGTAATGAGGTCCACAAAGAACTGAAGGATGAAAACGTAAAGTCGGGGGATATTACTTTTACTGTAGAAATAACCCACAATCAATATTTTCCAGAACATCCAGAAGTATCTTGGCAAGTTGAAGTGGAAGAAGTCACAATGACCAACTCCGTATCTGAACCTAATGACACTATAACTTACCAAACGGAACCTTTACTTATCTCTAGTAAGACAGCAAAAACTCTAACGTAGGTTCATGACGCAAAGCCTGAGAAAACAACTGGTACTACCGATGAGGTAAAGAAGACTCCCTAAGGACGGGTATCATCATCTATATTACCAGTAGACTCAATTTAAGTGGGTAAGGTCAGGTAAAATCAAGCGACTAAGGATCTTACAGCTGTAAGTGAGAACGGTAGAGGACAAACTGGTGAAGGTTAAACGGAACTAAGTACCTAGATTGTAAGGTCCAAGGATACGTTATAACGAGAAATGTCGTAGTCTGGAACGAAGATAGTGGTCAGTGTAGGTGTTGACCCATAGCAAAAACGAAACCAAGGTAGGAAAGGAAGAAAAACCTCAATAAAGAGGTGACTAGAGGTCATCGTGTTACCCATGGATGACTGGACCCCTTAAGGAGAAAGTCATAGGATAGTAAAACAGAAAAGTATGACAAGTATGGTTAAAATCAGAAGACATTTAGATGGTAAATGTTGAACGTTAGGAAAAGACTTAAATTTAAAGAATAAAGAATAACAATGAATATTAAAGAATACCAGTTAATGTTTTATACGTATTTAAAAGGTCTATGTCGTTTAAGTTTAGGTGATGAAGTTCTGTTAAGTAAGAGAAAGAGGGTTCAAGATAGACGTAGGAGATGGAAAGAAGTGTTTAATATTACATGAATCAACGACTCCAAATTTTTTTAAAGTCCTGGTAGTGTTTGCCCTTGTCCGATTCCGATGAAAGATTGGACTTTCGGAAATTATTAAGGTGATGTAAATCCTTAACAAAGTTGAAAATCACATTATAAGTCAGGAAAGACCTAGAGATCGTTGGGGTTGGGGTGTCGTTGACTTGAGAAACTAATCAAAGGGGTAGGTGTGAGAGGACAATTACAGTGACCTGTCAATACTCTTGGTTTATTATTTTACTCCTTTTCTCCGAGACATTTGATACTTCAGGAGATGTTTATAGTCTTAGTAGGATAAGATAGTGAATTGTGGGTCCACTTTCGTGGGAGGAAACGCTTCGGAGAAGTCTGTGCGATAGACATTACAGAGGAAGACTTGAGTGTGTCGCAATGGACACGGAGGAAGGTGTCGTGACTCCGTATACTTGCTAGATAAGGTAGTCTATTTTTACGAAAATCATCTCACCTATTCTTCAATTCGTGTAAATTTTATGAATAAAGTAGAAACTTAAAAAGAATAGTACATAAGAATACAACTGGTACGTACACTTTAACTCTTTCAAGATTCTATTGACCGACTTGAAGTGGATATAAAATTTGAAAGACATTCAGAGAGAGTTAAAAACCACTTTTCACTTTCACAAACAGTGAGTCAGTACAGACTAAGAAACGTTGGGGTACCTGACATCGGGAGGTCCGAGGAAACAGGTAACCTAAAAGATCAGTTCTTATGACCTCACCCGACGGTAAGGGAAGAGGTCCCTTGAAGGGTTAGATCCAAAACTTGGGTCCAGAAGACGTGACGTCCGTCTAAGAAATGGTAGACTCTACTCTTAGTAAACAAATTTTTTATATCTGTCTTTAGAAATAAAAATCTTTTCAAAATGTCCACTAAGACTACGTGAAGTTTATAATTCACGTTTTAAACGTGAGATGTCGTATCTAAAAAAAAAAGGTAAAAAACCACCGTGCTCTCCAATTGAAACTACTACGTAAATTTACTGTTTAGTGATAAATTATTACTTCGATAATCAATCAATCGATTTTTCCTGGATTTTTTCAGGAGACTATGTCACGAAATATAGTACCCTTATACTATGTTTGGAAACATGGTTCCCTTATACTAGTGATGTACCAGTATGTAGATTACTCATTACGTCATTATTTATACTATTTACGTATTTACATATTTTTTAATTTTATATAATAAATTACCTACGGAGGAATACATAAATTTTCTTTGGATGTATCTCTAAGTCAATTTACCTCGATAGATTTTACATTCCATCGAAATAGAAGGGATAGAAACATAAGTTTCAAGACAATTATAAACTCCTCTTTTTCATTTTTCTAGACATCCTAGATGAAAATACAGATATCTTGACATGTGTGAACGGTCATCAGGTACTTTTTGAACGAAGTCTTGATAAAAATTTTTGTCCATTACCCAAAATTGAGAATAAAATTTATTTGTAAATTTTTAAACAGGAATCCAAAGTTTTTACGGAGTCTTAAGTAACAAGGAAAAGTAAGATTTGTAGTTTGAATTTTGATACTCGACATAAAGAGATACTGTCACTTAATCCATAATGGATATCAATGTGTTTCTAGTAGACGTGTAATCAATTCTAATATATTTGTCTTAAATCTTATTACAATTTTCACTGTCCGAATAAATTCTTTTCTCTATTATCGAAGAATGTCTTCGTTCAACAAGGGTGTATTTTGAAATACATTGTGATTTAACCGAAAAATAGAGAGAAAAAAAAAGTCAATAAAAGTAAATACATATTCGAAACACAGAACCCTCAAACTCCAATCCCGCTCCCCTCATATATTATATACCTCTTGCACCGGAATTTTAGAAATGAAGTTAATGTACTAGTTTATTTAAAATACTCTACGTTCAAAATCACTTGACAGTAAATTTAAATTGAATTTTACTTCCCTATTTATATATGATAAATGGAGTAGAAATTACTAAAAGTACTTTCCTTTATACTGAGAGTGTAATCAACGACAAGAATTCTCGACCATCGTGACTAGATGTTTTTGAACAAAACTTCCTAATCTGAAATCGACTTCAAATGAGGTATACTTTTAGTTGAGGGACATTTACTCTTTTTTCTCTTTATAGTTTTTATGTCAAATAAGTTTATGTGTGTAATCGATAGAAAGGAAATAAGACATCACGGGACTGACCCTACATATGTTTCACCCACATTCACCTATAATTCAATTGAGGTTCGATGAAGGTTTCGATGGACAAACCCTGATTGTCTTCGACCCTCCTTTCCTCTCTAGTCTTTAATACTGAACGTTGCCACGTCTTACATAGGGTTAGTATACGGTTGTTTGGATTCCGTAGAGATCATGAACTAGTTTTGTGTAAGATTAAAGTTATATGGTTATAATTACTCTAATGAATTTTTTTATTGAAACTGGAAATTTAATTATAGGTGAACGTTTAAATCTTTGGTTACAACATGAAAGACGTTTCTTCTTTACTAAGTATGAAAATTTAGATAATTCTATGGTTTTCATGATGTGTAATTTTAATAATTCATATAATATCGTAACTAAGACTTTAAAATACAAAATGTAGTAGACGAGAAGGTAATGTCACATCATGAAAATTTCCTTGTTCGATACCTGGTAAATTTTATAAAGTGTCCATCTAAGAAAAGATTTTATACCTCCCGTCTCCTTAGACCACACGACGTCAGTGTTTCTCAACATGTGCTGATTCACTGACTTGTTGTTGTTGTCCTCGCTCGTTACCCAAGACTCTGTTTCCTTTAACATTCCATATAACTTTACAAGCCTATAATGTAAAGTCGTTTAATATTGAGGAACTTTTCACAGTATTTTCAATGTATTTCGTAGTATCAGATTTTTCATAATTTTATTAACAACTTTTATATATAAAAATTTTCGTTATATGACTAATACATGAAACTCGGGTCGTGTATTTCGATAATTTAGATTCCTGTCAAACTGATGATAGTACTTCCACGTGTATGAGATAAATCTCTCTGTTATATCTCTTGTGTTTTGTTTTTGACTACCGTTCGTAGTGTCTTTCATTTTGGTCTTAAAGTGAAGGTAAAGTGTGATCGACACATCCACAAGGATTCAAAGTCAGATGGAGAGTGAAAAAAAAAAAAAAAGGTGTGTCTTAAGGAAACTCTTCGAGTACTCCAAAGTATGGTACGAGGGTTTAGAGATGGAGACTAAAGAGGTCAAACGTATTGACCAATAAAGTTAAATCTGACCAAAGATAGTGAAATTAGGTAAAGTCAAGTCAAGTCAACGAGTCAGTACAGGTTGAGAAACGCTGAGGTACCTGACGTCGTGCGGTCCGGAGGGACAGGAAGTGGTAGAGGGTCGTAAACGGATTCAAGTACAGGTAACTTGACTACTACGGTAGATTGCTAGAGTAGGAGACAACGGGTTTCTGTGATTTATAAGGAGATTGGACAAACAAAAAGTATCAGAGATTAAAAGTAATATGAAAACGGGTGTTAAAATAGTAAGAGTTACAATAGTGGAATCTGGGAAATTAGAAGGTATACATGAAGACATCCCCAACGATTTGATTAGACGATGGTCAGAGGATCTAATGAATTAAATCATGAACAAGTCATACGAAATACCACAATTTTCGTTGTCTTTGTACCCAAAACCTCAGTCTTCCTAGTCCTAGACTTAGGACCCGTAAGAAGGTCCAACCAAAGGAGTCACAGTCAATTGCACGAAATAAATAAGAGAAAAAACAAACAACTAACGAGATGAACCTTTTATTAATAAAGATTCTACTCGAATAGACAGTTTCAGGAATAGTTCATTGAGAAGTACTTTTGAAAGTACTTATGGGGTTTGATTTCACTATTAATAAAGTCTTGTCTAGAATAGAGAGAATAACCAAAGTACGGAAAGTATTTGAAGGAACAAAACCTTCCGGACAAAGGACTGTATAATTACGTAACATTTAGAAGAGTTACTGTGTGATATCACCTCGATTACCTTTTCTTGTCCCTAACTCTTATTTACTCTGGATGAGTTCTCCGGACGCAGAGTTAGTCCGTAATATATGGTTGACCCTACCATGATGGGTCAGGTGTCACTTGGTAGTAAGAGATTCTTCTCGGGATTATGTGTCCCAACCTTGGAGTCACCGGTACGGAAGATATACTGGGAGGAGTGACAAGGATTTTATAATTAGATTCCTACCCTTTGACTGGAGTCAAGTCAATCTTGGGGACTTTACCAGAGTTGAGATTTGATACTTCGGACCCCTCATAACGGTAAGAAGACCAGATGTTTCTCTTTCTGACTTCGGTTGACCGTCTAGTCTCTATGAAAAATTTTTGGGGTCGTTAGAGTCGTAGGAACAATCGTCAATAAAAACTCCTGGTGGGTATAGAGACGGGAACTACACCGAACACATTATAGGGTCATAAGTAAGTTATTTACGATGGAAAAGGGACTTGGTCAATTTGTGTCTTACTATAGTGAACGTTTGACTGATCTTATTTAAGGTTGAGGTAAAACAATAATAATTATCGACACACCGAAATTGGAGAAAATAGGTCTTAAAAGAATGTGTATTTTTCGTAATTCTGTCTATTCACTTTTGTGGATCCATTTTACAGATCATCTATGACTACAAATTATTTAACGAGTGACTATCAGAAACACTGCTGGTTTCCCTTTCAAATTACTTCGAAGACAAAAGAAAAGCGTTTTTCCCAGGCATGCTTTTTGTATCGTGACCCTGAAGGGACTATCAGGTCACCACATTGTTAGGCGGAAGGTTACGTCCTCTACGTCCAAACTAGGGACCAACCCTTGATTCTAGGGTGTACGGAGCCCCGTTGATTTGGGTGAGTGGCGTTGATCTCTCTGACGTACGACGTCCAATCTCCCGGGTGTGGGAATTCTCGGGTGCGTGGTGTCCATCTTTTCGGACGTACGGTGTTACTTCTCAGACGTGTGGAGTTACTTCTGGGTTCACGTCGTTTATTTTTTGTTTGTCTTTCGGAGTGTCGTTACTGAACCACATATTTGTGTAAAGGGTCCATCGAGTGACGATTATATTGGTAGTTCAATAGATTAACGTCTCTCTGATATTTTACTAAATATCGGTGGGAATGGTGTGTCTAAAAAAAGTATGATATGGGTAAAATATCATTCATTATAAATTATCATCTCCGACGAATCCAAACTTAGAGCCGAAGTAAATGGGGTACTCTAACGACCTTATTTACTCTAATATATATTCGTGTCTGATTACTTTCGTGAGTCGGTTATATTCGTCGACAATAATAATATAATAATAACTACCACTGTCTTGATCTAATCATCGAACAAAGTAACCGAACTTTGTTCTCATTTTAACCTGACATGTAGTTCAAAACAGTTCTCTTCCCCCTCTACTTCTTGTTCGACTTCTGGTTTTACTTTGTCTGTTTTGTCTGGAACATTCGACCTTCTTAGGACGAGAAGTTCAATGTCACTTTTAGTTGAAAATCTTCTTTCTTCTGGGATCGTGAGTCTTTATATTTCCTCTCTCCATTTTCTTTATTCTCCCGTCCGTTAGTCTTGAGTCGGATGAGTCTTCCTTCGTGTTTCTTCGTCCGATTCCTCAGGAAAAAACAATCCGTCGACCCTCCGTGTGTGGGTGGAAGATAAAAATCTTCCACTGACACCGGTCCTCGTCCTTTCTATCTGAGACAAGATAAAAACTTCAAGGAGAGATTTCTCATCTTTAACCAATCGGTTCTTTTCTTCTTTTATTTTACAAAAGGACCAGTAAAAAACCAAATAAATATCCACTAAGGTCAAATGAATATTCATACAGTTTTACTTTCTGATTTCTATCAGAATTTATCAAATTATTTCGGTTCCCACCTCTTGTAAGGATAATGGTATCTTTTCTATATAATTTATCATTACTGATATGTAACAAAGTTTTATTAATGGATAGTTCTTTACTATTATGAAACTTTTGATGAATCTTCACATTCAGAATTGGTGATAGAGGACTAGGAGAAGAGATAAACGTTGAGGTTAAATGTATCATGTGAAAACTTATTTTTAAACATGTTGGATTGAATCTCATGTCAGGGTGTCTTCTATTCAGGTGATCAAAGATCTGGATTGAGATAATTGATCGAAAACTGAGGTAGAGACTTAGATTTCTAAAATTAGATATTGTAGATATAATTTATTCAAATAGAAATATGGAGGAAGTTCGATAATTCATAGATTCTTGAATTTTAAATTTTCGTAAGTAATTTTTTATAAATATCGGGTATGGTAAAGTATAATAAAACAATCCATTTACTCTGGATCAAAAGAGAGTTCTTAACCACTGTACAGTTTAACCATCATTACACAGACACACATGACTCCATCTCCTCCGTTTTCAATAATCCTAAAAAAGGATTAATAAGAACTAAAAGAGATTATCATTTTATGAGAGTTTAATTTAATTTACGAGAATTTAATTTTATGAGAGTTTGGTGTAAGACTTAATGTACTAATGGACCTAGTACATTAACCTACGAAGTATACAAGGTTGTTGTAAAATTACCAAAAATTTACGAGTCTTTTTGATTGTCAGTGTATTATAGTAAGTATAATCATGGGGGAGTGGGGGATTTACTTGATGAATCGATACTTAGATCGTTTTATACATACTCTAGATGAACTCCTTTTGATGTTTTGAGACTGCTCACTTTAGTTTCCTCATTTATTTACTTCTCTATCAGGTACAAGTACCTGTTCTTCTGATTTATAATATTCAATAATCAAGAATCGAATTAGATGTCTAAGTTGGGGTTAGATTTAGGACCATCAATAAAATACCTATACCTGTTTGTCTAAGATTTCAACAATACCTCTTTGTTCTCTGGGTCTTATCGCTTATGTTATGACTTCTTCTTGCTTCAACTTCCTGACTATGAAGGATTGAAGTCCTGAATTATATTTGATTGTATTACTTCTGTCACAACATGACCAAATTCATATCTGTATATCTAGTTACCCTCTCTTGTCCCTCGGATCTTTATCTACATGTATTTATACCAGTTAACAAGAAACTGTTTCTTCGTTTCCGTTACGTTACCTCGTTTATAGAACAGTTCTTTACCACGAGTCCGTTGATCTGTAAGTGTAATTTTTTTTCTACTTAGATCTGTGTCTAGAACACACAATTCACCGAAGTCAGTATAGACTAAGAGACTTTTGGATACCTGACATCGGACGATCCGAAGAGACAGACACCCTAAGAGGTCCGTTTCTGGAATGTGGGAAGTGTTTTTAATTGATTTTTACCTAGTACCAGATTTGTCTTTTGTGTCTTCTGGAACATATACCACTACGGAAAAATCTATATTGTGGTTTCTGTACTAGGTACTGTCTTTATTGACTGTTCGACCTGAAGTAGTTCTAACTTTTGAAGAGACACTTTCTGTCATAGTTCAGTGTCTGACCTTTTTTCATAGACATTTTCTGCGTAGGTTACCTGTTGACAATAGTTGTTATATGTTTCTTGAGAATTTTGACCTGTTATTCTTTAGTTTATTGGGTTAATTTTTTATCTGATTTCTAGAATTGTCTATGGAGTGGTTTCTTCCATATGTCTACCGTTTATTCGTACACTTTCGTACGAGGTGTAGTATACAGTAGTCCCTTTACGTTTGATGTTGATTTAATTTTGTTGTTACTCTATGATGATGTGTGGATAATCTTACCGATTTTAGACCCTGTGACTTTTATTGTTTACGACCACTCCTACATCTCGTGGTACTTGAGAGTAGGTAACAACCACCTTTACTTTTTACCATGTCGGTGAAACCTTCGGTCAACCCGTCAAGGAATGTTTTGATTTATATATAAGAATGGTGTTCAAGGTCGTTAGTACGAGGGACCATAAATGGATTTCCTCAACTTTTGAATACAGGTGTGTTTTTGGATGTGTGTCTACAAATATCGTCGAATGAACCTCCGTTGGTTCTACAAGAAATCATCTGGTGTCTATTTATTTGACACCATGTAGGTCTTTTACCTTATAATAAGTCCTGATTTTTCTTTACTCGATAGTTCGATACTTTTCTACACCTCCTTTGATTTTACGGATAATGATTCACTTTCTTCGGTTAGACTTTTACGACATATGACATACTAAGGTTGATATACTATGAGACCTTTTCCGTTTTGGTATCTCTATTCCCCGTCCCCACCCTCCCTTCTCTACTGATCCAACTCGTTTCTCCTAAAAATCCCGTCGTTTTTATGAGACACACTATAATATGACTATATATAGTAATATACAAACAGGTCTAGGTATTTTATTAATTGTCGTTTTCACTTGGGATTTGTATTTGACCTGAAACCCACTAATTATATACAGTTACATTCAAGCAGAAACCAATTTTTTATATATATGTGACAACACCACTCACAAAACTATTACCCCTTCCTATACGTAAACACCCCTGTTTCTCATACACCTTTTACAGATGAAGGGAGAGCTAAAACAACATTTGGATTTTGAAGCGACTTTTTATTAGAGAATTTTTTAAAATTTTATTGATTCACATTATATTTTGTATTAATAAAGTAATATTGTGTAAAGAATTTATATTGTGACAATAATGACCGTGTAAAAGAAAAAATAGTAAAACAGTAAAGAAAAACTAGTAAAAGAAAAAATTGGGATAACACGTAACAAAGAACGTGTTATTACACACACACCCCCCCCTTTACCGAATTGTATTGAAATTTTTTTTATTCCATATTTAAGACGATTGCTTAAGAGGAAGACGTAGGGTAGAGTGGTAAAGAAACAGACATAATACTTGTGAATGGTCTATGTCATGTATAGGGGTAAGACCTCGACACTTTATTCTTTCCTAAGTGTCTCAACGTTCCGATTGTATCAGAACGGAAGAAAAAGTCACAATGTCTACTATAGTTAAGGTGAGAATGTTAGTCAAAAGTCATTTACGATATTCTACTTTTCTTTTGAGTCAAGTATAGTAATTTTTATAGATCTTTCTATCGACATTATTTACAAATTCGTAAGTCTTCTTAAATCTAAAGATTAAAAGAAGATGTTTCTGTTACTTAATATGTCTTGATAAAAATACAAAAAAGTATCAAAGTGATATATCGTGGATGTCAAATATTACTGATGAAAATTGGAGTTACAGGTGTCGAACATCCATGCATCCCAGGTATAATCCTTTTCTAATTAAGAAAGTAGAATTTTTTTGTGGTTTCATTGTTTGTAACGTTAAATTAAAGAATCATAAAATTAATTCTACGTTTTAGGACTACGAAGAGTCAAAAATAAATTGGACAGTGTGGTCTTTGAGCGAGTTGTACTTATTATGAATAGTTACTTTTAAAATTAAAGTAGTAAACAATTATACTCGATTAAGTTATACTCGAATTTTTACCACAGTTTCCCTTATATAGATCTATTACATTAGAATGCCGGAAACTATCATGACATTTTCCTTAAATGGTTTTTACCCGATACACAAAAAACCATTCAAATTATCCGTTTGTATTAGAGTTTGTCATGGAGGGCCTTATCCACTAGAAGATGTCCACTGTATTTGTCTGTCCACTTCTCACGAACTACCTTCATGTTCAGAAATGACTAAAGACCCACTAAATATGTTGTAAATTATTCTCGGTAACGAAGTCCATACGCAAGTGTTCGTTAATCCATAGACCGTGCATCAAGTTTCTTATCACCTAAAAGTCTTGAATTTATAAACAAGTGATATAATTTTTATTTTGTCTGAGAATAATGAGAGTTCTTTTCTGACAGAGTTTGTGAAAAGAAACTGTGAAGTCGTGATTGTACATCATAGATTAATTTAGTTGATAAATTAATTTATCGTAAAAGGAATAATCCTCAAACACTTTTCTTATATAGTCAATTTACCAACCTTTTTATCGTTATTTTCTGTTGTTTTGACACGGGTTCTTTATAAACGACTAAGAAAAAGCTAGATTTCTTTCTTCGTTTTAATTTTGTTTTGTTTTGTTTTGTTTGTGTACTTTATGAGAAAAAAACACAAGAGATTACAATTTTTTACAAAGTCTATTGTGTCCTAGACCTTAAAGAACGATCAGATTCTAATATATGAAACAGAAGAATGGTAATAAAAGTAATGACATTTTAATCTTCCGATTTAGGAATAGACGGTAATTTTAGTATAATTAAGTCTAATTAATATCACTTTATATTAAACTTAATCACTTCAAACCAGTATTTGCTTTATGTACAATAATGAAAGATTGTTTTTTCGTTCGATTTACATTACAGTTTATCCTGACGAATAATTATATACAGGTTCCTATTAGTGATTTGAATTATGAACCAAAATGTGTTAAAATTTTATATTTTTGTGGAAATGGATGTATTCAAATAAGTCTGGATTGTTGTTGGAGTACTGTCTGTATTATGAACAAAATGTCTAGTGTTTTGACTCAGAGTCTCTCCAGTTTACTGAACGGGTTCCTGTTTATTAATTTATTCACCGTCTCGTCCTTTACCTTGGGTATAAAGTACTAAAGTTTAGGTTTTTACAAAATCAATTAATATATATAAATTAGTTATCGAAGACTTTACGGATACTTATTACAAAATAAACCCGAAGTTGTAAACGGAACGTTGAGACAAATATTATAGAAATGGGATTACTAGTGTTCTCAGCTTAGTAGGTGTAATTACTCGAAGATCTCGTCGAAAAGGGTTTTACTTCATACGATCCCATTCTTATTTTCCTCATACATAGTTTCTTGATATGTATCATACACGACTCGACACGACACAAATCAACGAGTCAGTACAGGCTGAGAAACGTTGGGGTACCTAATGTTGGGTGGTCCGAGGAGACAGGTACCCCTAAGAGGTCCGTTCTTATGACCTCACCCAACGGTACGGGAGGAGGTCCCCTAGAAGGGTTGGGTCCCTGACTTGGTCCAGACGTCGTAACGTCCGCCTAAGAAATGGCAGACTCGGTGCTCCCTTCGGATATTTGACACATATATTTCCCATAGTCGGAGTGTGGTTGGTTATTACCAAAACAAGATCGAGGATGAATCTCTTTGGATTTTCAATAGACTTTTTAGGTTGAGAAGAGAGGACAAGAGTGAGGTATACTTAGACAGAAACGAATCGAGGACAGGGGAGACCGGTGTAAGGGGTCGAAGGAGTCTCTAAGGAAGTTCCGACAGTGGGGACGGAAGGGATATAAACTACCAAGTATGCAAGGGAGTTATTAGGTTGAGAAGGAGGCTACATTGATGACGGAGGCAGAAGTGAAAAAAAAAAATTTAAGGACTCTGGAAGTGTAGTTCACGATCAAGAGGAAAGACAGGGAACATAAATATGTTACTATGGCGACGGTGTACATGGAATCGAGAAAGGAAGATCAGAACAGGATGAAGGGCAGAATAAGGTGGTGAGAGTAATAAAGAGGACCGGAATAGAGAAAAGTAGAAGAGAGTGTAGAAAAGAACAGGGGATACGAACATAGACCCCCAGTCGAACGAACATTCGGGATCTTAGTATCGGGGAAGGGATGAGTCAAGATGAGTGTTGGGTGAGGGTGGGGAAATGGAGCCTGTTTATCTTTCCAGGATTCTATGAGTCCGTCAACCACCATACGTTACAAAAGAGGGGTTAGAGACTTACCAAAATCTCCAGAACAGAAAAGGGAAACCGGTACAATATTGATGTGAGGTATCCGAGAGAGGTACGAGAGTTTACACAGGTCTGAAAACACGAATAAGATTCAAAGTCACTGGGTTTACAAGACCCCGAGTCTTTATTATACCGTTTATATATATATACATATATATGTGTATGTATATATATATATACATACATACATATATATATTCTTAATTAATCAACTGTCTCGAAGGACGGAAGTTTTCCTCTAAAACCGAGTATCCTTAGATCTAATTTCTCTTTCACTACAGTTTTTCCATACGTCCATCATTCTCCTACTCCGTTTTGAGGATGACTACTTCCTTCAAACCCTTTATGNCATACATACATATATATATTCTTAATTAATCTTTATCAACTGTCTCGAAGGACGGAAGTTTTCCTCTAAAACCGAGTATCCTTAGATCTAATTTCTCTTTCACTACAGTTTTTCCATACGTCCATCATTCTCCTACTCCGTTTTGAGGATGACTACTTCCTTCAAACCCTTTATGACGAGATCTCATAAACCTTGACTTTAAATGAAGTAGTAAATTAATCAGTATGTAAGTGAATACGTAAGTACACCAGTAAGTAAGTTATTTGTTCATGACTATGACTCATGGATGATGAGGCATGGTCCATGACCCGATCCACATCCTATACAATCACAAATAGTTTTGTTTTCGATTTCCTTGAGGTAGGAAGTATCTCAAAGGACATATTCCCTCTAAGGTACACGAATTCGTCTCACAACAAAAAAAAATTCCCACAAGGATGAATTTATCTAAAATTTTTGTATTGAATTCACTGTTTATGTTTGAGAAACATTTATCCATCGTAGACCTATGATTTATACAATTGTGAGACTTAAAATTATCCCTTAATGGTCTCTATCAAAATGGATTAGAACACAGTTTAGTGAGAACCCGACCCAATTATATCGTTTAATTTGTGTGAAGTACACTTTTATGTAATGAGAATAAGTCATGATATTTATTTTTTGTGATTATGACGAGATCAATCTTTTACTTTAACACAAACAAAGAGTGTTTACATCCAAATCTAAACTCAGAGGACATCATGGATAGAGGACTCTACGACCGACCCGAAAATCTTGTCGAACGTTGTGTCCTAGAAGGGTACCCGGTGGTAGAGATTACTAAGCTCAGTGGTCAAGGTCTAAGTGTAAAGGTATAGACGCCTCCACTAAGACCGTAAGGATCCTCTCTTTTTAGTAAAACCGAAACACTTAAATTTCCCCAATTTTTGATTTGAACTAGTAGTAACAGTTATTTTACTGACTACCAGTTATTCCGTCGACAATTTGATACTTTCTCTTTCCCAACGAAATCATTGGATTAATCCCACAGTTTTTGGGTAATCATGTGTTTATCCGAAATTACGGTTTCCAATGTGTCAAATATGTTTTAACCTGAATCTTTTAGGGTAATATCGTCCCTATTTCACATTGGATTCCTTTTTTGTATTCCCTACGTAGTAAGGATCCTTTTCTTGGCCCGACGTTTTTATATTTTGTACATACAAGTCAATACACTCCCGAGTATTTCAAAGGTAATTGTTACCGTCCGGACTGTTATTCTTCCCTTATTTCTCCAGGGACAGGTTACGTTTGAGACCGACCGTCCATCCATATCCAGGAACAGAGACTATGGTCTACATCTTAGAATCTACACCGTCTCCGACCTTCTGTCTTTAAAATAAGGTGAAACAACATATTCATCTAAATATCAGAGCTCTACTCTTTACTGTCCGACTTCCTTACTTAGATCGGATATTATACTTCTGAAACGTAATCTAAATTCTATTTCTATGATAACTATTCAACCCGTAATTCACTATTAAATAGATACGTAAACACCCCCAATGTTTTCTATAAACTTTACAAAAATATCTGTATACAAAAATATATTGTATTCAAACATTTGTTACAATTCTCTTGAACCAAATAACTTAAATGAATAATCTGAATCTAAATGTACTAAATTAGTAAACTAATACGTAGAATCTAAGTAATACGTGAAACAGTCCACAAAAATTTTTATAAAGTACCTTAAACTATTAAATTTTTCTAATTGACTTCTAGATCACTTCCATATCTATCTAAATAAAAAATTACGTATTTAACTTGAATTCCGGAATTCTTTTTTGATCTATCACTGTGACCGTTACGATTTTTGACCTTATTTTACGTGTAGTGAATTTTGTGTTTGTTGACAGTTTTAAAAAAAGACACGAGTTTTTTAGGGAGTCTGTACTTTTTGAATCAATATTTCGCTTCGAATCCTATTTTGGTATATATAAATGTTTAAAATGAATCTACTTAGTAATCCGATGTATAAGTTTCACCGTTAATTGTAAAACGAAAATAATTTAACAGTACAAGAAAGTAATAAAGTCATCGGGTTTCACCATAGATAAACGGTGAAAAGTAAGTAACAATTTCATGTACTTTCTCCGAAACAGAAAATTCTCTTGTTCCGTCATCTTCTTTAGTGCAAAGTTCTGTTTCTTGGTAAGTTTCTTCATGGTGGTTTAGTTTGTCCTTTTGTGGAAGATTTTCAATGAATACCTTAAGGGTTTAATTTTATTCGTCCGTTCGTGTGTTTTTGGGATATTTGTCACCCGTTTAATGAATTGGAAAGACGAAAAAGTCAATTGAGAAGATGTTTTACCTATGATGTTTATGGATGAAGTATCCTAACAACACTCCTAATTTGTTGTGTATCATGACTATGAATTATTTACGTTCAATGAAAAAAAGATCATAAAAGTTTCTAAGACTTATTTATAAATTAAAATCCTGTGGGTTGGTGAATCGTATTTTAATTAAAGATATAAAGGTACACAATCGTACAATATCGTGAGTATTTTTATTCCATATTTCAATAACTAGTCGGTACTAAAAAAATTGTGTACCTTGTGTCATTACTAGACCCGTTACTGAAGTGCCTATTTTTAATATTAGTCAAAGTTTGGAGTTCCATTTATTTAAGGATTTAATGAGATCTGTATGTATAGTAACGGTTATGTTTAATTCGATGACATTCGACCGAAAAGCCTCTTCCGTTACCGTTGGGTGAGGTCATGAGAACGGACCTTTTAGGGTACCTACCTCCTCGGACCACCCGACGTCAGGTACCCCAACGATTCTCAGCCCGTGCTGACTTCGCTGAATCGTCGTCGTCGTCGTCGTCGTCGTCGTTCGACCGAAAACCAGGTTTCGTGTTCTTTATCCACTCGACCTACGGTCGGGTACTTAGTGACCACTCCGAAAGTGAGACGACACCTTGAGAACCACTCCGTGGTTATTATATCGTGAATCGTGACACCCTGGATTTTGTCCTGAACCCGGATTTCAGTTTTCTACTACTTTGTCTAGATGACGATTATAGAATTTGAACCGTCTTTTATTCTTTGTGAACCTCCAGAACAATTTTCTACTAAGGGTCTGGGGTTAAGTTTGGATCACAAAATTAATAATTTGGATGATAAGTTAATAATATTAAGTTTCAAAGATTTCTTTTTGGGATTATTGGACATCCAAATTGTTATCGATGGGGAGTCAGTCGAGACCGTATACAAAACTAACATGGAGGATGTAAACTTCACGTGACAGTATTTACAAATATGATATCTCATATATGAACGTGAGGATGGTTAGGAAGATAATTTTAATCATTTAATCGAATTCAAGTAAAAGATTCTATTTTAATATAAATTCACTTTCAAAACCAAAAACCACGTGAGGAACTCAGTTTATATCGTATAAAACCTCTGGTGAAGATACCCTTTCATTCAGACCTATCCTTTATCTCTACTTTATTTCTAAAGTGAAACCAGATAAAATCTGTGTCTTACTTTCTTTTCAAAAATTCATAGAAAACCGAGTAAAAAGGAATTTATCATACCACCGAAAAAACTTACCAAAAGTTAAATTTTCGAGAGTTCACTTTTACCTTTATGAATTTAGTGAGATCTAAATGTTGAATAGAAAAGATCTCATATAAATATAACATAAAAAATCCTCTAAATAAATTAATTTTTTGGATACATAATTGAACCTGGATATATGTTTGAATTAGGAAATAAATGAGTGACGTAACACGATTTATGTTAAGGGAACCTTTGAATGTAAGTCGGAACACAGAAACGGTTTCATCTCTCTTTTGTATTGAAGGAGTGAGAAGTAAATATTAGACAAATCAAGGTCTTCTGAAAAGAAAGTGTTTGAACTACGGTGAAATGTACAGGCACATCGACGTCCAGTCACAAGACCGGTAATGTGTTTGAGTTAGACTTAGGAAAACAAATGGTATCATATCTTCAAGAATTATGAACTTGAAGTATAAATTCCTGGAGACTTAAATGGTTGGATTGAGTAAGTTGATAATTACTTGTGGTACTGAGGAGAAGAGGTCGGACCAAAAATTACAAAGGATTCGAATAGAGTATGAAGAACGGATACGGAAAAGAGGATGGTGAGAGGGGATGTTGAAAGAGGACAGAAGGGTGACTCTTCGGAGGTGATCGATGGAGTTAGGTATTATTAAGAGGTCGTCATAACTTTTAGACATGTTGAGATGAGAAGACCATGAGTAATATATCCTCGTTCCGGGACGTAATGACTCATCCACAACGGTAGTAGAATGAAGGATCCATCAATTTTCAAAGAAGTCAGTCTTTTCCTTTCATATGGTCTCTTCTATTTATGAATTTATTATCTATTGAAAATTTTAGTTTAATCCTAAAATATCTTTAGACACTTTCATCTTCGTGATACTTTATACAGAATAAAACTTACTTTAGTCTAAGGTCTTATTTCATATTTTATGGTACAGTTTAAGTAAGTATTCGTTCTATGATGTCGTCTAGTTTCGTTTTTACATTTTCCATAAGTCACACTAACTAAATATTTTGGTTTCTGAAATTTTGTGTCGTTTGAGAAATATTAAATATTGTGAACCTTTACTCTTACTAGTATAGAAAATAATATAAAAGTAATCGATACCATTTCATGAAGTTTTTCCCATTTTAAGTTTCTACAATACGTGAAAAGAAAATGTTTTTCTGTCAAGAGTGTTTAAACGACAAGAAAAGACACTATCCAAAGACTCTTTATAAATAGACTACAAAAACTTTTTTAATCGTAAGACTCAAAAGATTATATCTTTCTATCATATGTCACTCTTTCAATGAGACTTTTTCTTCAAGAATCCTGTACTAGTAAATTTTATCTACAGACCTACATAAATGTAGTAATGTACTGACAACAACGGGGTTAAGTAATGGTTGATATTACGAACATAAATACGGTAATTTTTTTGAATTAATCTTAAAACACAAATTTTGTAGGAAGTAAACCTCATAAAATTACTCAAAAGTCAAACAAATTTTTACCAATGACAAGTTCTTTTGTCACTAAAGCCTTTGTTGTTTAAATCAGTTTAACGTTTTTTGACTTTTAACGTTTAAAAATAATTTTTAAAAAGTTATTATACTTGAATTTTAAAAATTTTTTATTTCGGGTAAATCAGTATGACCACAGTAATTTAAAATGTGACAATTTTATAATAAAATGATGTATAAAAAACAAAATATTATCAACAAATCAACCATTCAGTACAGGTTGAGAAAACGCTGGAGTACTTGACATCGGGTACTCCGAAGAGACAGGTACCCTAAAGGATCCGTTCTTGAAACCCCACCCAACGTTAAAGGAGAAGGTTCCCCAGTAGGGTTGGGTCCCTAGTTTGGGTACAAAGGACATAGCCGTCCGTCTAAAAAATGGTGGCTCGGTGGCCCCTCCGGTATATCATAGTCACCTTCACTTTCACAGGTAGTGAGTCAGTACAGGGTGAGAAACGTTGGGGTACCTAACATCGGGTGGTCCGAGGAGAGAGGTACCCTGAGGGGTCTGTTCTTATGACTTTACCCAACGGTAAGGGAAGAGGTTCCCTAGAAGCCCTGGTCCCTAGTTTGGACCCAGAAGGTGTAACGTGCATCTAAGAAATGGTAGACACGGTGTCCCTTATAA
Organism: Capra ibex; assembly: GCA_006410555.1. NCBI lineage: Eukaryota > Metazoa > Chordata > Mammalia > Artiodactyla > Bovidae > Capra > Capra ibex. Next base: position 202,180 of record SJYO01004475.1, on the reverse strand, counting down.
AGGTTTACGATATCATAATCATGTACATGTATTTTATTGTTGATATGTGTATAACCCCTATATACAAGTTTGACTCTTTTTTTTCCGACTTACCCATACGATAGTCTTCAGACTCCTAAGGATCAAAATCCATAATAAATAAATAAAAACACAAACCATAGTCAATATTTTGAGTAGAAGAAGATAACTAGGATTACCGAACCCTCAAAAGAAGTTGTAGGGGACCAGACGAAGAAGGAACGGTAATGATGTCAAACACGAGATCAGTTACGGAAGTAGACGATAGTGAGTCTGTCGGCGTCATTTCAAAGAATAAAGAGGGAGAGGGGTAATCCCACCAGAACTTTTCCGAAATTTTACAATTCTGGTACTTCGTAAATTCTATCCTCATATTTGTTTTTGTAAAGAAATTTGGATAAGAAATCTGGGTATGTAATAACGTTTGTGTACCAACGTAGTAAATCATCTAATCCCTTGTGACCTTTCTTCCGACTCAACTCTTGTCCTAAGACATTTGGAGTTGAGAAAACTCGAATTCAAAGACTAGATATTTTATTCCTTATTAACCTAATTTAAAGATTCCACTAACAGTAGAATTTTAATATTTTTTAAGTAATAACGTATATTTAATAGGTATAAAGTAAATTTTTTTTATTGATCTTTAGTACATTCACTTGATAACCCCGAAACCTTTTTTATTTTTATACTCAATAAAAAAGGATAAATTATTTGGACTAATGTAAAAAAAATGTAAATTTTTAAAATCCATTGTTACATTTGTAATGAATCAAAAAAAGACTTCCCCTTTAGTTAGTATTTATTTCATTTTGGTGGTTGAGTCTCATATTAGTCTAAAGTCTTAATTAACCATCAACGGTACTATTACCAGAAGGGACCACCGAGTCTACCATTTCTTAGGAGGACGTCACACCCTCTGGACCCAAACTAGGGACCCAACCCTTCTAGGAGACCTCCTCCCATACCGTTGGGTGAGGTCATAAGAACGGACCACTTAGTAGTACTTGTATCCTTGGACCGTCCGATATCAGGTACCCCAGTGTTTCTCATCCTGCACTGACTCGTTGATTCGTGCGTGACGTGTCGTGAAAGTTAAATTTCTGTCTTTCAGATTAAAGACGTATAGAATAATTCTTTGTAAATGAAGATTAAATCAAATTTTAATAAAAATGTGTCTTTCAGACTTCTAATGTTTCTTTATATAAAGATACAATAGACTCGTACTTTCGTGTTGGATGGGATGATAGTTATTAAATTTTATTCATTACTTTACTATACCGGTAGTCTCTTCACGATGACAATGTCAAGATTGGACATTCTATCTGGGACTTCGTCTTAATTCCATCGACGTTCTAATGAACTCGTGTCCAAGGATCCGTTTGATTTATATTTTATACTGAGACACTCATCCAGTCAGTTCTCTTGTCCAGTGTTATACCCAATACGGTGTTTGACTGTTCAATGATTTCGAGGTTATTTATAACAACTTACTTACTTATTTTAAAGAGTCCAGAAACCAAGTTACTAAATAAATCTTTATAAAATAGACCCTTTTATATATAATGAAGTCCATAATTATACAAGTCTATTATACCCTTGTGTTAAAACTTTGACGAAGAGTGTCTTCCAGAACGAGAATTCGACCATAAACAACAAGTCAGTGAGTCAACACAGACTGAGAAACGTTAGGGTACCTGACGTCATACGGTCCGAAGGGATAGGAAGTGGTGTAGACTCTCAAACGAGTTTGAATACAGGTAACGTACCTCAGTCACTACGGTAGGTTTGTAGAGTAGGGGACAGTATGGGAAGAGGAGGACGTAAGTTAGAAAGGGACGTAGTCAGAAAAGTCTCAACCGAGAAACGTAGTCCACCGGTTTTATAACCTCGAAGTCGTAGTTCGGAAGGTTACTTATGAGTCCCAACTAAAGGAAATCCTAACTGACCAAACTAGAGGAACGTCAGGTTTCCTGAGAGTCGCCAGAAGAGGTTGTGTCTTCCAAGCTCTTTCATAGTTAGGAAGTCGCGAATCGGAAGAAATACCAGGTTAGAGTGTAGGTATGTACTGATGACCTTTTTGGTATCGAAACTGATCTGTCTGGAAACAGCCGTTATAGAGACGAAAAATTATACGACAGATCCAAACAGTATCGAAAAGAAAGTTCTTCGTTCACAGAAAATTAAAATACCGACGTCAGTGACAGGTGTCACTAAAACCTCGGGTTCTTTTATTTCAGAGAGTGACAAAGGTAACAAAGGGGTAGATAAATGGTACTTCACTATCCTGACCTACGGTATTAGAATCAATAGACTCACGACTCAAAATTCGGTCGAAAATGTGAGAGGAGAAAGAGAAAGTAGTTCTCCGAGAAATCAAGGAGAAGTGAAAGACGGTATTCCCACCACAGTAGAAGTGTAGACTCCAATAATTATAAAGAGGGATGTCAGAACTAAAGTCGAACACGAAGTGGTCGGGTCGTAAAGAGTACTACATGAGACGTATATTCAATTTATTCGTCCCACTGTTATATGTCGGAACTGGATGAGGAAAGGGTTAGACCTTGGTCGGACAACAAGGTACAGGCCAAGATTGAGAACGAAGAACTGGACGTATGTCTAAAGAATCCTCCGTCCATTCCACCATACCATAAAGATAGAGATTCTTAAAAGGTCAAACAACACTATGTGTATCAGTTTCCGAAATCGCATCAGTTACTTCGTATTTATCTACAAAAAGTCCTTAAGAGAACGACAAAGATACTAGGTTGTCTACAATCGTTAAACTAGAGACCAAGGAGAGAGACGGAAAAGATTTAGGTCGAATATGTATACCTTAAAGAGTCAAGTGTATGACAACTTCGGATCGAACCTCAATATAAATTTTTGGAAAATTGGTCTCGATGTTTCCATCAAAACTTATGGTTCTATTCTTTAAACGGTTTAGTAAACCCTTTAAATAAGGTTAATCAGATCCCTGCCCTGTACTAGATCCAAAACTCTTCCAAAATCACCTTACAGTTACCAAGAGTTGTATAAGGATAATCGATTTTATTATTTTAGACCCCTTGTGTGACCAGAATACTTCTACTACTTATATATGAGAGTGAACGAAAACACACACACAGTCAACGAGTCAGCACAGGTTGAGGAACACTGGGGTACGTGACATCGGACGGTCCGAGGAGACAAGTACATTAAGAGGTCCGTTCTTATGAGCTCACCCAACGGTAAGGGAAGAGGTCCCCTAGAAGGGTTCAGTCCCTAGTTTGGGACCAGAGGACGTAACGTCCATCTACGAAATGGTAGACTCGGTGGTCCCTTCGGTGAGATTGAAGAGTCCCCTCTAGTTGTGAACGGGGTTATTTTGTCCCACCTGCATTGTTCGATAAATGTGAGGAGAGAACACCGACCAAGAAAATGAAGACTAATAAAAAACGAGAAGTTCTACGATAATGTCATATCGGAACCCGGAGGAGGACAAACCCTCAAAAACAGGGGATAAAGGAGGGTGGAGGAAAGGGATGAGTGTATTTCCAGTTTGTCTATCTTTTTGTCCCATCTCATGGTTCTTCTTTTTTTCGAATTGATTCCGGTTGAAGATACGAGTCAGCGAGTTGACACAGTCTGGGAAATATTAGGACACCTGACATCGGTCACTCCGAGCAGACAGGTACACTAAGAAGTGTGTTCTTATGATCTCACCTAACGGTAAAGGAGGAGGTCCTCTATAAGGGACTGGGACCCTAACTTGAGACCTAGAGATGTCTCGAGATCGTCATTACGAAAATCTAATGTCCAACCGTAAAACAACTGATGAAGTCCCAGTTAGAGAGGGGGCGGAGGAGTTTATTTTGTTCACTTGTTTTTAGATATACACAATAAAAAGAGAACTAATTATTTTACTATGTACTAGAACTGAATTTTTCTTTATTTAATCTCTCTATGTGTATTTTTGGGTATTTAAATGGTAATTAACTAGTAGTAAGTCAAGTCAACTCAAGTTAACAAGTAAACACAGGTTGAGAAATTTTGTTAGGGTACCTGACGTCGTACGGTCTAAAGAGACAGGTAGTACTGAGGGCTCGAACGAGTTTAAGTACAGGTAGTTCAGCCACTACGGTAGGTTGGTAGAGTAGGAGACAACAGTGGTAGAGGAGGACGGAAGTTAGAAAGAGTCCTAGTCCCAGAAAGGGTCACTCAACCGGGAACCGTAGTCGACTGGTTTCGTGACCTCGAAGTCGAAATCGTAGTCAGGAAGGTTCCTTATAAGTCCTGAATAAAGGAAATCCTGACTGATCAAACTAGAGGAACGTCATTTTCCCTGAGAGTTCTCAGAAGAGGTCAAGTTTTCGTAGTTAAGAAATCGTGATCGGAATACTGATGACCTTTTGGTGTCGAAACTGATATGCCTGGAAACAACCATTTCATTGCAGAGACGAAAACCCGTAGTAATCATGAACCTATAAGGTTTCTATAAATTTTGAGAACACAGATCTTACCTTGAATAGAAGAAAGATCTAGGAGGAGAAGGGGGATACTAGTTACGAGTCAATCACTTATCGTGATGAGATACACCAATAAAGTTTCTTCCTTTGTCGTTGGGTGACGTAATAAGAACGGACCTCTTAGGGTAACTGTCTCTTCGGACCACCCGATACCAGGTATCCCAACGTTTCTCAACCTGTCCTGACTTCAGTGAATCGTGTATGTACCAATGAAGTCGAATTTACGGGTTCTTATATGAACTAAGGAGGAATAAAAGGAATGAAGTTAGGTTAGTCATGATATTAGACTCTAGAATCAACAATTAATAACACACACATGAAAATAAGTTTTGAATAAGAAAAAAGTCTTAGTAAAAACTATAATTATCCTAAAAGTATTGTTGTTATAATTGTTATCACACGAATGAAAATGAACAAAGAAGTCTAGTTAGGAAAAAAAAAAGGGACATTGGTGGGACACATTTAAGAAACGAAACTAGTGAAGATTTAGTCGACCAAAGAAAGTAAAAGGACTATTTTCTATACATCGACCAAACAGAAGATTCATAGACCTGATAAATAAATACAACGGGAGAGAATATTTGATGTCCCGAACCGTAGCATAATAATTTATTATGAAAAAGGGAAATTTTTGAGGTCTATAATAAACAAGACCGTAAACAATGTCACTTCTTCAAGTGACGTCTGGACTAAAATAAGAAAGGAAACACTCTTGGGATCAAAAAGATACACTCAGGACGTAGACATCCTCAAAAAAAATTAGGATTTTTACTTCTGACATTATTCTATACCGACATACATTGGTACTTAACTTTTAATTAAAAATTTTAATAAATGAAGTGACCAAACCAAAAAGAATCTCGATCAGACGACGACTATCGGAAGTGATGCGAAAATTAAATCACCAAAGGAGAGGTATGTGATAAAATGAAGGTATGTAGGAACTCCAACAGGAAAGAAAATTTAAAGTGAGGTCAAAGTACCTTCTATGAACTCTGAGTTGGTGTCGTTCTTGTATTGACTAGGAATTTTTTTCTTTGTGGAAAATAGAATGGTACATTGACTTCCATTAAGTCCAATAAATCAGAGAAGTAAGTAGAGATGGATCTGATAAATGTTGTCTCTCGACAAAATGATTACCTATTTATCCAGAAACAGTTTAAAAAGTTCAGGTTTGTGTCTTCCATTTTCAAAGATTCATACTAAACAATTCTCATTACCGGACACTCCGTCATTTAATACTCCTTCGATGTCGACCTCGACATGTCGACTCGATCAGTCTTTTGAAAGAATGGAGACCCATGACCCTGTCCGACGTAAATCAAACCCAGTATGGTAGTAAGAGAGTTACTTTCCTTACGAGAGTACGTCTCGGTATGTACGGTAAAAATTACATCCAAATTGTCAGTGTAGTGTTAAGGACAAGACAACCAAGACGACGTGTGGATCATATAAAAGTCCTTCGTGGTTGGTCTTACTCTAACCGGTGTATGGTTTACTGGGTGATAAACATTAAAGGAGACCGGAGATGACAATGTTCGACCACCCCCCTCGGTGTATAATGACCTATCGTGACCTGCCAAGAGAGAAAATAGGGACAGAGAGTAAAGGGATAAATTAGTGTAAGTCAGTTAGTTGACGACTAAAATATCGTAAGTGTTCCTTAAAAAAAGGTTTAAAATGTAATAAAGACAGTGAAGTAACCCTCAGATAAATTAATTTAATTACCCAAAATCTCTGGTTCACATTACTTAAGTTAATGTTCGGATACCTTTCGAGTGGTTACTTGTCTCATTTTTATTATTAGTACTTCAACCACGTAGTGTGTTCTTTACACAGTAGTAGAATACGACTCCATTTCTTTTTAATGGTCTTCGGTTCATGGTTCTTTCGTTCGAAAATCCTCGGTCGTGTCTAGGAGGAGTAGAATGCTACTCCAATTCCGGATTATTTGGTGACATTCTACTTTTGTGGCATTCAGCTTTTACGTAAATTATGTAGATTGGAGGGTTTGTAGTATCGAATCGGTTCGGACGGAATTTTTACGGGTCTTGTGAATATGACCCGAACATCAACCCTTTTCAGTAGGTAGTATTTCGGATAAAATATTATTTTACAACTTGTGGAGTACATTAAATAACTAATATGACTTGCAGTTTTTGTCTTACCAACAGACCCATGTCTTACCAACGGATGAGAGTACTATCGTACCGATTAACCTCGATGACCCTTGACGACGGTGACGGGTCGTAGTACTCTGTCGTGGTATACCGTATAGTAATCGGTCCTTCTCTAGTTTAAAGTTTTACACTTCATGTGAAAGATGACTTACCATGCGAAAGTGTGGTAGCATTTCGACTTTTTAAGATTCAACTTGGTGACATTCAACCCCTGTTAGACATATACCTTGTAGACCGAGATTCTTACTGCAAAGGAGAACCTTATTTCGTGTCTCTTTTATATCAGTTACCTATTCTTATTATTCATTAAAGATGGACTTGTTGAGTTCCAAATCCTTTAGACTTTAAGTGTCTTCTTTTCTTATTCGAATTCTCCATCCAAAACTAAAGTAGCACTTTTTGTCTTTAGGATTATTATACTGAAGTACTCAAGTGTATGAAGTGGTCTGTCCGATATCCGGAAGGAATCCGGAATTTGGACTAGTAAAAAGATTCTTGTTACGGCTTGCCTCCTGGGATATGTCGTTTATGTTAATGATAAGGGTGAAATGTTTGTTACTTTGACTGTGGCTTTCATACATTGAACGGGTTCTACTGTGTCACCGTTCAGTCCTTTACCCTTCCTTCACCCACCCCCCTTCTCTTATTTGTTAATTGAGTTTAGACGGTTCTTACAATCAGAGAACGACTAAGTTTCACACTAGATCCCTGGTCGTGGTAGTCGTAGTGGAGTATCGAACAATCTTTACGTCTAAGAATCCAGGGTTGGGTCTTGATGACTTAGCAATTGAACCTAAAATCGTTTTAAGGGTACACTAGAAACACATGTGACTTCATACTCGTCGACACAAACAGGATGAAGAACATCTCTTCTTTCTCGTACTAGAATCAACCATACTTGGACATGTTTTGTACCTATCTTTACATGGTGAACCCTTGATCCCGAACGTGATCATCTTTCATAATTTTTTTTTAAAGTTTTCCACTGTAACCCAAACAGTAACCTAATAGTTTCCAACCAGATTTCGGACCTTTTAAGTGTTCGAACGTTTACACTCCAGACTTTCCTCATATGTACTACCTGATGTACAACCGGAAAAAACTCAGGGAAGCCCGTGGACCGACTCCTTCATGGTCGTCGTCGTCAAGTCAATGTTTTACTTCTGATAAGAGGTCTATTTCGATTTTACCCTTGTTTCCCCCTTTAAAGAGGTTCCTCTATCCTTAATCTCCGAATCCTTTTAAATCTCATCCTTACCCGGTGTTATAGTGTTCATCGTCTTTACGTTTCTAACTTTTGTTTGTCCTCTTCCCCACCCAAAATCTTAAACAACTCCTTGTCTTTTGTCACGTTTGGATAACTCCAACTCCTTGAGAGATAACTCCTTAATTAATAAATCTATTGACTTACCTTTGAGACAACTGTTTCGCTTTTTTCCTATATGTGAATTGTTTATAATACTAAAGTGTGTAAATTTTGTCTTCAGTTTATGACAGAGAGTAGTTGAGATTTTTATGAAGTCATAAACGGTGACTTCAGTAAACAGTAAAAGTTTTTATGAACGTTGAATGTTTCCAAACTGAAGAACAGAAAAACAGAGATTTGATCTTAATTTCGAGTGTTATCGTTCCAAAAAGACCAAAACGAATAATTCCAAAAAAAAGGTCTCGAATTACGTATCGCGTGTCACCCTTGATTTATTTATAAATGACCTCGTTTTTAAGTTCTTGTCTAACGATTCCTGTGTTCACAGCTTCCTTTTTACCTTACCTTTTAATAAAATTTTATGGACTTATATCTGAGATCAATCTTACGTCAAAGGTACTCTTGTCCATAAAAATGGAGAAAACGAGTTACATTCATACCTATGTTATCTTTCAAGTTATATTACATTGACTCAGATTCTACACAAAAAAAAGGTATAAAAAATTGTGACTCTAGTATAACAAAATGTTATGATAGACTTAGGTACAGTCGGACCATTACCAATACTACATCAACAGTAAGACTTACGTTCCTGTAATTTCTGTCGTACTTTGGAACGGTTTGTCAAATGACCACTGAGTCTTATTTTGGGTTCTCTGATCGTCTCGTGATAAAATTGAGGACCTATAGTTTACCATATCCATATCTATTAATTAGATTGAATCATGGGGACTTCGTCCTCAGTTTTCACTGATCAATTTGTCTTGAATAACATTCAGTAAAATTCGAAAATTTTTGGGTGATGTGTACTGAAAATCAAGAAAATAATTGATAAAATCCTTTACGATGTAGTGGTTGTGAAAACTACGGTGACTTCTGTTTTATCACATCTTTTTGTCTGTGACTACTGACCTCTCCTTTTCGTTAAGATCTCAGTCTAAGACTCACACTTCTTCAAAATCTATATGAAATCGGTTAATTCAAACGAATATCAAAAGGATAAAATCCTGAAGGGACTATCGAGTCAACCATTTCTTAGACGGACGTTACGTCCTCTGGGACCAAGCTAAGGACCCAACCCTTCTGGACGACCTCTTCCCTTTCCGGTGGGTGAGATCATAAGAACCCGAAGGGACCACCGAGTCAGCCATTTCTTAGGTGGATGTTACACCCTCTGGACCCAAACTAGGGACCCAACCCTTCTAGGAGACCTCTTCCCTTTCCGATGGGTGAGGTCATAAGACCGGACCTCTTAAGGTATATACAGTTACCCCAGTGTTTCTCTGACTCGTTGAAAGTAAAGTGAAGGATAAAATACATCCATGGTCTTATTAGTTAGTATTTTTAGACAAAATTAAGTTGGATTTTGAGAAAGTCATTTGTACTTTACTTTCAATATCCCCTCTCTTTCGTAACGTGTTGAAGAGACACTGAGACTACTAAAGGAAGGAGTTACATCTTACGTCATACAACAGACTTGTTCATATGGGGATCCCCCTCGAGTTTCAGGTAGAAAGAATATACACACACACGAGTCAGTGAGTCAACACAGGTTGAGATGTTGGGGTACCCGACGTCGGGTGGTCCGAAGAGACAGGCAACCTAAAGGGTCCGTTCTTATGACCTCACCGAACGTTAAAGGAAGAGGTCCCCTAGAAGGGCTGAGTCCGTAGTTTGGACACAGAGGACGTAATCGTCCTCCTAAGAAATGGTGACGCGGTGGACCCTTCGAGGTGCAGAAGGAAATAAGGTGGGGGTTTTTCCCGTTACTCTATGACGGTTCCTGTGTAATCACTCGGTGTCATGATATATGACGAAGGGTTGTTTTACCATATTTTTGTCGTTTACTAGCACATAGATGTCCACTCCAGAATCTAGAAATCAGTAAGGGAAGATATAAATGAGAAGTAAGTATTTCACATACGTTTTTCTTTTTCTTTTTTTTGGGACAGAGGAGAGAACCCTTCCGATAATTCCTTTATCTACTCTTTTAGTCTTTTATCGGTTCCCTTTTTCACCGTACCCCTGTCTGTCGGACGAAGATCAGATCCGTTTTTCTCACGAAAAAGACACCGATTCAAGACGTACCCCAAAACGTTGTTTTCGGAAAGCGTTATTTTTCGTACGATCGTTATTTTCCTACACGAATCCTTCGATGTCCCCCACCACCGTCGTCCGAGGTAAGATCGTTTATTCCTTAATTTTAGATTACATATTTGAAGAATCTTCATGTCGATTTTCAATGAAAATTCTTGAAAGAAAAGACGGTTACATTGTTTTAGAATTCGTAACGGTGCAATCCTTTAGATCTTCGAACATTAGTTATTTATTAGTTATATAATAAAAGTCCGTCTCGTTTTCCCGGACAAAGTTTCCATCTAATTTTACTTTAATTATTTGACAAAATGGACCTTACTAGGTTCTTATAGGAAATTCCCGAGAAGTATTTTAAGTAGAGAAGGTTTCTTGTCGTCGTTGAGTTTCTTTGAGGATCTTTCTTATTCACTTACCTAACTAAAAAAAACGGGGTTAAATTTCTAATAGTTCTTTATTGTCAATGTATTATAGTATATAAATCAAAATTTTATCAACCGAAACTTTTTGACATAATTAGTAAACTTCATTTCACTTCAAATTCAGTGAGTCAGCACATGCTGAGAAACGTTGGGGTACCTGATATGCATGTTAGGTACCTTAAGAGGTCCGGTCTTATGACCTCACCCATTGAAAAGGGAAGAGATCCCCTAGAAGGGTTGGGTCCCTTGCTTAGGTCCAGAGAGGCCGTAACGTCCGCCTAAGAAATGGTCAACTCGATGTTCCCTTCGGGTAATTAGTAAATCCTAAGTATAATACAAAAACCATTTTAATATTATTTTTCTTTATATGACTGCAAGATATAGTTATCTTAATGAACTCAGATCATCATCCTCATCACAATCAGTGAGTTAACACAGGTTAAGAAAGACTGGGGTACCTGACATCGGACGGTCCTAGGAGAGGTCCGTTCTTGTGACCTCACCCAACAGTAAGGGAAGAGGTCTCCTAGTTTGAGTCCAGAGGACAAAACGTTGGTCTCCCTTTTGTACGTCACCATATGGTCCACCGTTTTTATACCGATGTCCATAGGTTTACTAATTTTTTAGTATCAGGCTGAACTTGGGTCATGTTGTCTGGGGTCTCTTTTGCGTTTTAGATTAAAAAAAAAGTCTCCCTATATCACCAATCAGCGAGTCAGGACAGACTGAGAAACGTTGGGGTACCTGACATCGGGAGGTCCGAGGAGACAGGTACCTTAAGAGGTCTGTTCTTATGACCTTATCCAACGGTACGGGAAGAGGTCCTCTATAAAGGTTGGGTTCCAAGTTTGGGTCCAGAGGGCGTAACGTTCGTCTAAGAAATGGTACACTCGGTGGTCCCTTCGGGATCTTGTTCCATCATGAGGGGTCTTATATCTCATCAGATCTCGTCTCGACCGTTTGATGTCAAAAACAAAAATAAAAAGTATTATGTACTCTGTTCTTGTGAATTTAAATTTTGAATTTTAACAATTTTTGGTTTTCGCCCCCCCCCCCCGTTCTTTTATCATAAAGGATTGTCCTTTTTAATGTACTTTAAATTTATAGTAAAAGTCATTGATGTAATAACAAGTTTGTCTCGGTGTAGGTATATAAATGTATAACTGATACCGACGAAAGTGTGGTCTATTTTTTTTGACTCATCGACGTTGATCTGGAATGATCAATTCGGATTTTTATAAACGATAGGCCGGGAAATGAGTCGGTACCAGATCTCGGTTGTGACCCAAAGTTAGAGTCGAGGTGATAAAGGAAATATACACTGGGACTCGTTCAGTGAATCATAGAGACACAGAGTCAAAGAAATAAATATTTTGTCCTTGTTATTATCATCGATGGAGAACATTTCGTAAATTCTGCTAGGGACCGTCACGATATGTCCACGAATGATTATTATTATGTCTTGATAAAAATAATAATTATAACGGTAGTTTCAAAGGAAGTTGTTAGATTCTCCTTTTGATTTCATAAGTATCTACTCAAAAAGGGTCTACACGTATACGGTCAAAACAACTTTATATTCTGTGGTTGAAAAGGAATGAATTTAATACTTCTAAAAATTCTATAGAATTTTTTAAGTAGTTTTACAAAAAGAAGTTTTTATATAATAACACATTACATTATGACCTTTACAACTTACACAAGGTATGTAACGAATTATAAACCTATTTGATATATAAATCATATTACGAATTATACATTGCCAGATATGTAATCGGTTAATATTAATCATGATCAGGATGAATATCCAATGGATGTCAAGTAAGTTGATTTGATTTTATTAATAAGTTTAATCTTTATGGATTTATTTCAATAAATATATTTTTGTTTAATAAACGTCACCCTACTCATATAATATCTACCGTACGGAAAAATTAATTTTTTTAATATGGAAAATATCAGTGAAAATGAAAATAGTTTATCATATAAGGATAATCGATACATTCGAATTTATTGATCTTATGGTGATCTCAGGGGTAAATACTTTGTTTGATATAAGACCGGAATCTTAAGTCTAGTATAAAAGTGTATATGATGTTCCCCATTATTCCATGAAGGATTTTATGTGTCCGTGACAAACTATTAATACTGGTCTAAATGAAAAGCAAAGACCCAGAGACTTCGTCTAATTCATTAAAAGTGTTACTTTATGTTCTTACACCTAAAGACGTAAATACATGGTTCCTTTTAAGATGATTTAATATTACGAATTGATAGGTTTATGTTCTTTAGGTGGATGGTTAAATTCGGTTTATTTTAATTCAGATAAGATACACTTAATTTCTTCTTGTCTTATCTTACAATATTTGAGTTAAAAATTGTTAAAGAAGATACTATTAAGATTTAGAAACTAGTTTATCTATAGAGTTGAATCTACGATGAATTCGAATTGTTTCTCGTAAATCAGTATGAGTTGGTAAACTTACGTAAATTGAAGTTTTGTTAAAGAAGTCATTACAGAAATGACTCCTTTCCAGACAATAAAATAAAAAAGTTTATATGTCTATTTCTATGACATGTAATAAAAAAGATATAATACTTAATGGTGGAAACCACTAAGTAGGAGAGTTTTATTCATTTTACGGCCGATTTGTCGACCGAAAATGGAACTGATTTTTAATTTTATCAATATGATTATACGAGGAGACCAGTCAAAATGGTGAAAAGATTCGGACATTCCTTTTGACGGACGAAGGAGTGACTTAATGTGTCCTTTCCCCCCCTTTTTTTTTCTGATTAAATTTTTAGGAGAGTATATCCAAAAGTGGACTTAAGTAAAAGACATCTACCAGGTTTTTAAGAGCCCGGTCCTGAAATCGATTCTAACCAGGACACGATCATCATAGAGGTCTAGAGACCGACTTTGTTTACATTTAGGAAAGATTTATAGGTGAAGTTTGGGTCCGAAGTTAAAAATGTTTATTTAAATAAGGTTATTTTATGTTTAAGTGTTAAACATTTATGACATCATAAACATTTATAATCATTATTACTACTACAGTTATTTTTAGTAACGGATATATTCCTGTCTGTTGTGGTGTTCGTTCTTCGTTTTCTTTTAGGTGTCTCTGAAATATATAAATTTGGTCTAGATCTTATATTTTACTCCTATTGTATCAAATTCCTGAGAAACGTTGGGGTACCTGACATCGGGTGGTCCGAGGAGACAGGAACCCTAATATGACCTCACTCAATGGTAAAGGATGAGGTACAAATTCCTTATTTATTTATAATTTTTTAATATTTTTTCTATTATCGTTAGTTTTTGAATATCTTTATTTTAGTTGTTTTAATTTTCAGTTACTTGTGTAAATTGACGTCCAATCTGTTTCGACTTCTTTTTTTGATCATTTTGATCATATGACCTTCTAGACATTTTTTTTATTTCACGTTATATCTCTGTTTCTGTACCTTTTGTGTGTGTTCCCAATTTCTGTACTCCTTACCTCACATGTTAAGATTGTACTGATTAGTATGAAGGTGTTTTTTTTCTCTCTCTTTCTTACTTCGATTCTGTTTTTGATCCATTCTTAAAAAATATTGACTATTTTCTATAGTCTAGATCTTTCGGGTTCTTTAAAGGTATTACTAATGAGATATGGATGGATTAGTGTCATAAATATTTTGTGGTTTCTTGTTACATATTTGTTGGTCTTTTTTTATTTCTGATCAATTTTCTGTACCCTTTAATTTACTCGTTCTTCTCAGATTCTACGTTGAATCATTTCACATACACACGAGTCAAGACAGGTTGAGAAAACACGGAAGTACCTCATATCGGGCGGTCCGAGGAGACAGGTATCCTAAAGGGTCCGTTCCTCTCACCTTACCCAACGGTAGAGGAAGAGGTCCCCTAGAAGACCTGGGTCCATTGTTTGATCGTTGAGTGCAAAAGACACGGAGGATGTAACCGTCCACCCAAGAAATGACGAACTCGGTACTCCTTTCGTCTACGATTAAGTGATTACGTTTAATCATTTGTATATTACTGATTTTTTAAACTATCGTACTTCGTTATTATTATTAAAGTAGACCCGAAAATTTTTAGTATCATTTTTATATATTGTAGTTATCGTAATTTTAACCTTACTCTTCAAAGTCAGAAACACAAGATCACGAGAACTCGACTTCCTTCTATTTTTCGTATTTTTTATATATAAAGTCATGATTCAAGAGTATTAAATATATAAACATATGGACTTTCATCTTTCAACTAATGTTTTGACTGATAGGTACTTTTGGTACTTTATCGTACTCGTTGCTTTTCGTTGATCGGTTATACTTTTGTAAAACTTTATAATTTTGTAAACTTTCGAAATATTAACTTGGTCGTAATATAACCGTACAATTGTTTGTCGGATTACTTTAAATTACCTTTTAGTTTTTTATCCTGTCAACGTGCCCTCTTCACTTTTACACTGTTTTCGTCGTAGAGTTTAGTCCCTTTTACAACCGAAGTATAGCCTCTCGGGTCATAATTTTCTGTTTTGACGAGGTGAGGTTGAAGGTTTGTATTCTTTTTTAAGTTCGACCTAGTTTTTTAATTACGTTTATAGTCTTTATTATTGTAGGTTGAACCAATATCTCTGTAAAAAGAATTAGTACTAAGTTTTCAGTCCTCGTCGTATTCTTATGACTTCTAAAAGACAGACCGTAGTATGAACACGACGTAGTAAAACATCAAGTGTAGAAGACCCTTATTTTAGAAAAGTCGAAAACGAAGGGACTTGTGTAGAAATAAAGAGGGAGTTCTTAATTATCAACTTTCTGAACAAGGACGTCATGAAATCTCTACAGTGAACTGATACGAGACCGAATGCATCTAAGACTCTACAGACGACACCATAAGATTAAATTCATTACAGAAAAAAGAGACCACCGGAAGTTCTAAAAAAGACACTAAAAGACTCAAATTCACACTACGTAGATCCACTGTATCCACCGTCCGACTCTCTCTCAAATTTTAATAAGACAAACAACAAGAAACAAGACTCTAAAAATCTAGATACCAAATTACAGAAAGTCAGATAAACTTTTTTAAGTACCGATGACAGACATAAAGAAGACGGAGTAAAACGAAGAGAAAGACCCTAAGATTGTTTGTATAATATGTCCAAGTATAAAAGAATTTCAAGAATCTGGGAGACAAGATAAAAGGAAAAAAGACGAACAGTGAATCAAATCCATTAAAGAAAACTGGATGTGAACTCAAGTAAATAAGAAAGGAATTGACATAACACGGTTAAAATACTACTCGGGTAGTCTCCGTAAGAAGTAGACAATGACATAAAAAATAAAAGTCGTAAAGGTAAACTTAGAAAGAATTTCACAGGATCGAGAGACAACTTTAAGAGTTATATAAAGTTGGTGCAATAGGTAAAAATGGTGATCTAGAAATATACACTTAAACAAAGATGTTGGACGAAACAGGGAACTATCACGTAATAAAAAAGAAAAGAAAAAGTACACAGGTATTAAGAACCGACTTTCGATCTGAAGTACTAATACTTTCATTTCTGTCTATGATTATTTTGACCACGGACCTTTTACTGTACGGAAAAGAAGACGATCGGAAATAACACCCCGTAAATTCATTTATATCAGTACTCAATTCACCCGAACACAATAACGATAGTACACCCAACAACGATAGTACTGGAAGTCACATGGTGACCGAAGTTTAAGGAGGCGACAGTATAACACAACTTCCACCTCGGACCCAACAGTCTTATTATATAATCCGAAAGACTCGGTGTAATTCCAGAGGGAGGGTAAAAAAAAAAGGAGGGGGGAAGGGGTAGGGGTGACGGTGGTTGCAGTGTAAAAAAAAAAAAATTATGGTGACGAATTTTTATATCATACAGATCGAACCCTCGGTATAATTTTTTCTTTTGTCTTTGTCGATACCTGTCGTAAACTGGGGTCCCCGGTGTCAGACGGTTGAGGACTCCATTTCTTATTAGTACAATTTGTCTCTTTGTCTTGTGTATTCTGGGTTGACTTTGAAAATATTTATTTTTTTATGTTACAGACTCTACCTTTTATGTAAAATACCCTAATTACAGTCTAACCTGACGTCTTCTGTCACAGTTTTGTGTGTGTTTCTGACTTTTTTTACTTTTCTTGTCAGTCATTATACACTCAGTTGACACCTAAAGGAAGTTCGCCACAGGAAGTTCTTTTGTATTACCAGCAAAGATTTTTTTAAGAGTTTCCTTAAAGTGTTTAAACCCTTTTTCATGTTTGGGTTTGAAGGTTCTTCGAATTCTCATTCTTTACACTCTCTTTGATGACACATTTTAATGTTAGTTTAGAGAATTTTGGTCATTATTTGAAGTTTTCTAGTTTTCTGTGGTTATTCTTTTACTTTTCCATTCGGTGTCATATCCCTTTTCATAAATGTTTAGTGTATAGACTATTTCTTACATATTGATCATATTTCTTGGGAATTTTGAGTTATTTCATTTATTAGGTTAAATTTTTACCCGTTTTCTAATCTTATCTGTAAAATGATTTCTTCTGTCCGTGGCTTCTTTCCATGTACTTTTCTAAATGGTAGTTGTCGTGACTCCTTTAGGTGGTTTTGACTCTATGGTAATACGTTGATGATCTTATCGATAGTACCTTTTCTATTTATCATTCAAACAGTCACTTGTACACCTCTGTGACTTTGGGAATATCTATCGACCAATCTTAAAATTTCCATGTCAGTGAAATCTTTCTCAAACCGTCAAGATACAATTTGTATTTCTGAGACAGACGTTACGTCTTCTGGACCCAAGCTAAGAACTCCACCATTCTGTAGGACCTCTTCCCTTACCGTTGGGTGAGGTTATAAGGACGGACTCTTAAGGTGTCTGTGTCCTCGGGTGGTCCGAGGAGAACGTACCTCGGTGTTTCTCAACCTGCTGACTCACTGATTGTGATAGTGCTTTCATTTTCAGCGAGTCAACACAGGCTGAGAAACGTTGGGGTAGTTGATATGTCGGTCACCTTAAGAAATCCGGTCTTATGACCTCACCCATCGGAAAGGGAAGAGGTCTCCTAGAAGGGTTGGGTCCCTAGCTTGGGTCCAGAAGGTGTAACGTCCACCTAAGAAATGGTCGACTCGGTGTTCCCTTCGGGTTCTTATGACCTGACCCATCGGATAGGGAAGAGGTCCCCTAGAAGGACTGGGTCCTTATCTTGGCCCCAGTGGACGTAACGTCCGTCTAAGAAATAGTTGACTCGATAGTTCCTTCGGATGTTGTGATAGTATCCTATAACGTTAAGGTAGGGATTTATAGATCAGTTTCTTTTATTTTTGTAAACAGGTGAACATGTGTTTACAAGTATCGGTTTTTTGACGTTTATCAGGTTTATAGGTAGCAATGATCTAAATGTTTTACATAACCTAGATATTTTACCTAATGATAGGTCGTGTTTTTACTTACTCGATGACTACACGATTTTGTACTTGAAGTTTTTGTAATAAGATTTACTTTCGTGAGTATACATTTTCGGATGTACAACACTATATAATAAATGTACCTTACAGATCCATATCGTCGATATTATAATTCTATCTTTTGTCTACGAGGAACCCGACCCCTCTCTGATTCCTAACAAGCTTTCACACGTTCTCCCTATAAAATCCCCACCTCTTAGCATCATTATGACCTAACATCATTACCGACGTTTCGAAATGTTTAAATGACATTTAGTAAACGACAACAACAAATCAGTAATTTAGTATAGAATGAGAAAACGTTGGGGTACCTGACATCGGACGGTCCGAGGAGACAGGTATCCTAAAGGGTCTATTCTTATGACTTCATCCAACGGTAAAGGAAGAGGTCCCCTAGAAGGGACGGGTCCCTAGCTAATTATTATGAATTTGACGTTCTTGAATAACCTTTAATACGGAGTTATTTCCATATTTTCTCTATTGATCGTCACCCATTCTTCACATCTCCATCTCTATTTTCTTCCGATTACTATATAAGTATTAATAATTTCGACCACTACCCGTCAAGTAATATGATAAGGAAAATTAAGACACATCCAAACTTAACAGTATTAGAATTTTTAATTATTTTACGGCGTAATTGTCTCTACATCCCTTTGTCCAGGGTAAAATATACCGACCGTTATAACATATAACCGAGTTGAATTTGTCTCTTTTAAACCGTGATAGTTTTACTATTTGGATTGTAAGAGACTAGGTCGTTAAGATGAGGGTCCTATGGACATGTTATACGTTTTTAGGAACTTCAGTCTATAAAGTCTAAGTCCAGGTCTAGTGGTGTTATTTCGTTTATAACGTTATTTCGTTCTGTGTTTTAAATAAAAAAACCAAAAGGTCAAGTATATTTTAAATACAAATGTGATATGATACATCAGGTAATTCACACGTTGTCATAATAGGTATTTTTACGTATATGGAATTAAATTTTTATACCGATTTTTCACGATTGGTAGTACACTCAGAAGTCACTCAACATGGTCATTGTAGTTTCTAGTGACTAATGTCTACTATTATTGTTTTATTATTATTATTTTTTCACACTTTGTGACACTCTTAATGGTTTTATTCTGTTCCTGTACTTTATTCGTTTAAGACAACTCGTGATTGTCTTGACGAGTTACGTTCCAACGGTCTTTGGAAGTTAAACATTTTATCAATGGATACTTAGTTTATTTCGTTTTACGTTGTTTTGTTTTATATCGACATATATAAGGATCCCGGTAAGTATGTACCGTTAATTAATTCCCCAACAACTATTTCCCAAGAACTATCGTTACGACGACGACGACGATTCAGCGAAGTCAACACAGGCTGAGACGCGCTGGGGTATCTACCGTCGGGTGGTCCGAGACGGCAGGGACTCTCAGAGATCCGTTCTTGTGACCTCACCCAACGGTAAAGGAAGAGGTTACGTACTTTGACTTTTCACTTTCACTTCAGTGAGTCAACACAGGTTGAGAAGCGTTGGGGTACCTACCGTCGGATGGTCCGAGGAGGCAGGTACCCTAAAAGGTCCGTTCTCATGACCTCACCCCACGGTAACGGAAGAGACGAACTATCGTCATCTAACCTTGTTTTAGATTTGTAAGTAATTGTCTCATGGTCAATCAATTTTGAAAATGTATAGGTATTGTAAATTTATGAGATGTCAGTTAAATTACTGGCTACTCTCAGGAGACATTGCCCTTTTCTATAGGTTTACTTCTTTCCCACGTATGATATATATCGTGGAAAATCGTAAAAACATTTTACCTCCTTTTCGTTTGCACTAAAAAAAAACATATACGTATTTTATAGAAACCTTCCTTTGGGTTCTTTTACTAATGTAACTGACGGATACCTTTACCTTTGAACTCCTACAAAAATGACATTTGTTTTAACTTCCTATATTTAACTTGTTATAGAGAAACACACAAGTGGCATGGAGAACTTAAAACTTGGTGTTTGTACATAATATGGTGGATGAGTTTTGAATTTTTTACTATGTTTCTTTTAGAATTTTTGTCGAGGGGTTTCCCATGTAATATATGTCCCTTTGTTTTTATTCCTACGGTCTGAAAAGTAGTCCCCTTTTTTTTTTTTTTTACTTAGTGTGCTCGGTCTTTTGTTACCTATCTGTGGAAAATTTCATGATTCCATTTTTTAGGACAGTCGGTTTATATTTTAGTCACCTTTATGGAAAGTCTTTGTCTCCAGAAAGTAGAGGCACTGTTAGTCGTGTGGTG
Organism: Capra ibex; assembly: GCA_006410555.1. NCBI lineage: Eukaryota > Metazoa > Chordata > Mammalia > Artiodactyla > Bovidae > Capra > Capra ibex. The sequence continues at coordinate 181,743 of SJYO01004475.1, read as the reverse complement.
TGGTGTCATAGTATAGACAGGCTTACGACTGTTGTAATACTCCTGGGATGTCCTACTTTCGAAGTGGGTCCCTTCGAAATATTTCCCATTCTCCTCAAACGGCGACCTCTTTTTTTCTCTTAGAGGGGGAAAGAACCACAAACTCCTCAGTCGAACCCCAGGTCGTTTGGGGTGGGACGGGGGTCAAGTTCACTACCAGGAGAGACGAGGTCAGAAGAGGTGGGAAGAACCTATTTACTTCCGACTGAGTAAAAGTCTCCTTGCTGAAAGGAGGAGTGACACGACCGGCCTCCACAACCTTGTCGTACAATAAAAAGTCACTGAAGGATGTCACCTCCAAGGAGGAAGTTCTAACCCTCCGTTATTGGTGGTAGGGTCCTGAAGAGTTATGTAAAAATAATGGATTTGACTCCTCCCATCTTTGGGGTCTGTAGAGACAGTCAATACGTCTTCCGTTGACGAATTACTAATCCAAACTGGTTCCTCCGTCACCATCTTTTGACTTCCTCCTTCCCTGGTCATTCTCCAGAAAGGGGCGACGAGAAGAAGACCCAGGATCAATCTTCATTAATATAGAGAAGGTTCCAGAGGAGAGTGTTTCCAGTTATGTAGAAGCGGAGTAGTTGGTAGAGGTCAGAGACTCAAGATCGTAAGGTAGAAACAAGGAGACAGGAAGATAAAGGTCCCTTTGTCGTTGAATTGATGATCAACGATTCAGATCCAAGGAGAAGAGACACCAGACAAGAGAGTCTAGAGGGTTGTTGATACTTTGACCAAGATATTTAATTTAATTTAAGGGAGATGACTTAATAGATCGTACTAAATGTAAAGGGATTAATCTAGAATTAAATTTATTGGATATTTAGAATGGACATTGAATATTTAATAGAAGTGGATGATTTGGATAGAAACCTCTTATTTTACCGTTGGGTGAGGTCATAAGAACGGACTCTTTACGGTGCCTGTCTCCTTAAGCCGTCCGATGTCGGGTACCCTAACGTTTTGTCATCCTGTGCTGACTGGTTGATTTGTTGTTATATTTGGATAGAATTAGTTTTTCTTCTGTCCTCTGTTTTTATTTGAATGAACACTAATAAGGGATATGGTGGTCGTCCTTTAATATAACGTAGGGGGGTCAAGGTTTTAATCTTACCTTTTGAAAAAGTTTTCAGTCACCGTATTCTTTTTATATTGGTTATCCTACTCAATGTCGGTTCTACTCACTGTTTAAATAAAAATACTTTATAAAAATTTTATACTCACACAGAATCATGAAAGTAAGACCTATGTAGATTGTAACATAATCAAAGTCCATATATTGTACTATTAAGTTATGTACGTATATAACGGTTTACTAGTGTTGTCAGATCGAATTGTAGGCAGTGGTGTATATCTATCGGTGTCACAACAAAGGGATACCATTCTTGAACATTCTAGGTGAGAGAGTCGTAGAATGTTTAAATATTATTTTATAATCAGTGGTTCTATATGTATGTAGGTTACTGTACAAATATTGACCTCAAACATATTGGAGAATTGGTAGAAGTGGGTAAACCGGATGGGAGTTGGGGGTAGATACCGTTGGTGATTAGACAAGGAGATACTCAAGTCAAAAATCTAAGGTGTTGTGTTTAGTAATACCACAAACAGACTGAATAGAGTGAATCGTATTATGGGAGTTTCAGATATATATAACAGTGTTTACCGTTTTGACGTAAGAAAAAATACCGACTACTTAATCACAAATATCTGTATACTTATGTGTATATGTATGTTTAGTGTAGAGAAATAGGAAAGGACATGACTACCTGTAAATCCAACGAAAGTATAGAACCGATGACGTTTATTATGTCGGTACTTGTGTCCCCACCACTATAAAAAACTCGATTATCAAAACAAAGAAAGTATAATTATGGGTCTTTAACTTAACGATATGGTATACGATCAAAAAATTGAAAAACTCCTCGAAGGTATCGTCACGAAAGGTATCACCACCATGGTTAAATGTAAGGGGTTTTGTCACGTGTTATTAAGGGAAAAGAGGTGTAGGAACGTTACGAATAATGAAGAACACAAAAACTATTATCGGTGAGATTGTTTACACTCCACTATAGAGTAACACCAAAACTAAACGTAAAGGGACGACTACTCACTACAACTTGTGTAAAAGTATATGGACGACCGGTAGAAGTACAGAAGAAACACTTTGATAGATAAGAATAGACGGGTAAAAAAATTTAGACCAAAAAGAAAAAACGACAACTCAATATTCGTAAGAAATGTGAAAATATAAGACGTATTGTTGGGGAATAGTCTGTATATTAAAAGTTTATAAAAGAGAGTAAGTTACTTCAACGAAAAGTAAAATAACTACCAATGGAAACGACACGTCCTTGAAAAATCAAAGTATCAGGATGTCCAACTAAAAAGGAAAACAAAGTAAACGAAAACCACAGTTCAATTTTTTTTTATAGTGATTCTTGTTGTAGTTTTTTGAACGGTGAACACAAAAGAAGACCCTCAAACTATCAAAGTCCAGAAAGTAAACTAAGTAATTAGGTGACAATCAACTAAAAAACACATACCAGGTCAAAATAAGAAAACGTAAAACGACAGGTCAAAAGGGTTTTGGTAAATGATTTCTCTGAAAGGTTAGGGGTGACATACAAGACCCGAGGACACAATATTTAATTAACTGATATATACACAACCAATTAAGACTCGAGAGATAGGACAAGCTACTGGATATACAGACGAAAATACAGACATGGTATGACAAGACTAATGATATTAAAACATTGTATGTCAACTGGGAACTTGTCAGGAACTTGACGTGTCCAGGTGAATATAGACCTAAAAAGAGGGGATTTATGTATGATATCATGATGTGTTAGAAACCAACCAACTTTAGGCACCTACACCTAAAGTTTATGTTCCCGACTACCATTTCAATGAAAAGTGATGTGTCACCTACCCTCTCAACCACGGGGATTGAAGGTGTAACAAGTTCCCAGTTGACATTAAACTTTAATCCTTCATACTTCGGAAGTCGAAAGAGGAAGAGTTCAGCGGAACGGATAAATCCCAGAAAACACCAAGGTATGTTTAAAATCCTTACCAATCAAGATAAAGACAGTTTTAAAATTACATGATAACGTTGTTAATTACATATCAACGATTATAAACTAACTCCTAAATATGTACAAAAGTGACCTGTAACCGGACATTAAAAGAAAGTACTATAGGAACAGACCAAAACTATGATCCCATTACAACCGGAGTATTTTACTCAGACCTTCATAGGACAAGAGAAGATAAAAACCCACTCAAACTCTTTCTAAACATAATTAACAAACTTACAAACCTTCTCGAAGGGTCATTCTGACAGACCAGGACTCAAAAACAAACAACTCTCCAAGACTTAATGACTAAGTTAGAATGATCATTGACATGACAAGTCTAAAAGATAAAGAAGTACTAAGTGAGAATCATCCGTGATACAAATATCCTTAAATAGTTAAAGAAGTCAAAAAGTTAAATAACCCCATCTTAAGAAGTATCATGTATGTCCGGAGGAATAGGTATCCATGTTGTGTGTGTTGTGTAGGTACCTAAGTCAGATGGTGTATACCTTTTATGACCTTCCCTTCCCTTTAAGGTCTTCCAAGGTTTTTCGTTTTGAACTTAAACGACTTGTGATCGTTGGGTGAGGTCACAAGAACAGACCTCTTAGGGTCCCTGCCACTTCGGACCACCCGACGACAAATACCCCAGTGTGTCTCAGTCTGTACTGACTTCACTGAATTGTCGTCGTCGTCACTAAATGTACCAAAAATGAGACATAAATGTCACTAAATGTATCGTAAATGTGACATGATATATAATATTCATTAGATCTCTACTAACGTCTATGGTACAATAAAATATATTTCCTGAACTCGTAGACACCTAAAACCATAGAGACCCCTTTAGGACCTTATGCGTCACTCTGTTGACATCAGAGGCTACTAGGAAAAGTAAAGACACCTTAACCGACATTGTTGAGGAGAACAAAGCCTGAAACTCAGGAGAGAGAAAAAAAGAACCACTCAGATCAACTTTTAAACAGTTAAAATAGAAGAGGTTCTTGGTCGAGAATCAAAGTAGTTAGAAAAATCAAAGATAAAGTAAATCAAGGTGAGTAGAAATCAATGTACAAGGGAAGATGACTGAAGGGACCACCGAGTCTACTATTTCGTAGACGGATGTTACACCCTCTGCACCCAAGCTAGGGAAACAGTCCTTCTAGGAGACCTCTTCCTTTACGGTTGAGTGAGGTCATGAGAACGGACCTTTTAGGGTACCTGTCTCCTCGGACCATCTGATATCAGGTACCCCAGCGTTTCTCAACCTGTACTGACTCGCTGAAGTGTAAGTAAGTAAGGGAAGATGACTGAAACCCGAAGTAAACAACAAGAACAAGACTAAGGATCCTTATATTTCACTCCGTTGTGACAAACTCTAGAAAAAAAAAAAGAAACTACATTTATAAATAACGATACTTGAAAGGGGACTCTTGAGGACGGTATATGGTATTCAAAACTATACGACATAAAGATAAAAGTGAAAAGAGTCATGAAAAATTAAAAGAAACTAAACAAGAAACTGACAGTCATCGTACAACAAATTAGAGGTGTATAGACACTTAAAAGGTTAAAAGAAGAACATTAACTAAAGGTGAAAGTATAGTAACATCAATCTTTTCTATACTAAACTATACTAAAGTAAAAAGATTTACAAAATTCTGAACAAAATACCTGATTGTATACTAGATAGATAGGATACGTAAACTCTTCTTACACATAAGACAACGAAAATCTATCTTATAAGACATACAGACAATTCATATAAACCAGACTTCACAGTAAGTTTCGGTTACGATGAAATAACTAAAACAGACCTACTAGGTGGTTACTTAATTTCAGGAAATGATAACATAGCGAACGGATAAAGAGGGAAATCTAGATAATTATACATGAAATACATAGACCCACGTGGACTCCCTCAAATGTTAAAGACATATTCCTGTTACTCGTTTTAAAACAGTTTAAAAGTTTTTGGTTTCTACATAAAGAATAAACAAAAAACAAAAAAGAAGACTGAAGTAAGGTGTCACTTTCGGTTGTCATATTACTATATCAGATCAAGACAGTTCGTTTCGATGATACCCTTCCTTTATTTTTCTTAATAGTTCGAAAGGAAGGAAATCAATCTTTTTATATTTATGGTAAAAATTTTGATGTGTGTAAGTAGGAAGATCTAAAATTATCCATGATGTCCACTCTTATCTCCTACAGTAGACTAGTGAAGTGGAGACGGTTTTGTTTATATGGTCAATTATTAGGGATATAGAAAAACGGAAATTCTACTGATGTCAGAGTTGTCGAAGTGAGGTTTTAATTGTTTTCCTCATTATTTTTGGTTTTAATGTTCCTTTTTTCTATGGTCAGGTGTATATGGTGGTTTACTTTACGACTTGTAAATTTGTACCAGTTACATTCATTTACGTATATCCAAACAGATTAAACTGAAATTTGTACTGTTTAGGACTTTCGTTTTATAAGATTACATTATCGTTTCTTTTTTGTTACAACTGTCTTAAATTATTCCCTTAAATTAATTCTGGGGGTCACTCGAGTTTTCCCTAAAGAAGGAATCTCTCTCTTTTACTTCGTTATCTTCCGATCTGTTAGAAGTAAAGAGATATTTTATTTATTTCAAGTGGACGGTGTTTACTAATCATTTCTATTACTTATGTTTTAACCTCTTCCAAGTTTTATCAACTTTTCAGTTCTTCATTGTCTTCACAATGTACAACATCTCTTTCCTATATGACTGACTCCGGATGTTTTGATTGTCGAAATTGTCTCGGAAACAACAATAAATCAGTGAGTCAGCACAGGTTAAGAAACACTGGGTTACCTGACATCGGGTGGTCCGAGGAGACAGGTACCCCAAGAGGTCCGTTCTTATGACCTAAGCCAACGGTAAGGGAAGGGATAAGCACCCCGGATGGTAGTGTGGGGTGGGGGGGCGTTTTTTTTTTTTTTTCTTTTTTTTTCAGGAAATCTTAATCGGAAAGAAGGAAACTAAAGATCCGACAGGGAATTTAATCAACTTTGGACCGGAATTCAGTATTTATGTTGGTTTATTTTGTACCAAATTGTGTCATCTCTGACTTCAATCCGAGTTTCGGATACAAACTTCACACCATGTTATGTCGTTGTATTAGTCTTTACCAGAGACTAGAGAGTAATATACACACCGGGTACTGTCAGATCGGTGAGAATAATTCTCCGTCCCATATTGGTGAATCAAGGTACTTTTTCTTCCGGGAAACTAGAAGAGAGGGATACGTTTAACCGTATATATGAAAAATAAAAAAATAAAAAATTTCCGTATATATGAAAAGTACAAACGACCAAATATATGATTTACGACGATCGACTTGATCAAGAACGGAGGGAGGTCATCTAGTACACCCAGGAAAATCTGGATTACCGACGGTTCGTTTAATAATGAAGGTAATGACTTGGGACGGATCTTACGACTTTAATACTTGTAAATGAAAGACGGGTCTATTTTCTCCGATCTTTCCGTCGTAATTTCAAACGAAAATGTATTTTGACTATTTCAAATGTAAAAGACTTCCGGGTGAATCAATTTCCACAAACCGAAACAAGATGAACCTTTTGAATCTTTGGTTATAAATTGACTAGATTTTGTTCTTTTACTATCCTTTTTTATTTGTCTTAAATTAATCGAATCTACACGTTTTTAGGGACTTGAAGAGTCCAGAGTCAAAAGAATAGATATTTTTCCTTAATTAAACTCCAGGAAAAATCACGGTTGTGTATACATGTGTGTGCCATTTTAAAAGTAAAGAAATCTTTTATGTCGAATGTTCCTTTCAGTTGGGTCTATTTTTAATATTAATCAGGTAAATTCTTTGAAGGGATGTACTGATAAGTAAAGACATCTTACATAATTTTTTTTTTTTTTTTTGGTGAGACCATTCTTAGGTTTTTTGTCTTAGGTCAAAGAAGAGACATTTCTTGTAGAATCTTTTTAATATCTAAAATCTTAGAGGGTCGGATATCTTCCATATAGAAGTGTATACATAATTAAATGTTCCACACATAACCAAAAATACTTTCACTTGTGTATATCTGGTCCTGTTATGATGGTCTCTTATATCACTGAAATTGTATAATGTATAATATATATTATATATAATCGTATTCTGTACAATATCTATGATGATGAAATCGAACGGACATGTAAAAAACAATTCACTTATTTTGATCCTTTTATGTACTATATATGGAATTATTCTTAAGATGTTTGTTTATACTCAATATCACTTTATGTAATTATAGGACTGTAGGACCGTTTCGTGGAACTTGTAAGACAAACGGTAAGGACCTTCAAAGAAAACGAGAAAATAAATAAAATGAGGGTAGTAAGGAAATTTTAAATCGATTTCAAATCAAATGGTTCGTATAAAAGGGACTGGAGGGTCTGGTTCAGTCCAGGGGACAATATAAGAGAGTGATATGGTACATTAACAAAATATGAATACGATGACCTCAACGAATACATCATTCAGACATTCTAGAAATTTTGATCTAAAGTAGAGAATAAAAGATAAAATAGAGAATCTTACTTCGTGTCTCTAAATGTCTTCCTTACTTACTTATTAATATCTTATTAACAATCTTATCAAAAGACCGAGTTTATAAAGTTATTTTATCTTGTGACAATGTCTGAGTGATAAGAAAGTTACCATGGTGGTACACCAATAAACAGGTTAAAAAAAAGACCATAATTTTTATGTTAATAGAAAAGACGATTTCATTTAAGTTTATTACGTCTTTCAAAGGGGATATACTTTGCAATGATAAATTGTGTGGTGATTCTATTAAATGAAAGAAAACGGATCGTGACAGGTAGAATCTATGCTAAATGAAAGCGAATTATGTAATAAGAAAAGTACACATCATTTTTTTTTTTTTCGATCGTTCCTTATTTTCAGTTGTTTACTGAAATTTTTAGACAAATTCATGAAAGCTTTTGAAATTTTCGTAAAAGTGTAATGTTATTTTTTTACTTTATAATATATCTACTTTCACTTCATTAGGTTTAACCCTCTTTATTATATTTGTGTGTGACTTAGTTTTTATCATGAAGAACAAATTTTAATTAGATAAAGAAAGTCATAATAAAAGAAGAGAAGTCTTTAGTCGTCTCTTATTAACTTTTACAAAACCATCGAAAGTTTCATAGTATATTTTTATAAAAAACTTTACTGTAGGTAATAAAAACAGATGGATGGATCGGTCGAGAGATAGAGTGATGGAGTAAGTGAAGAACTCATTTGAGGAATGGAAGGTTATTTAGCTACCAGGAATGCACCATCGGTTACATCGTAGGAGGAAAGGGGAAAAGGGGGATCGATACCCCACACAAATGATAGTCTGTCCGTTTTGAGAATAGTGTGAGAGGAGTTGTGTCACTAATGAAGTTCGTTGTCCGTTTATTGGAGTCGGTCCGGACTCAAGGGTTTTATAAAACCCTTTGTCTTCACCCTCGTCTCCCAAAGAAAAGAAAACCAATTTTCATTGAATTAGGGTCTTAACAGTCTTCGGGTTCTCTTACTTCGGTTTTTTCCTCACTACCTTTCACTGGTTAAGATCTATAAAATAAGAGACTTAAGTCTTTTAGGACTTTGATCAAGATCAGGAACGAAAAGGTACCAAATCAGTAGATTATTTAACGAGGTGTGGTAAGAATAAAACAAATTTGATCGGACCCATTTCTACACAGTTAATATTAGTTCTTCAGGATTATAAAGGGATTATCAAACACCTCAGCGATGCTCAGTCTGTACTGACTCGCTGAAGTGAAAGCGAAAAGTGAAAGTACGTAACCTCTTCCTTTACCGTTGGGTGAGGTCATAAGAACGGACCTCTTAGGGTCCCTGTCCCCTCGGACCACCCGACGGTAGATACCCCAGTGTGTCTCAACCTGTGTTGACTTCGCTGAATCGTTGTCGTCGTCGTCGTCGTCGTCCCATTTTGACTGTTTATCTTTAACATATATAAATTTCGTATGTTGTCATTACCATGGTCAATTATATTAATTCGGTCAATTATATTGGTAGTGAAGTGTATCGAGGATACTGAAATTTATGTATTATATGTACGAGAGAAATTTTAAATATACATATATAGTATATGTATTTAGTTTTTTGGTATTTCAAACATATATACTTCAGATGTGTAGAAGCTCTAAATTTTTAAGATTCGCATGTCTTTGCGAAGTTGGGACAGAGAATGACGGCTACGAGGTCTTAATTGTTGGAGTCATAAAAATTATCAATGACTGTTATTCGAAACGATCATAAAGAACTAAATGGTTAAAATTGATAATAGAGAATTTAAAAACGATACTATTTTTTCTTAAATTGAGGAGTGTGTTGGTTAAAGTAGGAGGGTTGTCAATAAGTAATAATAAAGAGATAATAAATAGAAACATTGAAATGAATATGAAAATAAATACCAAAGGACATGAGGACTTTGAGGTAAAACATTTTATGTTTTATTTCCTTCCATAATCACGAGAACAGGAAGTAAAAGTTGAGTGTTAAAGGTGATTTATCAGAATGTGACTTTCCGATTATTAAAAGGAGACAAGACATTGATATTGATAAACATGAAACTATTCGAACTTCAGTTATTCGTAGTATACACACACACACACACACATGCACACGTGATTCAGTGAAGTCAGTATAGAGAAACACTGGGATTCCTGGTAATGGGCGGTCCGAGGAGATAGGTACCGTAAGAGGTCCGTTCTTGTGACCTCACCCAATGGTACGGTAAGAGGTTCCCTAGAAGGATTGAGTCCCTAACTTGGGTGCGGACAATGTAGAGGACGTAACCGTCCACCCAAGGTCCCGGTGGACCTTTCATGGGATTCGTAGTACATATACTTCTTATATATTTATTATAAATATATTTATTGTAAGTCACGTATAAATTCATTCATTCAATAGTGAGACATAGGAAAAGGATAAGTCTAACAAAAATTAAAAGGACCTCATAGATTGACGAAAAAATAAAGGAAATGGAACAGATGAATATAATAATGGAATTTACCAAGGTTTTAGAGTTCCAATCAAAGTTTAGAGAATGACTTATGAAGCGAGAACTTCACTGGATAGACATTCTTGATGATAAGCCGTCACTGGGACCTTGAAAAGAGGAGAGATAGAATTCATTTTTTATGACAAAAGATCTAGGTGACAGTATACTAGAAAAATATAATATTGGGTAAAAAGACCTCGTGTAAGAGATTATTGAAGAATTCTTTCTTTTACACCTGTTTAGTTAGAGAGTCCAGGATGTACGGACCTTTACGACAAAGATGAGAGTATGATATGACTTGTCAAACCTACTCATATTTTAAGATGTGACTTTTATTCAGGAGTAATTTTGACATCTCTGTGAATTAATAATAAAAGATGATGGGTGACAACCAACATACTTTTAACTATGGTTAGAATATAAACAAAGAAAAATCCACTGGATCAAAAAAGAGAGATCTTCCATAAGTTTAGACAAAAAAGTAAGAACCATAAAAGTTCAACGTTTTACTACATAAATAGACTCATAAAAAAAGATCAGTTACACGATTCGTGAAGAACCCGAGAAAGTCAGACCTTCAAATTTGAACAAAGACCCTTTAATAAAATAACATAGAGACTTTTAAAGGAGGTTGTATATAAGACATTTAAGAGAAAGACCTTGAGGTCTTTCTCTTGGAGGATGTACTCCATTTATTACTTGGAGGATGTACTCCAGTGACGTAGTCAAAAAAAGACTGTGTAAGGAAGTAAAACCAAAACAAAATGTAAGACCTAATAAGTTGAAAGGTTGAGGGATCTCTTAAGATTTAAAATTGGTAGTATAAAAGAATTAAAGGTGTTTGAATAAAAACCATAGAGTAATAAGGAAAGTGTGTCGTACTATGCAACGACGAAATTACGGGATGTTTAGAGTTGAGAGAGACTTTTCCGTTTAATATCTAAAATATAAAGGGAAGAGTAAAAAACCAAAAGTTGTGATTGTCATAAAGAGGGTCTTAAAAAATTCAAACAAAAGTAACACAAAAAAGGTACTACTTCAGTAGGGAGTTTACAGACTTTTAAAAACTTATAGGTAATTATAGATTCCTAATTAACCCTTGGGATACTCGTACAAATCTCAAACCACTAACTATTCGAAAAAGAAACCCCATTAATTCACTACTCTATCGACAGAGTTTCTTTTTGGAAATTTGCGGTCTTATGTTTCCAGTGACGAGGTTTCAGTAAATTAAAGAAATCTCTTTTTTTCTTTCATAGTTACGACAAAGGGGTGGACTGTCCGGGACTCCAGACCACTCATTGGACTTACCTTTTTGACGTTAATTAAGGAAATAGACATAAGAGGGATTCATAGAGTAAGGGATGAGAGATAAAGTACGGAACGTACAAGTTTCAGATATGGAGGGATCCTAAGGTTCCCCCTCCGTACTGTCTATCAGAAGGAGGGTAGAATGTTCCGATCCTATTAAAACAAAATATTCGATGGGTGTCAAAGTTTTTTACAAAATGTTTATTATTTCATATATGTATGTATTTTCATTTATATGTTTTGTTGTTCTCAACGTGTTTTATTATGAAAAGGACACTCTGTGTGAGACTATAAAAGACAACATAAAACGTTACGACTATTTACTTAAGTGTTGGGTGATTACACTATACTCAGCTTAAATTCCTCGGTTTTTATTAAATTTTTTAATTCACCACTGAACGAGACGGTACAAAGTTTCTGGTGAGGAGATAAAAGAAAGGGTTTGTTTTGACGACTTTAGAAAAGTAAGTGACTACTGAGAAGAGATAAAAGAAAAGTGACATAAAGGGAGCTGAAGAAATGATGAATCATCCTAGATCCTTCCGTTTTTCCTATTTATGGTTCACGAGTCAAACACTAGAAATTGAGTTTCAGGAAATGTTCACAAAAATTTTTGGTTTCAAAGGATTGGAGAAAGACTGGACTAAATTCAAGGGGGACGATTGATACTGCCGGAGTTGACGAGGACCCTGTATGTTAATTTCAAACGGTTCTCTGAGACCCCTTGATTTTTCCTTTCCATTCACGATTATCATTTAGATTTTTAGAAATATTGATAAGGTAAATTGAGATTTCGATTTTCATTTTAATACCGATTTACAAGTTTTAATTTAGATTTGGGAATGTACTTCTTTACCTTTAAAGAAAAACTCCCTTCTGAAATTCTTTCCAAGACAGACGTTTTTTTTTTTTTTTTTTTTAGTTTTTGGTTAAGAGTCTAGTTTTTTTTTTATGAAACTACTCTTCATTTCTCATGAATGTTTCGTTCCGATGAGTTTTGTATAACATGCACGAGTGTAAGTAGACCCTTACTACGTGACCGACTACATTTTGTCGTTTCACGGCAGACTTCTTGGACTTCGACACCGTTTCCCTGGACGGTAGAAGGTCGTATTAGAAGTTGGTGGACTATTCCTTCGTTAGGTTTTTCATGTAATAATCTCTTTTACAATTTAAACCTATTTTGGATGGTATATTTTGTAATCAAGTCGTACTTGTGTTTACTAAATCCTCCCCTTTTTTCAAGAAATAATAAACAACAACAAATCAACGATTCAAAACAGGTGAGAAACCACTGAGGTATCTGACATTGGGTGGTCCGTGGATACAGGTACCCTAAAGGGTTCGTTCTTATGACCTCACCCAACGGTGGAGGGAGAGGTCCCCTAGAAGCTTGGGTGTAGAGGACGTAACCGTCCACCTAAGAAATGACGACTCAGTGGTCACTTCGAGGAGAAATAACAAATCAAAGTAACATATGTAGACTTTTATTTTACTTGATAATAGACTTTTACACCCTTTTTTAATATTATATATTTTTTGGCATACCAAGTTGACGGTTTAGAAATAGTTTGTAACATTATTTACGAAAGTGTAGGATATAGATCAAAAAAGGGTTTCATGTTTAATAGTTTATAATTGTTTCGATCTGACGTCTTCTATCATTATTTATTTTAATCTTTATTCGTAAGTAATGATAGTAATATTAAATATATCCTGACTTGATTTGTAAGACCGTTGTTTACCCATAATTTCTATATCACCATACTATGAGAAAGTATTTGACATGGTATAATACCCCTTTTCTAATGTTTTATTTTAGTCAGAACCGAGACAGTGAATTGATCAAAATACTTAAACCCATACAGTAGATGGAAGAAACACGTGATCAAAGGAGTAGTATTGTACTTCTATTGTTACGAATAGAACGTCTAAATGAGACTCCGATTAGACCCTTGTTAAATACTCTGTTGTTAAATCTTGATAGTTAACGATATTTTACAATTAATACTAGAGAGTATACGTTCTGATGACATAAGTTTGATAATATAAGATCTTTAAGTAGAATATTTTGGTCAACCGTTTGATACCGTACACTCGGTTTCAGTCGGATGGTGGTAGAAACATACTGGATGTTAGATTCTTACCCGAAATGTAAAAGTTTACCAACTTTTTTTTAAACACCACGTACTTTTAATGTACTTTAATTTTAAAGTTATAGGTAGTTCAGAATGACGTTGTATTGGTCCAAATAGGTAAATGTATAATATATTAGATACCGACGAAAGGACGATATTGTCCAACTCAGCAATACTACTTTGGTATGCCGATTGTTTCAGATTTTATAAATTATAGACGGGGAAATGTTTTTTCGAACGGTTGAGGACTAAATATCGACCATTTTGATCTCTTCTCATCTTGTCGGTTCTTGTAAATCTCGAGTTCCTGAAAAGTATGAGTAGTGAAGGACAATGTCCATTAAAAGGTACCCAGGAACATAAAGGTCAAAATTTTCTCTGGGTCTGACGGAAGTAGGAAAGTTTCTACAAATATCCTTAGTCGGAACTTTATGTCTCTACTACAGACAGAAGTTTCGTTACCGAGAGAGACCTCGTTTCCAGTCCGTCTATCCGAACGGGTGATAATATGTTATAACGACGACAAACAACGACAAATCAATGATTCAACACAGGGTGATAAGACACTGAGACACCTGACATCGGGATCCGAGGAGATAGGTACCCTAAATTCTAATCCTCAGGGATTCGAACCCAAGGATTCGACACTATATTTGAATGATACTCAAGTCCTAAGTGAACCTGGTAAGTGTATTGGAAACACTATGAACTCTTCGTTTCCCTTGGTGGTACTTGAACTTCGAGTACAACAAACAACACGATATTTTCATTGTCTCAGACGATAGAGACTGGGTCCTCAAAGTGAAGAAACCGGTCGTAAACACTTTTATACCGTTAGATGGAATCTATTTTAGGGACTGAAAAGTCAAGAAACTGTTAAGGTTTAAAAGTGTGGTCCACGGTCATACAGAGGGTACAAAGATCCTCGTACATATCTATTTCTTCTTTCGATCTCTTTCGATCTCTCGTAGTCGAGATACTTGAACATAGGGGGAAGATAATAGATCATGAAGAATTGGACCCTTAATTTTTGATGATGATTGATACTGCTAGGGTTCATCCTGTCTAAAAAGGTTTGGTGATATTCGTTTTTTTTTTCCTCCTCCTCGTACATTTACCACCAAAGGACCTAAATTTAGAAGAGAAGTGATTTCACAAACTGGTTGAAATAACGGAAAAAAACCGGGTGTATTTTGGAGAGACCACGGTGTAATTTTTATCCATGGATTGTTTGAGTGTAAAAAGATAGAAATCAAACGGGATTATGTAAAGATGAATCTTGGAATAAGTGAAGGATAAATACCCGACCCAAATAGAGGAATCTTCTCTTGGAAAGATGAAAAAGTCCAAGATATTAGTGACATCGAAGGGAATAAGTGGTTCTAAGTCGATAATTATAGGGTGGACTAGGTAGACTTGGGTTTTATCATTTTGATGAACACACGTCATGAAGGTTATGCGAAGGGTATTATGTGTATTTCCTTTTATTTAATTTGATCAACTTTAAATGTTCGTCAACCGGAAGTCATAGACGTCTCCAAAGCAATATCCTAGGGGGTCAAGTCAAGTCAGCGAGACAGTACAGGCTGAGAGACGCTGGGGTACCTGCCGTCGTAAGTTCCGAAGGGAAAGGTAGTTGAGTACAAGCAGCTCAACCATTACGGAAGGTAGGTAGAGTAGGAGACAGCAGGGGAAGAGGAGGACTGAAGTTAGAAAGGGTCGTGGTCTAGAAAAGGTTACTTAGTCGAGAAGCGTAGTCCACCGGTTTCATTACCTCAAAGTCGAAGTCGTAGTCAGGAAGGTTACTTTTAAGTCCTGACTAAAGTAAATCCTACCTGACCAAACTAGAGGAACGTCAGGTTTCCTGAGAGTCTCAGAAGAGGTTATGGTATTAAGTTTTCGTAGTTAAGAAGTCGTGAGTCGAAAGAAATATCAGGTTGAGAGTGTAGGTATATCTAATGACCTTTTTGGTATCGAAACTGATCTACCTGGAAACAACCGATTAATTACCGAGACGACAAATGTTATGATAAATCCAATCAGTATTGAAAAGAAGGTTCCTCGTTCGTAGAAAATTAAAGTACCGACGTGAGTGGTAGACGTGACTAAACCCTTGGGTTTTAATATCAGAGAGTGACAAAGGTAACAAAGGGGTAGATAAACGGCACATTACTACCCTTGTTTACGGTACTATAATCAAAAGACTTACAACTCAAAATTCGGCTAAAAAAGTAAGAGGAAAAAGTGAAAGTACTAAGGTCGAACACGAAGTAGGTCAGGTCGTAAAGAGTACTACACGAGACGTACATTCAATTTATTCGTGTCACTGTTATATGTCGGAACTGCATGAGGAAAGGGTTAAACCTTGACCAGACAACAAGGTACAGGTCAAGATTGACACCGAAGAACTAGACGTATGTCTAAAGAGTCCTCCGTCCAGTCCACCAGACGATAAGGGTAGAGAAAGTCTTAAAAGGTGTCAAACAACACTAAGTGTGTCAGTTTCCGAAACCGCATCAGTTATTTGGTCTTTATCTACAAAAGGACCTTGAGAGAACGAAAAAACTACTAGGTAGTCCACAACCATTAAACTAGGGACGAAGGAGACGGAAAAGATTTAGGTCAAACTTGTAGACCTTCAAGTACCAAGTGTATGACAACTTCGGACCGAACCTCTTAAAACTCGTAATGAAATGATCGTACACGCTACTCACGTCAACACACCATCAAACTTGTAAAAAACCGTAACAGAAAGAAACCCTAACCTTACTTTTTGCTGGAAAAGGTCAGGATACCAATAACGACTCAAAAGGTTTAAACGACCGTATGACTCACGTCGTGAAGGTGTCGTAGTATACAATCCTAAACTTTATCGAGTTGACCTTAAGGTAGTGGAGGTGATCGAAATAAACATTACTACGAAGGATTCCAGGTGAACTGAAACGTAAGGTCCTACAGACCGAGATCCAATCACTAGTGTGGTGACACTAATAGACCCAGTACTTCTAGCAAAAACATATCAAGACACATAAGAACGTTAGAAAAGAATTATGGAAGACGAAGACAATCCAGGTATGGTAAAGACAGAAAATAACTCGAGTAGAAACGTACTTTACAAGGGAACCATAGAAAATTAAAAGATCTTCTCTAGAGATCAGAAAGGGTAAGATAACAAAAGGAATAAAGAAGTGTGATTAGTAACTCCTTTCGAAAGAATAGAGAGGAACGATCAGAAACCTTGAGACATAAGTTTACCCATACAGAAAAGAGAAGAGGAAACGGAAAAAAATGTAGAAAAAAAGGGAGTCGATAAACATTCCGATGGAGTCTGTTAGCAAAACACAATAACGTAAAGAAAAAGAACCCCTACTAGAACTAGTGACGGAGGACATGTTACATTGTTTGGAGGTAGGTATCAAGAAGTCCGTGAGATAGTCTAGATCAGGGAACTTATCTAGAAAGTGAAGGTGACTTATTCGTATTCCCTAAACTAAATCTAGTATGGACTTACCAGATCACCAAAAGTGGTGAAAGAAGTTAAATTCAGACTTAAACCGTTATTCCTCAAGTACTAGACTCGGTGTCAGTCGACGACCAGAATAAAAACGACTGACATATCTCGAAGAGGTAGCAACCGACGTTTCTTATATTAGTTAGACTAAAGCCATAACTGATAGACCATTATAGGTACACATCTCAGAAGAGAACACAACAACCTTCTACCACAAACGATACTGGTCACGCAAGAAAACCGTTTTGAGACAATCGGAAACTAGACGAAGTGAAACATGAGGTTCCGAAACGGATAATGAGGTCCATAGAGACTGAAGGATGAAAAAGTAAGTTCAGGGGATATTACTTGACGGTACATCCCGGTGAGTTCTACCTACCCAGTACCACCTCTCAAGACTGTTTTGTATCAGGTGACCTCTTCTCTTACCGTTTAGTGAAGTAATAAGAACGGAACTTTTGGGGTATTTACCATACTTTTCCGTTTTACTATCCTATGACTTTCTACTTGAGGGATCCAGCCATCCACGGGTTATACGATGACCTCTACTCACCTCTTTATTGAGTTCTTTCTTACTTCTCTACCTTGGTTTCGTTTTTGTTGTGGGTCCACACCTACACTGACCAAGCCCTTCATTTCAGACTATGACATGTCTCGTTATGACGTGTCCTTGGACCTTACAAACCAGGTACTTAGTTCCGTTTGACCTACCGTTCACACTGTAGACGTAAAATCCTTAGTAGGTTGATTTTACCTGACCTTACCCACTTAAATTGAGTCTCCTGTCCTAGCGGGTGGGCTATAGTTTTAAATGTCTACGAGTTCAGGAAATATATTTTCATATAAACGTACAGTAGAGACTTTAATGAATATTATGTATTATGTCACCTTCATGATACATTTATTAACGTTCGTGTGTCGTTTAAGTTCAAAACACAAAACCTTGAAAGACCCAGAAAAAGGTTCATAAAAATTATGTGCCAACTTAGGTGTCTACACCTTGAGTGTCTATACCTCCTGACTGACTTAGAAGAATGTGGTAAATTACAGTACGGTCTATGATTGTAACATGATATTGTAAGTGATATTGTGACGAAATATAAAAGGAATTTTATATATTTTGAAATGTAATGTAACAGAAAAATGAGACTTTACAAAGAGCACGTGATATTGAATAATCATTCGTGAATTGATTACTCTCGACTAGGGCACTGTAGTATTATACTTCCATGAGATGGGTCGGTGACACGTCGCTCCTTGTGTGGAATAATATAAACCGTAAAAGAAACCATAAGATAGATTATTCATTGTCAAAAATACCATGAGATATTGCTTGACGACATATCTCTTAATGTATGAAATAAATTCTTGTAATTTTATATAGTAGGTTTAATGATATCTGACTTTACACAAGGGGATTTCAAGTACATAACTTTCTACAGAATTGGGGTCGCACTGACATAAATCTTTATCCTATAAAACAATATCGTCGGTCCCGACGGATTGTGTGTTTACATATTTTTATTGTGTTTGTGTCGTCAAATTCTTGGGGATTTTATATTCCACTAGTTGATTTTATTCTAATACAAAGAATTGACTCAAGAGGAAAAAAGATTGTGTTGTCACTTCTGACGGTTTGTGATCAAACAGTGATTCGTTTCTTAGGACTATAGATTTAGGTGCAATATTATCTGATTCTAGTAATTGTGTCATAGGTCCTAGGTCCTACTGATGAAGATAATCGACCGGTAAACGTGGGTACAGTGAGAGGATGGACTTTGGAGGGTGACAGTAGTTGTAATAAAGTTTATAAAGTGTCCACAGTTGTCTCGACAAGTGATTACAATTAAAGTAATGAACGAATGTCACTTAGGGGGTGAAAAATTTAGATTGTATGGTACCGGTACTAGAAATAACCAATCATGAGACAGTACACTAGTTCGGTGTAGTATTAGTAAGATTCTCGAAGTTTTTTACCAATATTATGTAAGGTTGCATACGTGACTTATTTAGATAATTAGAAGATTTATGGATTTTATTTGTAACATTTTTTATAACAATCAGAAAAGGGGTTGGGGAAGTCATAGTAATCCAATAAGTAAATATTATATCGAATATATATGTGTATATATATAAATACACATATATAAATAAAGGATCGAGACAGGTAACTCTCCCGGATCCTCGTTACTGTGGAGTCATCGTCATATGTGTGAATCCTGGGTTTAGAAACAAAGATTTGTGATAAGAGGTTATAGGAACCCAAAGGAGTCCGTGTTCCTTGAACCCGACGAGTTCGGGAGGAGGTCGTCCCTACCTTGTCCCTTTTATAGTTCTATTCTGAACTTGTGAAACACGACGGCCTTTCATTACTTTACGACTTTGTCACTACCTTATATTCTTGTACCCTCGGTTGGACTTCCGCGCGGCTCGTCAATTTCGATCTTGTTAAACTCGTTGTTTTATTTACTACCATGGGTACTCAGAGATGACTATCTTTATTAGATTCATTAGTTATTTTCAATCCCTACTCTAACGAAAGGGAGTGTCGTCTTAAGGTTAATTATGCATAGTTACTTTTCTCTCTTTGTCTCTTAGTGCCAATCCGTTTATGATGTATATCGTTACTTACAACGTCTGTTCTTGGTGGTTAGACACGATAATAATCACCCACTTTTGAAACTCTAAACGGTAGAGTTTCGTTAAGGGTGTTCTGTCAATAGTTGATTTTTGTCTTTCTATCATAGAAATTCACCTCTTTGGAGTGTTTGAATTGGTTCTGTAGTTCCATTTGTCGTGGTTATTGATCATTTCGTATGATAGTATTTGTAGAACTATACTACGGGGTTCTTTCTGTTTTCGTAAAAACACCATTAAAACGGTTTTTACGTTTTTGGAGTAAGACTCTTTAGGAGTTTGTTTGGGTTTGATATGCTATAAAATGTTTTTATTTTTTTTGTGGGACTGGTCATGAGAAGTTTGTACGTTTCCAGTACTTTCCTTTTTGACTTCTTGACGACCTCTCGCCTTCTGTGATTACTGATTTGTGTTACGCTCTAGTCTTTGTTATAGGACTTTGTCTTTTTTCTCGTTACCACCCTTTTGACCATTGAAAGATTATTCCAGACATTAAATGACCTATAATATGTCACGATGAAAGGACTCGAACTATTCACATAAGAAAAGATGTTCATATTTTAATCAAGTCAAAAATCCAAATTTTTGTTTTAAAAAACAAGGTTTGAAAGGGGAGTCTAAAGTTACAAGAGTGAATAAAAGACCTACGATACAATATTATATTTATGTAAATGAAAGGAATGGAATAATGGATTGATGTGTGGTTCTAAATGGGAGTGGATACCCAAAGTAAACACCTCAGTCTGTCTTTTTATTTTGTCCATATAACGGTCGTGACACCCCTCTTATGTCCAAAACCTTAGTTCTGTCTGACCCGAAACAGTAAATAATCGACACATTGTAATCGTTTCAATAATTGGAAGAGTTAGATTCAAAGGTCATTTACTTGAATTATAATTAGTGTCTCGATAACTTCTTGATTCC
This sequence comes from Capra ibex, assembly GCA_006410555.1. Lineage (NCBI taxonomy): Eukaryota > Metazoa > Chordata > Mammalia > Artiodactyla > Bovidae > Capra > Capra ibex. The sequence goes on along the minus strand of SJYO01004475.1, from coordinate 161,032 downwards.
ATTATACAGTTTTAGGTCCTATTAAGACCCGTGTATTGTTTATCGATAATAGTCATGTGAAACAAAGTTTTTTATGGGTCGTTCGAATTCGAATGAGACCACTGATAAAGTTACGTAGTCATACTTGACCAATTGACAAAGGTCTACATTTTAATGTTGTTTAAAATGAACGATAATATTCGTTCGTCTATTCAGTGAGTGTTCATTTTGGATAAGTTTTCGATAGCGACTCAAAGTTGATAAAACAAGTTATAAGTAACTGTTTATTTCATATAGGATCTATGTCGTTATGTTTATTTTATTACAGTACGGACTTATCTATAATTATCTAAAACCATGGACAGTTAAAAAGTAAACTAAGGTTTGAGTGATCCCTTACGTTATATGATTTACGATGGACATATTTGTAATTTTGACCGTATTTTGAAGGACACATTTGTAATTTTGTTCCCTTGAGGTTTTATACACATTTACATATACTTATAGTTTAATTGTACACCTCACTTGTCTGGAGAAGTAAACAGACGTCGACCACTATAGGTGTCTACACACACATGTACTATTTCAGAATTGATCGTACCCGATTCGTCTTGAGACGGAGACTGAAGTTAAACCGTACCGGTGATTCCGTTTTCTTTATTTTCGTTTTTATTTGTTTACTCTGAACTTGAAAAATTTTTCGAAAACGTGTCGTTTCCTTTGGTATTTGTTTTCCTTTTTTTGGATGTCTTGACCTCTTTTATTTACGTTTAATACACTGGTTGTTCCCCATACGTGTTATATGTTTGACGAGTATGTTGAGTTAAATTTTTTTTTCGGTTAGTGTTTTACTAGTCTTCTGGACTTATCTGTAAAAAGGATTCTATATGTCTACCGATTGCGTACTTTTCTACGAGTTATTTCTATTAATATCCTCTTTACGTTTAGTTTTGGTATTACTCCATAGTGGAGTGTACGCAGTCTTACCGATAGTAGTTTTTCAGATGTCCATTGTTTACGACCTCTCCTATACCTCTTTCCCCTTGAGAAGATGTGAGAACCACCTTTACATTTAACCACATCGGTTACACTTTTTGTCACACCTCCAAAAAGCTTTTTGATTTTTATTCTTATGGTATAATGGGATACTACTTCGTTAAGGTAAGGGCCCATATATAGACCCTTCCTTTTTCTTTTTTGAAATGAAACTTTTCTATGTACGTGAGGTTATAGGTTTCGTGATAAATGTCATTGGTTCTATACTTTCGTTGGGTTCACGAGTAGTTGTTTACTGGTTTAATTCTACTCTGTATATATGGGTTACGTTATAATCACTTTCACTTCAGCGAGTCAACACAGGTTGAAAACGTTGGGCACCGGACATCGGGTGGTTCGAGGAGACAGGTACCCTAAGAGGTCCGTTCTTATGACCTCACCTGATGACAAATAGGTCGGTGTTTTTGTAATTTTTTTTTATGACGGTAGACGTCATTACACCTACCCGGATCTTTTATAATACCAATCACTTTATACAGTCTCTTTCGGTTTATGATATACTATTATAAGGTTTATGATATAGATTTTTTATTATGTTTACTTACAAATACGTTTTGTGTCTGAGTGTCTATATCTTTTGGTTGAACATCTATGGTTTACCCTCTCCCTTTCGTCCTCCCCGTTTAATCCCCATACAATAATTGTATATGTTTGATGATATATATTCTCTATTCGTTGTCTTATATGGTATTTCGCATTCCTTAATATGGGTAATAGAACATTATTGGATATTACCTTATATTAGACGTCTTTATAACTTAGTAATACAACGTGTAGACTTTGATAGTGTTTGATAACATTCAGTTGATATGATGTTGCATTTTTTTAATCGTACTGGACCGTACTACCATAACGTCCACAACAACTCCGTTATTAAGATAAAACTTAAAAAATTTACAGGAAACCAATATGTCCAAAAAATCTATGGTCATCCACCTTTAGAAAAAAACAAGGAAGACAGATCAAAGAGTTGTTTCAGGTGTTCGGTTTCTTAATTTGACTTTTCGGTCAATTCAAGGTATACCCAGAATCTTGTAATCACACACACTTACAGATCTGAAATTTAATAATTATAATCAGAATCTACTCGACTGAATGAAACTAGGGACAATTAAAACAAGAGTCTCTTCTCGAGAATATAAGGACACTGGACGGGTTTCCGAAGATCTCAGTGACAGTGTACTAGAGATCATTGAAGACTCTTATACACGTACTTGAATTAGTTTCGATATATATAGTTCTAACATAAACTCGAGTTACTTCTACAGGTCACCTAAAATAATTCACGTCTCTATTTCTTTCCAGTTTGAATTAATAATAAATCCCGTATTTAGTGAAAGGATCTGACTCCGTCTTCTTTTTAATTTACCTTAATGATATGTAGGTTTCGTCTTTGATTTTTCCCATTGTTTGTGATTGAAATCTATGGTCCATACGAATCAGAGTTCTTGATTTTCTACTAATTGAAAGTTAGTTTTATTGTCACTTTCTCAATTTTATTTTTATATTTTCCTCCAGTACAATTCTACCTTCTTTTCGTCCTGAAAGAATTCTTACTTAAGTTAGAGTCTTTGATTTGATCAGTCTATATTTTTTTCTTTTGTTCTTATATGACTATATATGGTCTTGATACGTAAGAATTTCTACCTTAACCCCCCACCTTACATAAAATCGACAATTAGTAGTCTTTCCTTCTCACTGACTGAGGTTTCCATAGATTGTCTCCGTACCTCCATTTGACTTCGTACCTTCAGTGTCACTTAGTCTTACCTTTAGGTTGATACCATTTTGTCATAAAATTTCTTTGTCTTTTATGTATTATTCTCATTCACATTTTTGGTGTGTGGTACTTCTGACTCTGACGATAAGTCATTGTATTTTAGACATTTCTACACTTTCCAATTTTTTTTTTTTGTTGACTCTAATAGTGACTTATGGACTTCGTAAAGTCTACGTAAAGTTTAATGATCAATAATATCCTCCATTACATACTATACCATATCACAGTGTTTCTTTTTACGGGGTCCTTGAGTTTCAATCCGGAGTCCCTTACCTGTCCTTTTCGTTTTGACTTCTTTTCGTTTTATTCTCCAATTTGGAACCAAACTACAATTCGTCCGTTCTAAAGAAATTTAGAACCTCTATTCTTACCCGTTTTAGACAAAGTACCACTTACGAAAAGTCATTTGAGGTTTAAGGAACTGAAAGTAGAGACTATAATGTCCTCTAGAATGATTTCTATTCTTTATTGACTTCTTATTATTTTGGATTCGGGTTTTCGTTTGTCTTTCCCTTTCCTTCTGTCCTCCGTGGTTGAATTCTTATCCGATTTTATATTTGTTTTTGTCTTTGGTTGATACAAATATACTTTACCGTATAGGATAGTAACGACTTCCTGAAAGGACCATCGAGTCTTCATTTCTTAGACGGACGGTTACGTCCTCTGCGGGGACCTAGTCCTTAGGACCTCCTTCTTGACCGTTGGGTGAGGTCATAGGGACGGACCTCTTAGGGTACCTGTCTCCTCGGACCTCCCGATGTCAGGTACCCCAGTGTTTTTCTCAGTCTGTATTGAATCACTGGTTTATTGTTGTTAGTGACGACTTTCCTTTCACTGTTTTTCCTTACAAATGTGACGGTCACTCCATCTTGTTTAGTACGTTCCAGATCTTGTCAATTTCCTCTAGCTTGGTCAGTTAGGATTTCCTTTAGTTAGACTTATAAGTAACCTTCCTGACTACGACTTCGACTTCGAGGTCATGAAACCGGTGGACTACACTTCTCGGCTGAATAGTCTTTTCTGGGGTTACTACCCTTTCTAACTCCCGTCCTCCTCTTCCTCTGTTCTCTCTTGTTCTGCCAACCCACCATAGGGACTGAGTTACCTGTACTCAGACTCGTTCGAGGTCCTCTACCACTACCTGTCCCTCCGGACCGCACGACGTCAGGTGCCCCAGTCTTTCTCAGCCTGTACTGACTTGTTGACTTGCTGTTGTTGTTTGTCAATTTTCGTCTTATTTCTTTACTAAATCTCCTAGTTCACCGTCTTCTGTGTGATAGAAGTTACTCATGTCTGTAGTCTTTATAATTTTCATCGAAATAAAGTATACCGATAACAGGTTTATTATGTTTATACACCGTATTCTCCTCACAAAAATACTAAAATCGAGTTATCCGGATTCTTAAAGTCCCCTTCACCGTTTTCAGTACCATTGTGTTCCGATTTTTACAGAACCGTGTCCGACCCCTGTCTCTTTAGGTCTCTGCTCCCGTCTTGTAGTCTCGATACCATTAACGTTCCGAACTCACAACGCCTCGGAGCGTCTCTAACATGAAACTCGAAATGTGTGATGTTCACTGTATGAGAAATGTTTTCCGTCATTTCTTCTATATGGTGATTTGTCTTAGATATGAATGACATCGTGTCCTCAAGATCCTGTTATGTCTTTTTTTGTCTTTAATTTTCAAAAATATACTTCCTTTGGAATTCTTTCTCTGTAGTTCATACTGGACCACGGACCCCGACAGTAAGTACTTTACATATTTGAAATGTTCGGTCTTTTAGTCTTTGTCGAAAGTTCTTTCGTCTTTACAAGTCCATTTCACGAAGATGGAGAGTTTTTTAATAGTATTCGTATCTTACCGTGTTGACAAACTACTTAAAAGGGTCATTTTGAAGTGTTCAATATCTGTGACCGTCAACGACATTGACTGATCGTGGGACCACTCCAACTTTGGTTTTGACTGAACTATGGAACTAAAAACACATGGGTAGAATGGAGATTATAAGTAGAAATCACTATGGTGATTTAGGATGACTGTTTTCACTACACTCAGTTGACATGATACATGATTCAAGTTCCTTAATGATGACAAAGATTCAAATTACCCACAACCGACTCATCACATTGCTCGGAAACGGGATGACTGGAAGACCTAAGAATTTTTTCATACCAACCTCCAATTTACTAAAAGGAAAACTCCATGTTTTCTTCGGTGAGGGTCACTCTTCTGTTGGTTCGATGTCAAGGACTTTTGAGGGGTCGGGATTGGTCTGTCCGTGTTACCGAGACTAATTCGTTATAAGGTCCTTCCGTCTTTAAAACATAGAATTGGAGGTTCGGTCCGAAGTCGTTATGCACTTGACACTTGGAGGTCTACAAGTTCGACCAAAATCTTTTGCGTCTCCTTGGTCTCTAGTTTAACGGTTGTAGGCGACCTAGTAGCTTTTTCGGTTCTCTCAAGGTCTTTCTGTAGATAAAGACGAAATGACTGATACGGTTTCGGTAACTGATACATCTAGTGTTATTTGACACCTTTTAAGACTTTCTCTACCCTTACGGTCTGGTGGACTGGACGGAGAACTCTTTGGATATACGTCCAGTCCTTCGTTGTCAATCTTGACCTGTACCTTGTTACCTGACCAAGGTTTATCCTTTTCCTCATGTAGTTCCGACATATAACAGTGGCACGAATAAATTGAATATACGTCTCATGTAGTACTCTTTGCGACCCGACCTTCTTCGTATTCGACCTTAGTTCTAACGGGCCTCTTTATAGTTATTGGAGTCTATACGTCTACTGTGGTGGGAATACCGTCTTTCACTTCTCCTTGATTTTTCGGAGAACTACTTTCACTTTCTCCTCTCACTTTTACAACCGAATTTCGAGTGTAAGTCTTTTGATTTAGTATACAGTAGACTAGGGTAGTGAAGTACCCTTTATCTACCCCTTTGTCTCCTTTGTCACAGTCTGAAATAAAAACCCCTGAAGTTTTAGTGACGTCTACCACTAACGTCGGTACTTTAATTTTCTGTGAATGAGGAACCTTCCTTTCAATACTGGTTGGATCTCTCGTATAACTTTTCGTCTCTGTAATGAAACAGTTGTTTCCAGGCAGATCAGTTCCGATACCAAAAAGGTCACCAGTACATACCTACACTCTCAACCTGACACTTCTTTCGACTCGTGGTTTCTTAACTACGAAAACTTGACACTACAACCTCTTCTGAGACTCTCAGGGAACCTGACGTTCCCCTAGGTTGGTCAGATAAGACTTCCTCTAGTCAGGACCCACAAGAAACCTTCCTTACTACGATTTCGACTTTAAGGTCATGAAACCGGTGGAGTACGTTTCTCAACTGAGTAACCTTTTCTGACTACGACCCTCCCTAACCCCCGTCCTCCTCTTCCCCTACTGTCTCCTACTCTAGACCTACCGTAGTGGCTGAGCTACCGGTACTCAGACTCAGTTGATACCCTCAACCACTACCTGTCCCTCCGGACCGCACGTCGTTAAGTACCCCAGCGTTTCTCAGCCTGTGCTGACTCGTTGACTTGACTTGACTTGGACAAACCCTGAGATCTGAAATTAAAGAGAAACACTTTAATTAGTATCCTCTGGTAAGTTGACAGGTTTACTTCACAAAGACCGTCTGTATTGTTCTCCCTCCTCTTATCAATAAGTTGACTTCCTCCCCCATTTTTGTGATCTCATCGACTTCCATTCATCGTCTCTGTTCAATTTTTCGATCTGTCTCCGATCTAGTACTTCGGAACGTCAGGTGACGTTCTTAAAACCGAAACTGGGATTCTGTCTTTTTGTACCTTCCAAATCAAATCTTCTCTGGAGTGAGAATACAGAAATTTTCCTAGTGAACCGATACACCTCTTTTCTTGACTCTTTTGACCTTCGTCCCTCTATTTTAAAGGGTCTCCTTCCTGCTGGTACCGAACTTAGTTCCAGCACTGTCACCAACGTCGTCAGTCTATTTGAAAAAGAGGGAGTGATCTACTATCAAAGAACTTCCTTCCCTAACACTTGAAAAGGAGGAAATTAGAGGATATTAGTAATCCTACTTTGAAAGGTGTATCATGTGTCGGTTACGAAAAAAAAAAAAAAATCCTTATGGAAATACATAGATCTAGATACGGATTCTATTAATTCCTATTAAGTTATCTAACTATAATTTTTTTATTCAAAATATATATATATGACAGTCTGTCCGTATATACGTCGTAAAATATTTATGGATAATTCAATACTCGTGAATGATCAATGACTTCAATTCAAGTTTTATATCTCTTGTGTTTCTTAGAGTTCTCAATTTCCCGTTTTGCACCTTAGATTTTGTACCGTGTTTACTTGGATAGATGTTTTGTCTTATTCTGAGTGTCTGTATCTCTAGTCTGAATATCATCCCCTCTTCCTGTCCCCTCTCCTTATGTGATCCTTAGCCCGACCATCTATGTTTGATAATGTATGCCTTACCTATTTGTTCTTCCAGAATGACATAACGTGTCCCTTGATATAGGTCAGAAGATCCTATTTGGTATTACCTTTTATTATAAAATTTTCTTACATATATACACATTTTAACTTAGTGAGACGACAAGTCGTCTTTAACCATGTTGTGACATGTAGTTGATATGAAGTTATTTTCTGATCGTTAAGTTTTATTATTTTAAAATTTTGTTATTATTTTTTCCTCAATTTCCTGTCTTAACGAAGTCAATTATATCTCAAAATTTCTTTGATGTTTATCTCATAAAAAAAGTTTTTTTAGTTCCATTCTTTCCTGACGTATCATTCTCAATTCAGGGTATTTCCCTTCGTCTTTAACGTATAAACGAGAAGTGTTCGTGCCCTACTTTACCTCCTTTAATTTTATTATTTTTTTCCTACTTACTCAAAATTCTAAGATTGAGTCAAGATTAAAAAAAAGTTGACGGAGAGGAGAATATTCAATATATGTGAGTGACATCATTTAGACCTAATAATTTTTCAGTAGGTAGTAAAAGACGGGTGTATATTGGTAATAATTGTAGAACCATTAAAGAGAAAAGATCGCACACTGAACCCCAACGAATTGGAGAGACTCAGAGTAGACAGGGTAAGTATTTTACTTCTAATTTTTGTCATGAATAGAGTGTCCTAATATCTTTTCTTAGTTATTCTTTCATCGTGTCCCCGACTCTATGAAAAAAACTCTTCCGGTCTTTCGACAAATGCTCGGTGTGTAATAGGTAGAGTTGATGAATTGGCACAATATAGTACTTTCGTCGGTATCTTTTATGTCTTCACTTGTCCGTTTCAGGTCATTTAAAAAGAAACGTTTTCGTCCGTTACAACGAATACAGTGTTACCGAATGTCGTTTCCGAGTATTGAACAACCACACAAACCTACTGACACCAGACATAAACAAATCATTCAAAACTTTTAAGAATCCTCTTAGACTATTTTTTTGTTTTTGAATTGTGAACGAGTGATTCCTTTGGGTTCATGTTGAATAAAACGTTTATCAAAATCTCAAGTGTCTGAAGGACTTCAGTGTTCCAAATAGAAGTTCTTTAGGACAGAGATCACTTCGTCGAGTAAACTAAAAATAAATGTCGTGGTTGGGGGAGATTTTATGTCACGTAGACCACTCTTACCTGGTCGGATATAAGTTTGACATATCAGAAGGATGTTTCTTTAAAAAGGTGGATTAAAAAAGTAGTAATATAAAATAGAAGGATCCAGTAATATATCAGTAACTCTTGTAAAAAATTCCGACTTATCAACTACTCCAACTTTTTACAAGTCGACAAAATCTACAAGACCAACGTTAAAGTAAAATTTGAGTAAGGAAATTAATCAATTATAATGCTACTTAACGAAATATAGGTTTAAATATAAAGAGTCTTTAATTGCAAAATTCAGTTTTTCATGTTTAGTAAAAATTACAAAGATTAGATAAAACTACTTAATACCAACTCTTTCGAACACCACTAAAGACGAGGGTAGTAAACTTGTACTCCATAGGTAAAGTGGTGTGGGAGTACTCGTAGATATTGGACTCTCTAGAAGCCGTTCAAAGGTTTTGTACCGTTTCCTATTATTTCAGATTTTTACGTGTAGGTGACGAGACACAATCATTTTAAAGTTCTATAATTTCTAATTAGATTTATTATACCTCTCTGTTTGAAATTTTAAAATTAGTAATTCTTTTTGTAGACTTTATATAAGGTATTAGGAGGTCGGAAGTTTTATGAACCATTATTGTACTTCATTGACCAAAAATTAGTAGTAATTGAGAACGTAAAATTTTTACTGGTGATTTCACTCGGTGACGAAGTCTCTCTTCGTATAGGGTGAATTCACCCACCCCTTTTTTTAATTTTCAAACTTTTAGTGAATAATCTCTCTTGAAGACTATCGAATTAAAAAAAAGAGAGAAAGCGTAAGTACTTGTAGAAATCAAAGACGACGGAACTCAAAAAATTTAGTGATGAAGGTGAGTTATTAACGAATTCGTATCATATATGGTTATATATACGTGTCTATGATATTATCTATGACTTACGAATAAGTGTCTATATATATATATATATGACCTTACCAATTCATGAGTCCGAGCACTGTCTGACCGGTTCTAAGGTTAGACTGAATTCGGTAAATTAGAGAGAACCAGATTTTAAAAGACTTGACATTTTACTCTTATTACCGTGTATGGTGTATCCCATCATTTAATTTACTCTGCCTTCTCCATTTTGTGAATAGTGTCATAGACTGTGTGTCTTTTGTGAGTTTTATAGTCTATAAGTATTTGAAGTTATTTTATTCATTTGGAAAGGTTATTGATTTTTATATTGTGTGTGTATCGTTTAGTAACTGTTCACTAATCCATTATAAATCTTGCAAAATTGAAGTGCATTGATTTTGTCTATACCCAATTAAAATCATTTGAGGTCAATATCTTGATACATAATCATTTAACACATGTACAAAATAGTCCCATAGTTTATGTATGTGTGTATATATTCCATGTTTCTTGTTACAACACATGGGTAGATAATTATAGATGACTATGTTGATGAAGAGATTAAAGAAAGAGAAAAGTGAAGAGACAAAATGGTATTTACATCGGTCTTTTCCTCCTACAGGGGAAGAGAGAGTTTCAATTAATTGATTAGTTAATATCACATAGTGAGTTGTGACTTATTTATGTCGATTAGTTCAAGAGGTACGGAAATGGATGGGTCTGTTCGGGACTCCTTGTTTTCATGTTTGATTGCCAGTGAGACAAGAGTTTTAGTCGTTTGAGTTTACCAAGACGTCCAGTTAATTTAGATAGAGAAATTCTTCGATGGTAAAATCTGGAGACAAGTGAAATTTAGAGATTGGTGGGGGTATATGAGAGTTCTCTACTTCGAAGGTGGATGGGGTTTTGAGGATATGTTTCGTGGAGAAGGTAAACACGAAACTTAGAACAGTAGGAAAGGGAAAAATCCTAGAATAAAATGTCTAATAGAAAAGAAAGTAATAAAGAAGGAAAGTTTAGTTAGTAAGAGTAGTGTAAAATTCGTGTTGTTTAAGAGTTGATAAAATCCTTTTTATTTTTTGAAGTGGAAGTTGGGTGTTTAAGAGGTCAAAGGTGGGTATAGAAGGGTAGAGGAAATATTTGATAGATATAATGATAAATACAGAAACGAAGGGTGAGGAGTTTGATGAGGTCAGATTGAGGACGAGGGTAGTAATTTACTTTTGTCTCGAAACAAATTCAGTGGTTTCTAGAGGTACAATTAAGTTACCGACCTGGCGTTATCAAAAGATACAGTTAATGGTAAGTGAAGTAGGAAGTAAGAATAGAAGACAAAGTGGTCAATGGACCAGAAGAGGTTCGAGAAATTAAAAAGAGTCTGAAGTATAGTTCAGAGTCATAAAGATAGTCCGGTAAATTGACGCCTCACAGAAGTGAAGACTCAGAAAAAGAGGCATAATAGAGAAATACACTCGAGTAAGTGTACGTACCGGAGTTTATGGTAGGTGTGTTGATACTAACTGGTAAGGAGTGAAGACTCGAGGTCTAATACATTTCGGTTAGTGTGGAATTTAAGTTGTACAAGTTTGATTTCGTTTCTTAGAGTCAGTTTCAGTTGAACGGGTTCTTACGGACGGACGTAAAATATATGTGAAAAAGAAGTATCTGGAATAGTTTCAATATCGATATGTGATTTTGTCCCTGTCACGGACAAACTAAAAGTGATATACTGGTTACGTAATATATCAGCAAGTAGTCCTAAACCCTCTGACCAAGGTCCTAGTAAGGGTGTTGGAGATGGGACGGGTGTCTATGGTTTAGACGTCCATGAGTTCACAAAGTAAATTTTACCATATCATAAACATATATTGGATGTGTATAAGAGGGCTTATGACATTTAGTAGATACCTAATGAATTTATGGATCATGTTACATTTACGATACATTTATCAACGGTCACACGTGGTTTAAGTTCAAAACGAAAAACCTTGAAAGACCTTAAAAGGGGGGTTATAAAAAAGTAGAGACCAACCGACTTGAGCCCCGACATCTCGGCACCTATACCTCCCGGTTAAAATATTTGTGATTCGTAGTTGGGATTGTAGTTAGTGAAAAAAAGGATGACAAATTTGTGTTTCGGAAAGTTGACAAAAAGTGTAAGTGGTGACAAAACCCCTTGACTTCCATAATTTACCAACCATATAATCACAGTTATATGACTTGAAATCCTAGAATACAGTGTGTAATATGTCTAACTGGAGGAGAGTATAAATCAACGGTGGTTCAGAAGGTGGTGTCACGATTTGTCCACTACGACTAACCCAGAGTAGGGTCTTTCGATTGGATAATGACTTGTCTCATATGGCGACTTTACTACTTGGTTGGACAGTCTCTATTCGATTTTTTATTTCCACTATGTATAATGTACCTTCGACTTCTGAAGGAACATAATCTAAGGAAACTTTAATGTTTGAAATTTTTATGAGAGGTTTAGTCTGATTCATAACATTTTTATATTGATCTCAATCATAAAATTATTTAATATAATCTAAAGTTTACCGGATTATAGGAGTAATGTATAATTATATGTGAAATAATTTTATTGTTGTTGAAAACCGACGTTCGGTACACCCGAGAATCGAGGGACTGGTCCCTAACTGGGGAACGGGGGACGTCACCTTCGTACCTCAGAATTAGTGACCTGAAGATCCCTTCAGGGTTATATGTAAAATTTACCGTATAATTGACTGGTATAAAATAACTAGCACAAAATAAAAAGTTTACGGAGTAGTATATGTGGAAAATGGTATAGAAAGAAATTTCAAAAGAAAAAACGAAAATAAACATTAACGATTTCCATATCAAATAGTTTAAAACCGTTCTTTTATTTCTAGTGACGGTTGTTATTGTCATGTTAACCACGGAATTGCAGACAAACCGTCTTGACATTTTATTACCATAGTGAGTTTCAAAATTTCGTTACTGAAGTAAATTTTCGTAAAAGATGGTAAAATAGATGTTTTAGAATTTATTTAAAGAAATTGGGTTACAATACCCACTAATAATCTTTCATCATTACTTATATATAAAATTACGTTCTGACATATATTTCTTCAATAAATTCAAATCCGACAGTTACCAATTGGCTTTTAATATTTGGTTAAGTAAAAAATTTTTTTCGTAAAGTGTATAAAAACTCTTTGTTTCCTCAAGTTTAAAGTAGTACGAGTTTTATAAGAACGTAAATAAGTGTCTTTTATTCGTTAGACACTTTATCCTTATTTATTTTACAAAAATGAAAAATAAAAAGGAGACTAATATTTCTATCTTCTAAATTACAGTGATTATTTAATAGATGACAAATGTTAAACTAAAACCCCCCCCAGAAAAATAAAAAAATAAATGTTTTCACTATAGTGGACAGAAGAAAAAGACAACAATATTATGGTGATTGTTAAAGGGTATACTTATTTATAGGGAATTTATTACTGAGAATCCCCGAAGGGTCCACCGAGTCACCATTTCTTAGACGGACGGTTCCGTCCTGTGTACCCAAACTGGGGACGGACCCAGTCCTTCTCGGGGATCTTTTCTTTTAACCTTGGGTGAGGGTATAAGAACGGATCCTTTAGGGTACCTGTCTTCTCGGACCGTCTCGATATAAGATACCCTAGTGTTCCTGGATTTGTTGTTGTGTACCGACAATCCTCTTTCCTAAGTTAATTTACATTGTAAAAGGATTGAAAACAATAATCGATTAAAAATTATTAAACGACAATGTTTATTACAGTAATACTTGTTAATCATCATAAGTTACGTAGTGGCTGAGCTACCTGTACCCAAACCCATCTGAGATCCTCAACCACTACCTGTCCCTGCGGACCGCACGACGCTAAATACCCCAGTGTTTCTCAGCCTGTGTTGACTCGCTGACTTGCCTTGACTTACGACTTTCAGTTGGAAAGTATTAACTTTCTTAACTTTCAGTTGGATTTTTTCGTATGACGATTCAACGAAGTCACCACAGGTTGGGATACCTGATATCAGGCGGTTTGAGGAGACAGGTAACCTAAGAGATCCGTTCTTATGACCTCACCCATTGGTAAAGGAAGAGGTCCCCCTTTCTTTTTTGTATTTGTTATCGTTTTATAAATCGAGGGATTTATGTCGGTTGTTCCAGATCCTAAGTGAAACAAAACAAAAAGGAATAATGTTATTAATATTATTTATTGTACCTCCATTTGTAGTATGAACGACTTTCTTAACGTTCACTAATGAAGACCCCTTATACACCCCTCCCTTACCCTGTTTTCATACTGGTAATAAAAAAAATAATATTAGTTACCGTTTTATCCTTTTTCTTTTTATTTTTGTGTTTGTTTTTTTCCAACGGAGATGTTATAGGTAAGAATAAAAGAAGGAAGGAATAATTATCTTAGTACACTTTCACTTTCAGCGAGTCAGGACAGTCTGAGAAACCCTGGAGTACCTGAATCAGGTACCTTAAGAAGTCAGGTCTTATGACCTGGCCCATCGGAAAGGGAAAAGGTCCCTAGAAGGATTCGGTCCCTAGTTTGGGTCCAGAGGGCGTAACGTCCGTTTAAGAATTGGTCGACTAGGTGTCCCCTCAGTGTCCGTACTCAAATAGGTCCTCTTTTTATGTTTTTATATAGGATTGTAAGAAAAGTCTACCCTGATCGATTGTTCTAACTTTAGTTTCGATGACTCATTTTAAATGTCGTTCTACAAAAACCAAATGGGGTCTCTTTGGGGTAAGGACTATGTACCTTGACTCTAAATTACGAACCTTGTAGTCGTTGATAAAACCTAGTACTCCGTTTGAACTCTATCTTCTATTTCTACTGATTATTCTTTCTTGTTTACTACTATTTCGACGGTATAGTAAGGATCATTGGTAAGTTCTGAAAAGTATACTCTTTATTTATACATGAACAAATTTGATAAATTCAGTCATTTGTCACCTTTGTCACAGTCTGAAATAAAACCCCCCCGAGGTTTTAGTAACGTCTACCACTGACGTCGGTACTTTAATTTTCTACGAATGAGGAACCTTCCTTTCAATACTAGTTGGATCTTTCGTATAATTTTTCGTCTCTATAATGAAACGGTTGTTTCCAGGTAGATCAGTTCCGATACCAAAAAGGTCACCAGTACATACCTACACTCTCAACCTGACACTTCTTTCGACTCACGGTTTCTTAACTACGAAAACTTGATACCACAACCTCTTCTAAGAACTCTCAGGGAACCTGACGTTCCTCTAGGTTGGTTAGGTAGGATTTCCTCTAGTCAGGACCCACAAGTAACCTTCCTGACTACAACTTCGACTTTGAGGTTATGAAACTTGTGAAGTACTCTTTTCTGGGACTACGACCCTCCCTAACCCCCGTCCTCCTCTTCCCCTGCTGTCTCCTACTCTACCGACCGACCTACCGTAGTGACTGAGCTATCTGTACTCAAACCCATTTGAGGTCCTCAACCACTACCTGTCCCTCCGGACCGTACGACGCCAAGTACCCCAGCGTTTCTCAGCCTGTGCTGACTCGCTGACTTGACTTGACTTGACTTGAAGATCGTCGTTTTACGTTAAGGAGTTAAAATTCAGAATATACTGAATAATTATTTGTTTCGTGTATGTTTTTGTATTTTGATTTAGTTTTTTATTAAGGTCCTTATCATTTTTACATAATATGAGATTCATTGACGAGTTCTTTTGATATAATATACTTGAAATATGGTTCTGATTCTCTATACCCAACATAAAAGGATTTTGTTAATTTAAAATTACATTTCTCCGTACTCATACATAAAACATTTTGATACTGCACTTGAGAAAAAGACAATCTAACAAATAGACAAATTTCACGAACGATGTGTGACACGACACGAGTCAACGAGTCACCACAGTCTGAGAAACGCTGGGTTCCCTGACATCGGGCGGTCCGAGGAGACAGGTACCCCTGAGAGGTCCGTTCTTATAACCTCACCCAACGGTACCGGAGAAGGTTCCCTAGAAGGGTTGGGTCCCTAGTTTGGGTCCGGAGGGTGTGACGTTCGTCTAAGAAATGGTAGACTCGGTGGTTCATTCGGGTTCTTATGACCTTACCCATCGGATAGGGAAGAGGTTCCCTTGAGAGGTTGGGTCCTTAGTTTGACCCCAAAGGACGTAACGTCCGTCTAAGAAATGGTCGACTCGATGGACCCTTCGGGAAGAACGATGGGTCCTCCGTGTGATCGACGAATTTTAATAAACTACTCTACTAATTTATGAAAGAGAGTTCTCTCATAGGTGATTCTCAAGGTTTCATTCCAATATCGTCCCAAAGAGTTGAAACCGTGGTCTGTCAAGATAGCTATTAAGATAACTGGAGATACTTAGTCTATTCGACGACAATCCCGACGGGCCATGTAACGTCCTACGAGTTTTAGAGACCGGAGACGCGTGATCTACGGTCATCGTTCGGGGGTTCATTCTGTTAGTGTTTATGCAGGTCTGTAACGGGTTATAGACGATGTTCTTTATTTTAGACTTTTTGTTATATCAGTAAAAACGTATAGTCAATCACGAAGTAATCCTTGTAAACCGAAAAGATTAGTTGCTAAATCTTAACATTGTAAAGATTTAAGAGAGAGTTCAAATGACGTCCTATGTTTGAAATTCACTGGATGTCTAATCTAATAGAGATTGCAAGGAGAATTTGGAAGTCTCCTAAAGTGTACACTCTTTATAATTATCGGAGATAGATAAATTCGGATAGATACACGCTCCATATCATGACTCTTGGAGTACAAGTAAGAGAGTAAAATATGAATACTGTAGGAGTACCCTACCGATAAATTGGGGTGATATTATTCTTTACTAAAATTTCAGATAAAGTTAGTTGTATAACTTCACGAAAGTCTTTACGAATATATAGTAAGTGATATAGGTAAGACCGTGACTTGATTCTTCCCATAGAAATTGAATTAAATATTAAACACTATTTTTTAAAGTTACATAGATCGTTGTTTTAATTCAACTTAATGGTGTTGGAAGTCCATAACCCCTTTACAAGTGTCGGGGATTCTTTAGTCTCTATTAATTGACAATTGAACCTTATAAAAAATATGTCCCCGTATTACTTTCTTATGAAAATTTTAAAAGGTAGGTAATAAGGGACTCAAGAAGTCGTTTAGAAAGAAGAGAGAACATGTTGAACTGGTTTTTTTTTTTTTTTTTCAGTGAAATATTCATAAACTCCTAAGTAAACATTAAAGTTAGATATCAAGTCTTCTTTAGCTTCCGACCCAGGTTTTTAGGGTCGAACAAGTGGATTGTTTAATTCAACGAGTCCGGAGTTAAAGTTGTTACATTGAACGTATTGTTCTGGATAGACTTCCGGAATTCTCAATCGTCCGGGAGTTATTTTTAATGTAAAGAGAAGGAAAGTAGGAGTTTAATTTATATTCGATTCCCGGTTAAGATAAATTCGTAAACAACTTCACATGATTATTTTCCGTTCCCTCCTATACTACCCCGTCAGTTTGTAATAAGTTACGTTGACCTTTACTTGTAAAAGTCAGAGGATTTAGGTAGTAGAGTTTTTAGTCAATATCCGATTCCCTAATAGGGGAGTCAAACTCTAAATATTAATGATCATAACAAAGAGTTTATCTTTCAAATAGTAGTTTACGTAACTCACGTACGTACTAAAAAGTGAATGTAATAGATGTCAGAAGACAAAATGAGAAGGGACACCATTTTCTCTGTCTTGGTAAGAACTTTTCTTCACAAGGAAGGAGAGGGAACTGGGTGTGTGATTGACGGTTCTTTAAAACTAAGTATAAAGATTATCCTCTTTCTTTTTAATCTCGGAAAGAAGAGTTGAAATGTTCCGACACACACATTAAGTATATAACTCAATTGACAGTGGTTGAGTTCATACACAATAGGTAAAATACCTAATGAGTGTTGATCATTAAATGATTACTTCCGTTCAATGGGAATCGCTTATAATCCTTTTGTTTATAAATTTTTCTTTGTTAGCAATCCTTAATCTAACATAAGGAAATGACCATTTATTTCGCATTAATAATATGATCTTAAGATAATTAGTCAGTATTTTACGTTGAATTAAGTCCATTAGAAAATAAGATAATTTCAAAATTGTGTTTTTTTGTGAAGTGTTTCGAGTGGACGTTCCACCTTGGTCCTATCCTTGGGATTATTCTCTAGAAAACCATTACATCTCATAATATTTTATACAATACTCTAAAGTCCATTTTCAACCATTGTACTTTCAATACAGTCATATTGTGAGTATTAAATCATTATATTTCCAAATGATTCGAGAAGGACAAATGAAAATAAAGGAACCTATAAAATCCTACATCACCTCAAAATATTTTATCAGTTGAAGAAAACAAGACTTTTATTAAATGACAGTGATAAGCCTGTGACATAAAGTGTTCGATTTAAATAAGTAAACAAGAGTTTCAACCAAAGTTCTTTATCTTCCTTTCATTAATTTTCAAGAGGTTTTTACAAGACCGGGAGTTTGATTTAAAACGTAAGATGTCGTTGGTTTAAATGTTTGGATTTACATTGGTTTCGGTTCTATGAGTAATTACTATATTTTTCGTTTTATATCTATTTCTATCTGAAAGACGGACACTGAGATAATTTTTCTAGTTAACATTGTATTAAAATGTCGTCAAATTTTGAGGATGTCCATTTATTAGATGGCTTTTGTACCAAAGATGTATATTTTGTATCTTCTATTCGAGACATTACTGTGTTGGAGATTTAAGACTTACGGTTATGTTTTTTTTTTTAAACACATTCTTTCAATGATTTATCTCTCGTTGCGGTTTCTTTTGAGTGTATAGGACATATTATTCTGTTAAAGGTGGTGGTTTGTTTGAATGGATAAAACCTCTTCTCCCCCTACTTTAGAAGGACTTCTACAGTTGGGGTGGGACAAAAGGTTCGTTACAGAGTTACGAACCTCTCTGTATTTTAGTTTAAAGTCGTTTGTACTACGAGTAAGGACGAATCGAAATAAAGAATGAACGATGGTCTTACTTTCATTACCGATTGAAATTCTACATTTCCTAGGTTTCCCAAATCTAGGAAATGTATGAGTGAGCAAATTAATGATAGGCCTAAACTTCCATTTCTTTGATTGCGTGTTTCTCCAATTCGTTAGACAAATTCTATTGTGTCGATCTTCATCACCTTGGTTCTAAACTTAGGATATGTAGGTTCTATTATTTGTTTCCTTACTCAACCTTTTCTTCGTTAATTTAAAAAAGGGTTCTCAAACGTTTTATAATCACGATACTTTCTCTTGTTTTACAATTTGATATTTATATACGTCTACATTTATATCTAATGTATTTAAGATGGGGACGTGTTTATACCATGAAATTATAAACTAATACGAATTTGCAAGATTTATGTAGTTTAGCAACACCGACAGCTGGTTCATTCATTAAATGACAGTGACAAGTCTGTGACAAAACAACAACAAAAAAAGGTGTCCGATTTATTTTATGTGATATTAAATTTCCTTCTCCCCCACCACCACTACATTGGTCTCGTTATCAAAGTCCTTTCGATGAAAGAGATAATCGTCAAATAGTCTTTTCTCGAACACACATAGCCCCTTTCCTCATTCTTTTTCTTTCTACTGTTAGGGTACCGGAATTGGGGTGGAGGGTTTTTTCATTGATTTAGTAACACCCAGTCGCGGATTCGGTTGACCTCTTGACCGGGTCGCCCTAGAGCACTCCCCTACTGTCCTCTGGGAGCGTCTCCCCCTCCCCACCGCTACTGTCCTCTCCCCCGCCATCTCTCTACCGTGCGGAGGGTATAGGCTTTTTCCCCTCTTCTGCCCCACGTTCTCCGCCTCTTCCCTTCCGTTCTATACAAAGGTCTCTGAGGTTTACTCCACTGTTCTTTGTCCTATCCTTTGTGTTCTTTCCGCCCTGGGAGCCCGTCTTTCCCCAGACAGACCCCGTCCCCTCCATACAGTCATGTCTCGAAAGGACGGTCGACTGGGAGGCCAAGTTGGGGAGGTGGGCCCTGTTTGAGAGTGAAAGAGGCGTTGGGAGTTGGACGCGCCCAGTAGGGCTTGGGCGAGGGGCGGGGGGTGGGGTTCGGCCTATCCACCTCCTCCCTCGAAGTAGGAGTTGCGAGGAGCGACGCGGCCACCGCGCTCGCGGCCTGTGTCGGGTCTAAGCCTCTGCCCTTCTCGTCCTCTCCGTTCCTCCGGGTCCTGGCCGACTGTTCAGGCCCGCCCGCCGGCTGCCCGCGGAGTGGACTGTCTTCGCAGCCGTCATTAGGGCTGACGACTAGGGCTGCGGCGGTGGTGGCGTCGACGGCGGCGGTCGCGGCGGAGACGGCAGCGGGCGTCGAGATTCGGGCCCACCCGGACCGCCCCTGAGGTGTTACCGGTGCTCGAGAAGAGGCTCCGCAAGCCGGAGAACCAGCGAGAGAAGGAGGCGGTACTCCGAGAGCGGCGGGTCGCGCATGGTTGGGGACGCGGCGGCGGCGACATCGACGGAGCCAATTGGAGGAGGAGGAGGAGATCAAGGGAGGGGGAAGAGAGGAGGGGTCGGCCTGTCCCCGGAGAGCCGACCGAGATGAAGGCCGAGGCGGGTGGGTGCGGGGGTCAAAAGTAACCGCTTTCGATCGGCGGTTAGTACGTGTACAGGCGGGAAGACGGTGATAACCAGTTTAAACGGCAGACAAACTATCTGAACGTCAGGCAACCAGTTACAACGAGCCGCCAACGACCCCCGGCGGATGCTCGAGACGGTGACCACCGTGTCCTCCTGCCCCGCGCCGCCCCCTGTGCCGCCGGCGGCGCCCCGAGCAAGCACGTTGTCGCCGCCGCTGCCGCCGCCACCGCCGCCGCCGACCAGGAGGAGGGAGAGGGATAACGAGGAGGATAAGAAGGAGGAGGAAAGGAAAGGCCGGCACATAGCAGGTGAAGGGGATCGCTGCCGAGTCTAGGATGCCATGGCTCCTCGATCCCTCCGGCTCCCACCCGGGCCGGCAACCACGCCCGAAACCCGGGCCCCGGAAGGCAGGGCTCGCCCTCGGCCCCCGCCCCGGCCCCGCGGCAACAGCCGCCCTCCTTCTCCCTCCCCTGCCCTTCGGACTGTCGCCGGCGGAGGCGGTCCGCGGACGGCGGAGGAGGGAACTCTGACGGCGGTTGAGCCGACAGCTCAAGGACCCGGGTGCCGGCCGTCGACCCTGAGCCGGGACGGGTCGATCGCCCGTCCCCGCCACTCTGCGGCCGCACGACCCGAGGCGCGCCCTCCTCCCTCAGATCTGCGGCCCTCGCAGCGCTCGGGGCGGAAAGGGAGGCGGGCTAGGGACCCCGACCCCGTGAGCTCCTCCGAGTCTAACCCCGCCTGCTGACTCCTCCCTGACCCGACTCCTCTCGACCCCATTTGCAACCCTAGGCCTAAATACCTGAATTGATCCCACTAAAATTTGTGTGGACGCACCACCGACAACACCTGGAAGAAGCAAAAAAAGTAGGTGGGAAGAAGGGGGAGGAGGTAAAAAAGAAAGGCAAACAAAAAGCACAAAATGTCATTTCCGTACTGAAGGGTCGTGGAGTCCCTTTTATCCCACGTTCGGGTCTTTGACAAAGGGGTAGTGGTGAACAACTTTTTGACTAAACTTCCGTATAGGCCCAAACTTGTTTGCCTTTCACGGTCCTAAATTACGCAGAAACCAAAACGCGACCTCTGGGAAGTGACGATCCATAGTTCTGCTTTTTTGACCTTTGAGTAGGCCATTTGTAAATTTGAACTTTTGAAGACTACTCAAAATAAAAATAGGTCATTTACTAAACGAAGAAAACAACCGGTTAATGACCGGAATTGAAAAATTGAAGGAGCAAATTTTATAGAAATGAAGATACCTTTTGTGAAAACAAGAAGACAAGACATTTGAGCTCGTTGGAGATGACCCATCTATGAACGGAGACGTCATTGTGTTTACATGATCTTTTGAATGTTCTAAAATATTACTTATCCGGAAAGTATAATTGTGTTCACTAACGCACAAAATACGAAGTCTCTTATTGCTTGTACAATTAACAAATGTCAAACTTTAGGTTTCTATCTGAAATTTGTATCTTACTAAATTCGTAGTGATAAGTGTTTATACATTACAAAAGGTATTTCTCCAACCTTAATAAGTAATATTAACCCTGACTGAACCATATTCTAAGATGTTGTGTATGGTATTTCATGTTTATACACATTACCATTAAGTGACAATTCATGCGTCCTTAACAGAAGACGTTAACTTTTGGATATCGGCTTTATAAACTGTGTACTCTCGGAACCAAATTGTCTAAAAATAACCTTTTTTTTTCTTATCTTAATTTGGATAATTTCGGATTTGAAAGGTTCTTATGACCCTTTACAACTCAAGAGACTCCAATACAGGTGTCCACAGATTATGTATTTAAGAAAACTCTCTCTAAAGTACAATTGGTCGACACTTAAGACATCGTATCTAATTACCTTATAAGGTTACAAAAAATAATACGAATATTTCGTATCAAGAAGTCTTGTGTGGACCTTTAAACAGAGATCACATAAATTTGTCTTGTCTTAAGGTAGGACTTTAGATAGTTTAAGTGAAGTCAAAGAAAATAGACCTGATTACATTCTCAAATTAGGTTGTTTACCCTAGTAAATGTTGGAAACAATAGAATTCAAAAGTCACGGGTATTGGAATACTAAAACCGTTACTAGTCTTTTTAGACAACAACCCTATTTAACTCTTTAATAATTCAATAAAGACTCAATTTATAAACACTTTTATTAGTTAATAATAGGGTATAGTTTGTTTAACACTAACTCGTAGGTAGTACATACTCTATGACACAATTCAAGAACCAAAACCAGATTGAATTATTTACTTTATTTATAATCGTTTACATTTGTAATGAGAAGCTACATTTGTTTTCACAATCTTTTCGATGAAACGCATAGAACTGATAGTAGTGCAAAACCTTTCCAGAATCATCTCCACATATATGTAATTTATTTCTACTGATTAAACTCGAGATATAAAACTGACATTTTAAATTACAGTAACAACGACGAAAATTAGTGTAAACCGGACACAGGAAAGAACTGAAAATGAAAGAAATAAGAGTCTTCTTGAAATCTTTAATATAAGTAGAGGTATATCTTAATATGATCGATTTACCGAGTGGACAAATTCATTTAAAACATGTATTAAGGAACTTCAACTAAAGGATTTTAGCCAGTAAGGTCTTAACACTGTCCTTGTTTCAAGAAAATTTTAACTTGTGTGTAGATTTAATCTACTCTAAGTATGTTAACTATGGTAATTATATCTGGACACCAATCTAAAAAGATTTCCTATCACTGTAGATACTATCAACCTCAAGAAAAAAATTATCAAGCTTAAACTAAAGTAGTTTTAGTTCCTTACCTGAATCAACAATGATCATTAAAAGAGACCAAAAGGGAAGGGAATTGTATAAAGTCCATTCAATTCTGAATTATCTGTTCAGACAATTATTAAACTTAATTTAAAAGACTTCGGAAATTAGAATTTTACAAATATGGATGGAAAATAAAAACGAAGGACGTACTTCACAATATTGTGGATAGAAACAAAGAGAACAGAACTTTCTTGGGGTAAGTTTCAGTCTTACCTTGCTAAACATCATTGTCGTGGTGGACGAGCTTTGGCAAGATTCTGACGAAACATACACTGAGGGGACCTAGCTCAGTGACTCAAACCTCCACTCGACGTGCTTCTACCTCCTTTCGAGAAGACGTGAAGAACGTTACACCAAGACTTAGTACAAGCGTTCAGACGGTAATCACTGGTGGAGTTCAGTTTCTGAGTATGGTTCTCCTTCCGTCTTAAACTTCTCGTCTTACACTCTTTCTTCGTCTCCGGAGATTGACGTAGCGAAGTCACGTTGTCATGACGCGTTTGTCTCTTTCAGTCACAATAGGTCCTGAAACACTTTTACACGGACCTTCGGTTATAGGGTGAACTCTTCCGACTAGTGGGTCGTCAGGCACGAAAGGACAGAGCGGTACACTTCTTACCTCCGAGGTATGGGTTCAGTCTGGTTGACTCCTCTCGTATGGACGGACTACCTATGCTCTTACTCTTAGTCGAGGAATTGAGTGTTCTAACAACTGTTCCTCCAATGGTGGTAACACTAGTTCTATTTATTACACCTCATAATTTTCAATGCACAACTAACACACCAAGTAAAAATATAAATAATGTAAAATTAGTACACTACGTCTTATCAAAACGTTACATATATGTCAACGTCCGTTTTTTAATTTTTTTTTTAAGTGACGTTTTACATAACAATTAAAATCAGTGGTTACCACATTTCGTTTTGAATCCCAATCTCACACGATCCTATGGACTTTGGACTACCAATAGAAATTTTAACTACCAAAAAGAGGACTTTACAAACACGTACCTTCTTGACGGGACGAAAAAATGGGACAACGGTACATATTAATAAGGAACACTCTAATGGATTAATGAACCTAACTGTTGATCGGATCCTTTAACTTCGACGACGGTCCGTTATGGTGAGTGTCATTGAATTTCTTTAATAAAGGGACTAATCTCCTAGGAGTTTTTTCCCTCCCACCCTTTGATAAGCGTATAGAAGTCTAAGGATCGTCTTTCTGACAAATAACGTCTGACACGAAATGAACATATACTATATCAATGGAATTGATAGGAAGTCAAGGAGTGACAGAAAAAAGGAAAAAAATAATAAAATTCCGAAGAACAACATAAATCATCGTCGAAGTTCACTGGTTTTCTGACTTTAGAAGTACCGTCACGGTTTCGGTGACCCTTAAAACGTCACTATGCTAAAATCAGAGAATTGATATTTGTCTAAAAACTTGGTATCCGAAAGTAAAGTTCACAGTAAGACTTAAAGGTTTGAAGAAAAAAATACAGTACCATAATTTTCTGAAGTTCTAACCGTAAAATTAACTTTGTTCATCTGTAAAATACTAACTCAAAGGACAAAAATGTCTCTTAATCGTTAATGAAAAACCGACTGTTTAGTCTATTATTCCTCTAATGAAAAATACGTAATTAAAAGGTATACTATAATATTTTCAAATAAATCTATTCATCTGATCTTTATTCAAATGAATGAAAGTGAAAATGCACGAAACGGAGGCCACCATGTTCCAAAAATTTGTATCTACTATTTGGTAACAGATCTTTATGACCGTTCCAAAAAAACATCACCACTAGACCGTCATAGGACGTATTGACAAACCCACTCCTTTATTTAGTCAAGACAATTTCCAGTTGGTACAAGTCCTTTACTCGAGATAGACTTGAAGTGATAGGACATTCCAATAATTTCATCGAATCGGGTCAACAGCAGAAACAACCTATGGGTTTTATATAAAAATTTTTTAACTTGTCGACTTTTGAACCTGATCTCGAAATTTTTTTCAGAATTTAAGAAACTTTTGTAAGTTCAATTTTCACAAATATTTTATATAAAGATAATGTTCGTGACTATTAACTACGGGATACACTACATCTCCCTCGATAGGAACTCTAGTAAAATGGTGTTTAGAAGTAAAATTTTTTCGGTTTCACTCATTCTTTTTCTACAAAAAGTCTTTGTCGAAAGATATAGAAAAAACCATCTAAATTCAAGGATCAAACCCAACAGTTTCACGGGTAGACTAAAATCTAAATACACTCCAAAAAAACCACCAAAAGTAAAAATTTATTCGGACGGTGGTTTTTTCTTTTTAGTGAACAGTTTTAAACTCGATGGCCTAAAAGAGTACAAGTCAACGCAATTTCATCGTGTTAATTACGGGGCTTATCACGAGAGTAACCATTTCGTGTACGTTCTCCTCTGGTCGTCGTTTTGTATTGGTTTTACATGAAACAAAAACGAAGGAGATTATTTCCTAAACGTCCGTTGGTACAAACTAAACTTAATAGATTCTACCATGGTCTAGATGTTTCGATCCTTTTATTAACTCAAAATATCGTAAACAAAGTCTCATGTTTCTATTCCAATCTATTTGTTAGTAAGATTAAAAAAGTTCTGAGTACTTAGTCTGTGGAGGGATAAATCTATGATTAAACGTTATTGTCGTTTGTGCATCACCGTCTTGTCGAAACTCATCAGGAGTCATTTGACCTACTACAACGTGGTCTTTTTGTGGTTATTAAGTGTAAACTTATAAATCATCAATTTTGATTAAACTATTAGTATATCCAGGGGATATCAAACTACATAAAGAGGTCCGAGGATTGAAAAGTGTGTATGTGATGTAGATCTCCGTATTAGATAGGACAATCCTAATATAGTACAGAAATCTTCGTAAAAGGTAGGACAACACCTCCAAATTATACAAAGAATTGACTAACACTTTAAAAAGCAAGGGACTTTGACCAATTGAAATGAAGTATCAATTTATCTATTCCGTCTTACTAACATAATCGGACGAGTTTGACCATGTTTAGACACTTTGGTACCAACCGTATACGACCTATTGCTTGTCTTATAGATTCTCCGTATACGACGACACCACACATCACCTGCACATGTCTGCGAAAGTCAGAATTGATATCACAATCACACTACGATATGATAACCTTTTTTTATCGTGTAAAAAAAGATAAAATATTCAACATACGTATTTGTATTCTAAACAATACAAAGTAAATATTTGACGGAAGTTGTACGAATGGACAATTTTATCGCAAAAGAGATTCATACCATCATACAGAAGGTCTTAGAGTGATATACGAATGGCATTTATCAAGGATTGAACAACTTTACAATTTAAGAAACAACCAAAGAAAACTAAGAGACCCCGTATATCGTTCGGACTTTCTGTAAAGAATGTCCCACTTTTAAATCTTTCTAACGTATAACCTCGGATTTATCAATAAAATAAGTAATAGTAGAAACTCATTCTGAAGAAAATAAAATTTGTTTACGATGAAGGTCAATTCCGTAAACCGGGATTACTTAAAAGTCCCTGGTTTTATTTCAAGACTAAGAATTTTAACATTGGTTAATTCATAGCCGAACCCTAACAAGTCTTCATAAGTAACGAATTTATGATAACATTCACTGTCAACCGTTCTAGAAGTTCGTCTTTCAAGGTGTAAGTCTGGAAAACGAACTTTCTTAGACATGCATTTACAATTACCTTTTATGTAAAATCTTTTTACATTCCACCGGGTTTTGTTTTCGGTGTTAAACAGTAAACCACGAATCAGAAACATTCCCGAGAGACATTAAACTGAACGAGGTCGACGGAAATTTACTCATGTCTAGTGAAAGTTTGTACAAATAATTTATTTTTTAAGTAAGATATTAAATTAACTTTTAGAATCGGATTTTACAAAACCGAAGATCAGGTGGGACTAATTTTACACTTATCACTTCACTGATAGGATTCGGACCAAATAGAGTTAGGTATGATGGTATCTAAAGACTCCATTTATGTCAAGAATGCATCACCATAAGATGAACATAGGTCTTATGACATAAGTAATTTTAAAATGATACAAGTAAACACATAAGGGAATAAAAAAAACGAGTACGTACATATGAATCATATTTAACAACGAAAATTTCAAAACAGAGACACTGAAAATCTTTATTTAAAGTTTTTAATAAAGTCTTAAAAAACTTTCGTACAAAGGAAACCACCCAGTCATCGTATATAAAGTATTAAGGTTGTCTATTATTTCAAAATACTCATATCTAAATAAAAGGATGATCAATGTAGAGAAACTTTCTAATAGCCAGAAATGGGGGTCATAGTTTCATATATAAGACAGTTTAGTGTAGTATCGATGTCTACCGGGGAAAGGGGATTTTAATATATCCATTATAAATTTATGTGAATTAGCCATGAAAATTAACCGTTGTATGACATTAAAAGATGGAAATCTTTATGATTGTTACCTTCTGTTCCCGGATTAAACGTAGAGTATTCAAAATCACCCTAAAACTTTCTAAACGATATAGGAATAAGTCGTGACCTCCTTTTACATATCTTCACCTTTGACAGAAAATAATCAAAATGGATCAAAACTCCCGTTTGTCAGGAAGATGAATGACGATAAACATTCTATAATTACTTAAATATAAAAACCACTAAGAGACCGTCGAGTCAACCATCTCAGACGGACGTTACGCCCTCTGGACCCAAGCTAGGGACCCAGCCCTTCTAGTGGACCTCTTCCTTTACTGTTAAGTGAGATCATAATAAGAACGGACCTTTTAGGGTACCTGCCTCCTCGGATTGTCCGATATCAGGTACCCCAACGTTTCTCAGTCTGTGTTGACTCGCTGAAGTTGAAAAGTCACTTAAATATTTCATTAACTGAACAAAAAAAGGACTTCAGTTTTTCCATCCCGGAATTCTTTAAACAGTTATGAGAACAAAGGTCAAATCATAGAGGTTTGGTAGTCTCTGTGTAGAAGTAAAAAGGATTTCTTAGAGTAGTATTGGAAATAATTTACATTTGGTTAACTTACATACACGAAAACTCAAAGTATTATCAAGGGACAAAAAGACACATTTAACTCAACATAATACGTGGATATTGTACCATAGAGTATAACGTTTTACAAGGACCCTAGTCTGATCGATTGGATCGTGCTACTTCTAATTTTGATCGTTTATCTTATCCTGAACACTACGTAAAATATGCATACCGTGTCGAAGGTAATACAATGAACTAAAGTGAACAAAATATACGTATGATGAATCCTACTTACGAACCACGTGAGAACAAATTTACAACCTTAGTATTAAATTTTCAAGTACCGGAGTTCAAGAACCAATTTGTACTCATTATACGTTAGTTGATCATGAATCAAGAATAACACACGAACTTCGATGAGATCGGTGACCCCTATGTACTCTCTTTCATTTCTAAACAACGGTGTTGTGTCGCTACCCCCGTCTTCTCACCCTCTCGTGTACAGAAAAGATCGGTTGAAGAAATTTGGTTAAGGAATATTCTGATCATTTAATGGTTGTTTTGTGAATAGTAACCAAAATAGAACTAACAGGGTCAGAATAAAACACGTCTTCGTCATTTTTAACTTTTAAACGTTTAATTTAACAGACGTATAGGAACTTTTAGACCATCACACAAAATAGCTATTTTATATTTAAAGATATAATTTTAGACAATTTGTCACTTTCACACTCAGTCAGTACAGATTGACAAACACTGGGGTAACTGACATCGAGTGGTCCGAGGAGTCAGGTACCTTAAGAGGTCCGGTCTTATGTGATCTCACCCAACGGTAAGGGAAGAGGTCCTCTATATGGGTTGGGGTCCTATCTTGGTCCCAAAGGACTTAACGTCCGTCTAAGAAATGGTAGACTTGGTGGTTCCTTTCGGGATAATTTGCTGCCCTGGCTGGTTATATTTACGGACATTATATTCTTGGACGGTG
The DNA here is from genome assembly GCA_006410555.1 of Capra ibex. Classification (NCBI taxonomy): domain Eukaryota; kingdom Metazoa; phylum Chordata; class Mammalia; order Artiodactyla; family Bovidae; genus Capra; species Capra ibex. The sequence goes on along the minus strand of SJYO01004475.1, from coordinate 132,161 downwards.
TATAATGACGTTACGGGTACTATTTAGTTCACAGTAACTTATAACCTATAGTGCTATCAGTGACCACATGAAGTAGCTAATCTGTGATTGATTACCACTAATACTAGATTGGAGGACCCAACTATGCATATAGTCTACTGTCTAAGGTGTTAGAACAGACAAATTCGTATGTTCCTTAGTCATACATTATCTTGTGTCACTGAAAAATTAAAAAAAGAATGATACGACTAAATCATGGATCAGTCATCATCATTGTTAAAATACGTGAGGAGAATTAGGTTGTTTAAGGTGAAAATACTTATATAGTCTTTCTTTTATCGTTTACATATTTCTATATATATTTTTCAAGTGAAATTATAATATTTTTTTGACGTTCACGATACTTACAGGTCGTCATGACCGACGACGACGACGATTCAACGAAGTCAACACAGGCTGAGACACGCTGGGGTATCTACCGAGGAGACAGGGACCCTAAGAGGTCCGTTCTTATGACCTCACTCAACGGTAATCTTACCAGGTTTTTAATACAGTGTTCGTATAGTACTGTGATAAGTTCACTAGATTTTCTTATCTAATTTTCTCTGTGTTACAATTTAAGTATATATATATGTGTGTGTCTATGTGTGTGTATATATTTATGTTTCACATAAAACCTCTTTTTTACAATACGTTTCGTGTTATACAAAAATACACCAATTTTTTTTTTCGTATGTAGTACTATGTTTACTAAGGCTAATTCAAATGATTGTTCACCACCATAACTTACCCCGACCCCCGTTATAAATGGAACAAAATGTGTGAGAACATACAACTGAATTTTGTTCGTGTACAATAGACACAGTGTGTGTGTCTTATATATCATCTGAAGTAACTTTGTGTGATGGTATTGTCAATATAGGTTTGATATTACTCATCGTCATAGTGTATTAAGTAGATGGAACAATTACTCTAATGATTTTATAAAATTATCTACTTGTTTATAAAAATTTGTAGTAAAAACTTAAGAAATTTTAAATGGAAGTATTTTAAATCAACGTATAAATGTTTCATTTCAGTAAAAGAAAAGGGGTTCAATAACTAAAGATTCATACATTACCCCTTAGTCAAAGTTTTAATACTGAAATCATAGGGACATAAGATATTTATTGGATTTAAAAGATCAAAAACTGTCGTCAATATTCCTGATGATGTGTTATAAAGTTATTATTGATACTGTTTGTATTTAGATTATAATTCGACGAATTTGGGACATCCATAAAGGATTAGACGGTCCATTACTACTATTCTACTTACAGTATTTTATAGTAGTCCATCAAAGAGAGACATTGTGGAATGATAGGATAAAGTCTTTTGGCCGTGGTCTAGTCCTGCCCTTGAGGTACAGACTATTAGTAACCATTAAATTAAGACAAGGAGAGGTACGTCCAACGATAACACCTTACATGTAAAAAGACTGATGAGAAAAAGATGATCCCCTGTTGGATTGTAGAGGAACGAATGAGGGTGTCTTGTTGTCATCAAACAAATGACAACCCAACCAGTGATACAAAGAAGTGTAAAAAGGTGTAAGTACCTTGTTTGTAACACCGGTTAGGTTATGAATCATATTATCATTGTGTTTTGTTTATTCTACGTCAGAAAAGGGATTTAAAAGAAAGGATAGACTAAAGGAAAAAGAGGAGACTACGAAAAAGTAGAAGGGAACACCTAAAAATACGATAAATTCTTATCGTGTTGATAAGAAACTGATTGTTTGTGTCTCATAATAGTTGAATGACACTCTAGTGTTCTCAACAATTCATCCTTTAAGTACAGATCTAGGGTACATCAGTAATTAGGTGTGAAAATCTACATGGACCTCACCCTTTGGTTCACCCGGAATTCTTCGTGATGGTGTTTCGATGACTTCCACTGTCTTAAGGTCGACTCGATAAACTTTAGGATTTTCTACTCCGTCAATCTCACGACGTGAGTATACAGTCGTTCAAACCTTTTGAGTCGTCGCCGGTGTACTGACCATTTCCAGTCAAAAGTAAGATTAGGGTTTCTTCCCGTCACGGTTTCTTACAAGTTTGATGACATGTTGACGGGAACAAAGTGTGTGATCGTTCCATTACAAATTTTAGGAAGTTCGATCCGAAGTCGTGATACACTTACTCTTTAAGGTCTACATGTTTGACCTAAATCTTTTCCGTCTCCTTTGTCTTTTTTTTTTACCGGTTGTAGACGACCTAGTATTTCTTTCGATCCCTTAACGTCTTTTTGTAGATAAATACGAAGTAACTGATATAATTTCGGAAACACACCTAGTGTTGTTTGACACCTGTTAAGAAGTTCTCTACCCTTATAGTTTGGTGGACTGGACGGAGGATTCTTTAGAGATACGTCCAGTTCTTCGTTGTCAATATTTCCCTGTGACTTTTTGTCTGACCAAGGTTTAATCTTTTCCGACATATAAGAGTGGGTCGAATAAATTGAATATACGTCTCATGTTGTACGCTTTACTACCCGACCTACTTCGTGTTCGACCTTAGTTCTAACGGTCTTCTTTATAGTTATTGGAGTCTATACTTCTACGGTGGTGGGAATACCGTCTTTCACTTCTTGATTTCTCGGAAAACTAATTTCACTTTCTCCTCTCACTTTTTCGACCGAATTTTGAGTTGTAAGTTTTTTGTTTCTAGTATCGTAGGTCAGAGTAGTGAAGTACCGTTTGTACACCTCTTTGTTACCTTTGTCACTCTCTGAACTATAAAACCCCGAGGTCATAGTGATGTCTACGACTGACGTCGGTACTTTAACTTTCTACGAACGAGGAACTTTCTTTTCGATACTGGTTGGATTTGTCTTATAATTTTTCGTCTCTGTAATGAAACAGTTGTTTCCAGGCACATCAGTTTAGATACCGAAAAGGTTATCAGTACATTCCTACACTCTCAACCTGATATTTCTTTCGACTCGTGTCTTCTTAACTACCAAAATTTGACACCACAATCTCTTCTGAGAACTCTCAGGGAACCGGACATTCCTCTAGGTTGGTCAGGTAAGATTTCCTTTAGTCAGGACTTATAAGTGACTTCGACTTTGAGGTTTTGAAACCGGTGGACTACGTTTCTTGACTGAGGAACCTTTTCTGGGACTACGACCCTTTCTAACTTTCGTCCTCCTCTTCCCCTGTTGTCTCTTACTACCAACCTACCGTAGTGGTTAAGCCACCTGTACCAACCTCGTTCGAGGTCCTCGACCACTACCTTTCCCTCCGACCGTACGACGTCACTGAGAATCGTCTCAGTGATTCTCAGCCTGTACTGAATCAGTATCTTGTTATTGTTCCTCTCACTTTTTTGTAAGTTTTTTGTTTCTAGTACCGTAGACCAGGGTAGTGAAGTACCGTTTATCTTCCCCCTTTTCACCTTCATCACTGTCTAGAATAAAACGCCCAGAGGTTTTAGTGACACCTACCACTGTCGGCGGTACTTTGATTCTGTGAACGAAGAACCTTCCTTTCAATACTGTTGGGATCTGTCGTACAATTTTTTGTCTTTGTAGTGAAACGGTTGTTTCCAGACATATTAGTTACAATACCATCAGTACATGTCTACACTCTCAACCTGGTATTTCTTCGTGATTTCTTAACTACGAAAACTCAACACCACGATCTCTTCTGAGAACTTTCAGCGAACCTGACGTTTCTCTAATTTGATCAGATAGGAGTCAAGTCAAGTCAAGTCAGCGAGTAAGCACAGGCTGAGAAACACTGGGTGCCTGACGTTGTGCGGTCCGAGGGACAGGTAGTGATTGAGGACCTCAAATGGGTTTAAGTACGGGTAACTCAGCCACTACGGTAGGTTGGTAGAGTAGGACAGAAGGGGAAGAGGAGGACGGGAGTTAGAAAGGGTCGTAGTCCCAGAAAAGTTTACTCAGTCCAGAAGGGTAGTCCACCGGTTTCATAGCCTCAAAGTCTAAGTTGTAGTCAGGAAGGTTACTTGTGGGTCCTGACTAGAGGAAATCCTACCTGACTACCCTAAAGGAACGTCAGGTTCCCTGAGAGTTCTAAGAAGAGGTTGTGGTGTCAAGTTTTCGTAGTTAAGCAGCTGTGAGTCGACAGAAATATCAGGTTGAGAGTGTAGGTATGTACTGATGACCTTTTTGGTGTCGAAACTGATCTGTCTGGAAACAACCGTTTCATTACAGAGACGAAAAATTATACGACAGATCGACCAGTATTGAAAGGAAGATTCCTCATTCGTAGAAAATTAAAGTACCGACGTTAGTGGTAGACGTCACTGAAACCTCGGGGGGTTTTATTTCAGTCGGTGACAAAGGGGTAGATAAACGGTACTTCACTACCCGTACCGTACGGTACTACGGTACTAGAATCAAAAGACTTACAACTCGAAATTCGGTCGAAAAAGTAGGAGGAGAAAGTGAAAGGAGTACATCGAGAAATCAAGAAAAAGTGAAAGACGGTATTCCCACCACAGTAGACGTATAGACTCCAATAACTATAAAGAGGGCCGTTAGAACTAAGGTCGAACAAAGAAGGTCAGGTCGTAAAGAGTACTACATGAGACGTATATTCAATTTATTCAACCCACTGTTATATGTCGGAACTGTATGAGGAAAAGGATAAACCTTGGTCACACAACAAAGTACTGGTCAAGATTGACAACGAAGGACTGGACGTATGTCTCAAGAGTTTTCCGTCCAGTCCACCAGACCATAAGGGTAGAGAAAGTCGTAAAAGGTCAGATAACACTAGGTGTGTCAGTTTCCGAAACCGTATCAGTTATTTCGTCTTTATCTACAAAAAGACCTTGAGAGAACGAAAAAACTAGCATTTCCTTTAGTTAGAACTTATCAGTAACCTTCCCTACCACGACTTCTAGGTCATGAAACCGGTGAACTACGTTTTTCGGTTGAGAAACCTTTTCTGGGACTACGACCCTTTCTGACTTCCGTTTTCCGTTTCCTCTACCGTCTCCTACTCTCGTTTGAGACCCTCTGTCACCTCCTGTCTCCTCGGACCGTACGATATCGGGTAACCCAGCGTTTCGTGACCTGTGTCGAATCGTTGACTTGTCATTGTTAACATAACTTAGATGTCTTTTTGTCCAAGTCCAACCGTGTTTTCCTTTCTTCAGATCCTTTCTTCCAGAGATTCCTTTGTTTGCCTTATGTATAATAAAACATAATGTAAGTATAATAAAGAAACTATTAAATAAGAGGAAGTAAATAAGGTAGGACAAAAAATGAAGATTCTGGAGATAGAATAAATGACTTGTAAAAGAAAAGTATCGTAGGGTAAAATCCAAATACTGACGTCTTAAAAGAAAATAGAACACTGTTGATTAAAAAATTTTCGAAAGAAGACGAGAACGTGACAGAAACAAAGGAGGTCCGAGAAGATAAAACTGACGAATTAAAATTAGATAGAGAAGGATTAACCTTTGTCATAAATTCATATGTCACTAAGTATCTACAAGTAAGTATTAACTCTTGATTTATCGACTAACCTTAGGTATACACATATTACCCTGGACCGTTGTTCATTAGTCTTTGTTAAAAACTTCTTGAGTTTTTAGTTTAACAACTTTTAGAGAATAGATTCATGAAAGTCAAAGAAATTTGAGTCTCTCTTCCCACTGTTTACATTTTTAATTATTTCTCTTTCGAGTCAGTTTATCTCGGATTTCTAGTCTTCCCCCTCGAGAGTTCCGGACATTACTACCATTACTACCGTCTTGGGTTGTCCTTTTTCTTTCTGTGGATATGAAAGGAACGTTCCTGAGTCGGTTACTTTTCGGTACTTGAGAAATTCTGTTGGGCAGGTTGAAGGAAAAGGGAAAATATTTTCGTAAGAGTAAGGAATGGTACACGTGTTTAAAAACAAAAGTCATGTAAATAAAAATATCAACTCAGTATAAGTACCTATAAAGTGAAACTGAAAGGTTGATATCAAAATTATCGAAAGAAAAATTTATTTAGAAAACTTCATATTTTTCCATGTCGTTTTAGGAGTTTCCGTGGCACATTACGATGTGTTTATGCTGGTTTGTGTTTTGTACTACACCGTGTCTTACCGATCGACGAGTGGTTTGGACGTCTGTCCCTTGACGTCTAGGGTCGGAGAGAAGGGTCTACTACCTCAAGACCTCACTTCAGTTTAAAATTAGAGGTAGTACGTTAGAAGGTAAGAGAAGGAGGAGACTACTGAGTTGAGGTCGGAGAACACTTTCCTGTTCAAACCCTCAACTTGACACAAGGATGTCTTTATTATCGTTTTCCATTAAAAGGACCTACTGTTCCGTATAACTACACACGACAAAGTAGTAGATCCTTCTAAAGGGAGATCTTTCAGAAATCCCGTCACTTGAAATAAAGTGAATGAACCAACTATCATACTACCTCTCTGTGTGTGTCTTTGTGGGAGTGAGTGAGGTGTGCGACCATGGATCATAAGATGACCAATATGAGGAACGAGACTCCAAAAATAATGTAATACATGTTATTGATCCAAAAAAGAAAATAGTCGTAAACTTATTAGTTGTCTTAAGTAGTATAATAAATTCTATTAGATGAAAGACTCCAAAATTGCTTCTTAAATTATGTCCGTTCCTTACGAGTTTAATGTTTAAGTAGAGTAAACAAGTAACATCGTTCACGTATCATCCGAACTTTCCTAAACCTTCGTGGAAGAAGTTTAACACCCACATACTGGTATTTAATCATTTTAGTGTATTTTTTTAAGGTTCCAATTTCTAAAAGTGATGAATTCTGACTGGAAGTAGGTCAATCATGGTTTGTCCCAAGAATATTATTCTCTTACTTACTTAAAGAATTATAATGAATGTATACACACTTAACAAGAAAACACACATACACATAAATTGTTCAAAGATTAGTACCCACTGTATATGAGTGATGGATAATACAAAGAACTGAATATAAAATACTACAGTGAAAGTAAATAAGTTGTGTATAATGACCCATGTTTGATGAGTCCACAACACTCTCGTGAGACGAGATCTGGATTCCCCTGTACTCTGATCCGACGATAAGAGTTCTTCTTCGAGATTATCCCCTCTTATACCTCTCTCTTCTTTTGACGTCATATCATGTTATCTCGAAGGGTCCAGTACGTCACAATTTCTTAGGCGGACGGTTACTATCCTCTACGTTCTCTGTGTCCGAGTTAGGAACCCAGACCTTCTGAGTGACCTCATCCTCTACTATTGGGGGAGGTCATAAGAACGGACTTGTTAGAGTACCCGTCTCTCCGGACCGTCTGATGTCAGGTACCAAACGTTTCTCAACCTGTACTGACTCATGTGCACGTGTGTGCGTGTATCGTGTTCAAGTGAGATCACTTTATTTCCTTTTAATTTTATAATCACTCCATTTATAAAGACCGACCATTTCTACTATGATAAAAAATTACAATCAATTACATACCCCTCTTACTGATAGAGTTTAACGATTCTGTTATGTTTAATATCTAAGATCTATGTTAAACCCTTGTTCGATATTTTTGGAATTTTACACGTTTGGAAAACCAGGTCTCTAAAGTGAAGAAACTAAGACAGTATTTATTTATAAGTACTTACATACGTTGGTTGTACGAAGATCTAATAAGTGGGTCACAACGATAATAATCATTTTTTTTTAATTTTACCAATTGTTAATCATATAAAAAGATTTGGTCGGTATCCTAACTTACGACATGTTGAAAATCTTTTTATATGACATCTTCTCCTAAATCTGTACTTTTAATAAAGTGTAGTACAAAAATTTACTTTTTTTTTTTTCTTTAATGTTATATAGGTGGGAAGTCAAGTCAAGTCAAGTCAACGAGTCATCACAGGCTGAGAAACGTTGACGTACTAGCGTCGTGCGGTCCGGAAGGACAGGTAGTGGTAGAGGGTCTCAAGTGAGTCTGAGTACAGGTAGCTCAGTCACTACGGTAGGTCGGTAGAGTAGGAGCCAACAGGGGAAGAGGAGGACGGGGGTTAGGGAGGGTCGTAGTCTCAGAAAAGGTTACTCAGTTGAGAAGCGTACTCCACCGGTTTCATGACCTCAAAGTCGAAATCGTAGTAAGGAAGGTTTCTTTAGGGTCCCAACTAGAAGTCTTACCTGACCAACCTAGAGGAACGTCAGGTTCCCTGAGAGTTCTCAGAAGAGGTTGTGGTGTCAAGTTTTCGTAGTTAAGAAGCCACGAGTCGGATGAAGTGTCAGGTTGAGAGTGTAAGTATGTACTGATGACCTTTTTGGCATCGGAACTGATCTACCTTGAAACAACCGTTTCATTACAGAGACGAAGACTTATACGACAGATCCAACCAGTATTGAAGAGAAGGTTCCTCATTCGCAGAAAATTAAAGTACCGACGTTAGTGGTAGGCGTCACTAAAACCTCGGGGGGTTTTATTTCAGACTGTGACAAAGGTGACAAAGAGGTAGATAAAGGGTACCTCACTACCCTGGCCTACGGTACTAGAAGCAAAAGACTTACAACTCGAAATTCGGTTGAAAGAGTGAGAGGAGAAAGTGAAAGTAGTTCTCCGAAAAATCAAGGAGAAGTGAAAGACGGTATTCCCACCACAGTAGACGTATAGACAATAACTATAAAGAGGGCCGTTAGAACTAAGGTCGAACACAAAGAAGGTCAGGTCGTAAAGAGTACTACATGAGACGTATATTCAATTTATTCGTCCCACTAGGTGGGAATCCATAAATGTAAATAGAGACCCATTATCTCAGTGTTCCTAAAAATAAAAGACCATGTACGTATACATATGAAAGATTAGACCTTTATAGGGATCTTGTTTTTTGACTGGTAATCCATCACCCTCTGATAGCTTGGGTAATTTTTCTCTTAGACAGTATATACAATACGAAAATACTCACACTCTCCACGGATTCCATACCACCAGTATAATTAAATCTTAATATCTAACCCCCGTCCTCTTCTTCCCCTGCTGGCTCCTACTCTACCGACCTACCGTAGTGACTGAACTACCTGCGCTCAGACACACTTGAGGCCCTCAACCACTACCTGTCCCTCCGGACCGCACGACGCTAAGTACCCCAGCGTTTCTTATCCTGTGCTGACTCGTTGACTTTACTTGACTATGAGACTTCCTAGACGTATTTTCTACAGTTAACAAAGTGAAATACGAGTTATGAGACTTTTAAGTCCTTAGTAACTATGAAAACTATTAGAAAAAATATTTAAACTGTAGCAGGAAGAAATGGGTCGACGAAGATACTGTATGATCGTACACATACCATGAATTATCGGAAAGAAAAATTTCTTAAAACAGATATGAAAGTCAGAATTTTGTCGACCTCGACTAACTATCACTTGAGTATTTCATCCACAATATAGGACTCCCTACTCTTATCAGATGTCCTTTTCATGACAGTTTTTAAAAATTTGAACAAGGACCGTAAACTCTCTCAACAAACAGTGGAACTGACTTACTCTAAACAGTAAAGGAACCTCACTCTAAAGAATATTACTGACTTAAAGAGAATCAATAAATATTTTAGTTAATTTCCTTATTTACGTAATCAATATTTGGAACCACAATGTTAAAATAGATGAGTTCACGATAAATAGTGGACATAGGAGTAATGGTCCGTTCGTCGGACTCCTTTTGATTCGAACGGTTATTCAATTCTACTTTAGATGTCAAGTAAACGGAGAATATCCAAGAAATTCTCCCCAATCAAAAGATGATCTATAGGTTCCACCCCTGATTGGTCCGTCATCCAAGGATACCTTCCTTTTACGTCAGATAACCCGACCGGTTTTTAAGTAAGTCTAAAAGGGGTTTCTACAATACCCCTTTTACTTACTTAAAAACCGGTTGGGTTATAAAAGGTGTTCTTTAATAGGACATTTGTCAGTTCTCAGTCACCAACGTATTTCGATTTCACTGGTCTTAACACAATTCTCTGTCCTTCCTACATTGACCCATTAGTCTCCTTTAAGTTAGTAAAGATACCGAACCATTAGACTTATACCAATTAAACCGTAAATTTTTATCAAAAGGGGCATATCGTGTCCCTTGAGATCAGTTATAAGACATTACTGGATATCCCTTTTCTTAGAATTTCACCTATATCCATATACATATTGACTAAATAAAACACATGGAGACCTTGATTGTGTTGTAATATTTAGTTGATATAAGGTTATTATAAAAAATTTTTATTAAAAAATCAAAAGATTATTTTAAGGTAAACTTTTTATATGGTTGTTTTTTGTGTATACGATAAACATGTTGACTTCTCCTAGTTACGTGGGAGTTACAATGAAATCCAAGTAGGTATTTAATAAACGTACTAAACTTGTTCGAACACATCTGAAGACACTCGGAAACTAAAGTCAGGACACTTTACGGTTTAAACCAGATATACCAAGGGTTTTATGAAACCCCAAATGTAAGATAGTAAATTACTATTACTATTTTTCAGACACGTACGACTCTACGAACATTAACGTGTGAGTTAGACAAACTTTTCTCGTTTCTCTGACCTTCATAAATTTGTCACCCTCCGTTTCTTCCTTTCTCACTCCTCATTTTACTCACAATACTTTAAAGACGGAAGTGAAAAGTAAGTACAACCATATATTTGTTGAACCCGTATTTATATTTTATAGAATCGCATCTGAAGTCTTCACCACTAATTTGATATAAATTATAAATTTATATAACTTTATATCTGTCATCGTATTATATTCCATGTTACATTATATCGATATCGTCATAATTAGACTCTTGTCTCTCCTTGTTTTTCAAAGAAAGAAAACCCATGACTTTTTTGTATACATTCTTATAGTAAATATACGTTCTTAACGACTTACCATTAACCCGACAAACCACCTAGTTTTTACTGAGGATTAAGAAACTGTAAGGAGGATTTTGACACTATGAGTCTAACCCTGAACTGGGATATCAAAATATTAACTCCAGTATGGACCAGAATTCTGAATTACTTCGGACCCAAGAACTACAGAGTGACGTCTTTCTTATGTCACTCTCTGTTTCATTATCCATTCTTCACCTGAATGAATCTGAGTGTGAGGTGTCTGTCTCACGTCCGGTAGAGTCTTGCTCTCGTCGTGGTCCCATACCCCAACAGGCAAAAATATGTCCGCCCATTAAAGTATCCGATTACTCACCCTCCTCAAAGGATCTATAAACCCTCTTCCCCACCCCTCAAGGTCCTTAACCCGGTACCGGGTGAAAAACTGGAACTACCAGGTGGAACCTTGACATTACCGTACCGTGGACAACAACAACAATAACAGTAAGTCAGTGATTCAACACATGTCGAGAAACGTTAGGGTGTCTGGTTCGAGGAGGCAGAAGGTAATAGAGGACCTCGAACGAGTTTAAGTTCAGGTAACTCAGCCACTACGGTAGGTTGGTAAAGTAGAAGACGGTAGGTGGAGAGGAAAACTGGAGTTAGAAAGGGTCTTAGTCCCAGAAAAGGTTACTCAGTCGAGAAGTGTAGTCTACCAGTTTCATAATCTCGCAGTCGTAGTTGTCGTTAGAAAAGTTACTTATTAGTCCCAACTAAAGGAAGTCCTAACTTTGACCAAACTAGAGGAATATCAGGTTCCCTGAGTGTTCAGAAGAGATCGTCGTGTTAAACTTTCGTAGTTAAGAAATCCCGAGTCGGAAGAAATACCAGGTTGAGAGTGTAGACATGTACTGATGACCTTTTTGTTATCGAAACTGCTATACTTGGAAATCCCCTTTTCACTACAGAGACGAAAAATTATAAGACAGATCCAAACAGTATCGAAAAGAGGGTTACTCGTTCCCAGAAATTAAAGTGTCGACGTCAGTGACAGGTGTCACTAAAAACCTCGGGTTCTTTTATTTTAGACGGTGATAAAGGTGAAAGAGGGGAAGGTAAACGATACTTCACTACCCTGACCTACGGTACTAGAATCAAAAGACTTACAACTCAAAGTGAGAGTGTAAATGATTCTCCGAGAAATCGAGGAGAAATTAAAGACGGTAATCTTACATAGTAGAAGTATAGGCTCCAATATCTATAAAGAGGACCTTTAGAACTAAGGTCGAACACCAAGTAGGTTGGATCGTAAAGCGTACTACATGAGACGGATATTCAATTTATTCGTCCCACTGTTATATATCTGAACATGAGGAAAGGGTTAAACTTGGTCAGTCAACAAGGTTCAGGTCAAAATTGACAACGAAGAACTGAGTGTATGTGAAAAGAGACCTCTGTCCATTCTACAAGACCTTGAGGGTAGAGAAATTCTTAAAAGGTGTTAAATAACACTAGGTGTGTCAGTTTCCGAAATCGTATCAGTTACTTCGTCTACAAAAAGACCTTGAGGAAACAAGTATACAGGTATCGTGGTGACAAGTGTTATCGGTCTTGTACCTTTGTTGGATTTATGGTCAGTTGTCTACTTTACTGTGTCTTCTACACCATGTATATATATTTACCTTATGATGAGTCGGTCTTTTTTCTTGCTTCGTTACGGTAGACGTCGTTGTACCTACGTTGATCTTTAATAGTATGATTCACTTCAGTGAGTCTTCTGTTTGTGGTATACTATAGTGAATGTACACCTTAGAATTTTATGTCGTGTTTACTTGGACAGACGTTTTGTCTTTGACTGAGTATCTGTGTCTCTTCTCTTAAACCAAAGGTTCCCCTTCTCCCCTCCTTCTCCGTACCTGACCCTCAAACCCCAACCATTTACGTTTGATAATGTAAATCTTACCTATTTGTTCCAGGATGCCATATCTTGTCCCTTGATATAAGTTTTAGTACACTGTTCGGTATTTTCAATTTCAGTGAGTCAACACAGACTGAAAAACACTGGGGTATCTGATATGTCAGATACCTTAAGAGATCCGGTCTTATGACCTCACCCATCGGAAAGGGAAGAGGTCCCCTAGAAGGGTTAGTTCCAGAGGGCGTAATGTCCGTCTAAGAAATGGTCGACTCGGTGTTCCCTTAGGGTTCTTATGACCTTACCCCTCGGATAAGGAAGAGGTCGCCTAGAAGGGTTGGGTCCTTAGCTTGACCACAGAGGACGTAACGTCCGCCTAAGAAATGGTCGACTCGATGGTCCCTTCGGGGCACTATTTGGTATTACCTTTTCCTATAAATTTTTTTGTGTTAAATATGTTCATATATTGGTTCAGTGAAACGACATGTCGTCTCTAACCGTGTCGTAACATTTAGTTGATGTGAAGTTAATTCTTTATAAAAATGTTTTCTCTCTCTTCGACGGTGTTCATGTCACTCGACTGTCGGAGGTTGTCGTCACTGAAGTCCAATATGAGGTCCCAAGTTTAATTCCGGTTTGACAGAAGTTCGTCGAGGGACCTCTCTGATTTGTGTCGTCCAATCGTCTCGTACGTTAAAGAAGGGTTAAACTTTGATACCTGTTAAAACGNTTACCTATTCTTTATAAAAATGTTTTCTCTCGCTTCGACGGTGTTCATGTCACTCGACTGTCGGAGGTTGTCGTCACTGAAGTCCAATATGAGGTCCCAAGTTTAATTCCGGTTTGACAGAAGTTCGTCGAGGGACCTCTCTGATTTGTGTCGTCCAATCGTCTCGTACGTTAAAGAAGGGTTAAACTTTGATACCTGTTAAAACGTGGTCGTAAGGGGTAACTCGACTGACTCTGAAAGAGTCTCGACGTCGCACCACACTCCGAGACGGAGGGACTAGAACGAAGGGGAAAGTGAAAGTGTACACAGTCTGAAAGTAACATCCAACATCTGAAAGAAACTGGTGAAAACCAAGGAGACGAAAAGGAGAATGTGTACACGCTAGAGGTGATATCGAGAACGTAAAGATTGAGGTACAACCACAAACAAAGGTCCTGTTGTGTCTATCTTCTTTTAATCACACACACGTGAATCGTGTCGTGTCGTGTCGTGCCATAAATAAATTCTTCTTTCGGGTCGGGTCTTCTGAACGTTAGACTAAAAAGGGTATACGACGATGTCCTTTACCTGATGGCAATGGGTGGTACGAGACGAAAGGAATAAGGAACAGGGTAGTTCCGAACGTCACTTTACTTAAAACTCGATAGTTTTTATCTACATAAAAATAATATGTAGTTCTAAGAAAAATAAAATCGGAAGGTACCAAACTGTATTTCATATAATTATCATATTTTTCTTATTTTTATGATAATCGAGAAATTGAATGAACATCAATTGGTTTATCAGAGTAAAACATCTAGTGTTGAATTCTATAACCGAACCGTCGTGGTTAATCTAGTAAGAACAAATGAAAAAACCGAAATTCTTTCGACACTCACCAAAGACTAAATAAATCTCAATTGTAAAAGGTAAAAGTTAGACAACGATGAAATATTTTGTGACTTTGACTTGTTAAGTCTATCCTTATTAAGTGTCCTAGAGACTTCTGACATATTCGTTTAATATTTTCTTATGTCTTTATATTTCTTTCTTAATAAAAATTTTTGGACTACTTAAAACCTTTACGTTTATATTAAAGTTGTAAAATTAAAAATAAAATTCCGTATAACTGAATCATTTTGTATTTCCTGGAGAGATTATTGTGAATCAAATCGACAATTTTGTGGTTTGAAAAAAGTAATTTGTAGTTTAAACAATTTTATAGTTCTCTAAATATCCACGAGGAGATAGAGTTAGTTTAGTGACCTCAAATATCATCTGTCAAACATAAAGAGATCTGACATCGGAAAGAGGTTAATGTCTATGAATCGGACTGTCAATTCATAAGTTTAACCTCTGTAAAATACTTTTTGTACACCAAACATGACCACACTGATACTAATAAATGTAAAGTTAAAAATGGCACATAATTAGACGTATGACTGATAAAACGAGACACCAATCGTAGTTTACAAACCGTGACCTTATAAATATATTTTATCTGATGACACCACTATGTAAAGACTCAAGTGACAAATAAAAAACACAGGTGTTTTGGGTGTCTTGATGATCCACAGTGTACTGTCGACGTAACGTTGTTTAAAAACGAGTTTCGGTGTGAATGAAAACGGGGTCAAATCATCTAAGAATAACATACATTAGGTTCCGAACAGGAATCTTCTTTTCACGGACCGACGTATAGTGTCCGTGAAAGGACGCTAAAAAAAGGACTTTAATATTTACAAGTTTAATTAAAGTCATATTATTTCTGTTTTTTATCGTTGACTGAACAATGGAACGTATCATTAAAATTAATTTGAATAGAACGGTTGTAAAAGAAGTAACGTGTATCGGAATTTTTTTGTCTACAGTCTTTAGAAACCCTATATAAAATATCTATTTGTTTCATTCTTATATTTGTTTAAAGACCATGTCCTCAATTAAGACGTAATTTCCCCGAGTTCGATAAATCATCATTTCATCTTTTACATTCTTTAGTGAACTATTCTGATTCTTTTATTTCGTAAAATCATCGACTTTTATATGATCCCTATGTGACCATAGGGTAATCGGGAACAAAGATAATCTGTATAAGATCTCCTTCTCTGTCTGTTATTCATTTATATATATGCTGAATTACAGTTTATCACTTTCCTCGATAATAATTATTTGGTACATGAGTCTCTCGTTGATAAGATTCATTGAAATTTTTTATTTTTTTTTTTCGACCAGGAACTTCTTTACCGACTAAAGTCTAGAACCCGTCATTATTATTTTGAATTCTCATAGAAGAATATGGTCTTTCATTCTCTTAATAATTTCTAATGTGTTATAATATAGTTTTCCTGAGTCTCCGGTTGAACTTCTTGGAGAAATAGTCAGATCTAAGTTGATTCCCTTCTCGGGGTGTTAATTATACCCTTATTTTCCCAAACAATATTCTTAGACTTAAATGTACTCACACACCTTTTCGACTCTTTCGTCGGTCTCCTAGTGTAGAGATTAAGAAGTCGTACTTCGACTTTAGTCAAACTTTTCTTTCTTAAGATATTCTCAAATTCTTCGACAGTAAGGTGGATGTCACTGAGACTTCTCACTCGAGTACCCGTCTAGACACTTCGGTTACTTAGACCGGTGTCGGTTGAGGACGTTTATTACCGAAGACGAAGGTGAAAGTTGAAAGTTTAAAACGCACGTAAGGACAGTGACTGTTTGAGACTGGATTTTGGTGTGTTCTTTCCCCTTAGACCTTTTACACCAAAGGTCTGAATCTCTTACACCGTCCTGAAGGTTCGTTTACCACCGAGGGTGACGGGATTATGTCTGTTAAACTTACGTCATATTGATACTAACTGATTTTATGTAGTTTATTCTAATTTAGGTACTCAATTATTACTAGGATTCTAACTAACGTTTTTTTGGAGAGTTAATAAAGGAAAGGAATACTGCACTGACATCAAGAAGAGTAGTCTTCCCTCTCATAAAAAGAGGTAGGGAACTTAGACCTGACCGGGAGGTTGAGAGAAACTGGTTGTCTTACGTTGTCTTTCCTGTCACACGGTCTAGAATCCGGAGTTCTTCATTCGTACGAAGACGGACGAGAGAATGTGTCGACTCGAAAGAGGAAAAACGGTGGAAGGATGGTACAACACTTTTCCGGGTCCGATCGGACGACCAGCTACTCTCTAATGTACATTTTCTTAATTCAGTAGAGTTGACTGACTCCAGTAAGATACGGTCGGTCGACGGACGACTGGTTGTTTCGAGTCGGACCTCTTCAACTTGACGGGTCTAATGAAAAGTTCGGATAAAAAATTTGTCAAAATAACTTTATATTGTCTATATGTTATTTGACGTGTATAAGTTGGACGTGTTGAACCATTTAACACTGTATACACATGTGTGTATTTTGGTAGTGACTCTTACTAAACTGTCTATATAGGAGTAAATTAAAATAAATACTAGTCTCTTATATGTAACATACTGAAATTAGAAAAACTTGACTTTGAACAAAATACCGAGTTTTATGCCAGAAAGAACCATCTACATAGTACACGTAAACTTTACTTACAGAAGACAATGACAACTTACCTCATCAGATATTTGCAGGTAGTCCAGTTTCACCACCATGAGAGGATCAGAAGAGACAGTCCGTAATTATCTGAAAAGTTATTTCCTTTTCTATCATTTTTATAATCCGAAACGTCCGGTATCTCAGAAACCGTGTTAATACGTTGAGAATTCCACCTTTAATTAAATAAACTCTAGAAAAAAAAAAAAGAAAAAAACCGAGAATCACGATATTGAAAGGGAGATTCATTACGAAATCACTACAAAGTCTCAAACTACACAACCAAAAATGAAAACAAGATATTTTTTTATATCCGTGACTGATGATAATTGAAAAGGGGATTTATGATGATAAAACCATGTCACACATTTGTCGGTATCTGTGGAAGATAACACTACGTTTTCGTCGGGTGTTATGTATGTTCACTTTCTTACAATTGTATTATTTTATAATAAATGTTTTAGTCCACCCTGTCTGTCTCCTACCTACAGCGAGGGTCCGGTATCTAGTGACTTGAGATTCCTGTTAATGACTAAAATGTAGATGTACAATGTAATTAATAATTCTGTTACTATAATTTGAGAGATTTATATGAACATCTGAACGGTTCAAGACGAATATCGATATTTAAAACAAAATACATAAAATTTTGAAAGAATAAACCACTTATTTGTAAATCCTTACAAAACAGGAAAACTATTTAACGGTTAAAATGGTAACACTTTACTGCAAGAAATAGGACGATTTTACGATACGAGACTTTAGATAAAACATACTATAATTACGTACGTACGATTCAACGAAGTCAACCCAGGCTGAGAAACGTTGAGGTATCTTATGTAGGTGGTCTGAAGAGACAGGTACCCTAAGAGGTCCGTTCTTATGACCCCACCAAACGGTAAAGCAGGAGGTCTCCTCGAAGGACTGGGTCCCTAACTTGGTCCCAGAGAATGCAGAGGAAGTGACCGTCCACCCAGGAAATGGTAATAGCGGTGGTCCCTTCGGTAAGAAAGAAACTAATAATTATCGTACCACATAGAAAGGTAAGAATATGAAAATCGATAAAGATAGAAATACAAACTTCACACAAAAAAACAGCCATCGTATGTCAACCCAGAACTAAAAAATTGGGTTAAACTGTTAAAATAGGAAAATCAACCCCACAAATCTGTTAGACGTAAATTACATCTATCATACGCATCTAAATTTATAAAATAAAAAGATGAAATAAGTAAACAAAAAAGAGGGAAAAGGAAGGAAGGAAGTTAAATTAATTTATAAAATATTTTATAATAAAGGTAATAAAGGAATAATCGACATTGACTGACGAAACAGTAAAAACACCAACGAAATTCAAAATAACATATATGGAAATAGTAGGAACGGAACGTACGTTCGAGTCAGTACATGCTTAGAAACATTGGGGTACCTGACATCAGAAGGTCTGAGGGGACAGGTACCTTAAAAGGTCCGTTATGATCTCACCTAAAGGTAAAGGATGAGGTAACGAAATAGTATACGTAGAAGTGCATATATTTCTCTTGGAATGTTATCATGTATGAAGGAAGAAGAGAGGACTGGAAACGTAATAACACCAGTAGTATAAAAAACAATATGTCGAACAGACAATATTTGAGTTGTGACATGACAATGATCAAAACAAATTTATTAGTTAATAGAAGATTTTCTAAATCTATTATTTCTTTATGAGTAAATGGGTACTTAAATGGTAAAGGCCTTAATAAGTAAGGAATCACAACCAGTATAAATGTAGTAAAAGGGAGATTGACTTCCTAAAGGGACTTATAGAGAATGTCACACCCATATGACCTCTAGAAAGTCGAAAACAAGCAGATTTCTACAGAAATAAAATGGAAGTAGAAACTTTATAAAAAGTGACATATATCTTACCTGTGAAAAAAGAAAAGTCGTGAAGTTACAAGAACGAAGTGATAGAAGAATGAACGTGACAAAGACTGTTCTTTAGACGACAGTGTACATATATGACACATAAAACGTCAAAAAGTAGATCAACAAAAATTCTAATGGAACCAAAACTCGTTAAACTAATACTACATGGAACCATATAAAAATGAGTACTAAGAACACGAATTATAAACCTCTACATCGAAATATCAAAAGTAAATTAGACCTTTCAAAATCGACCAAAAGAAGTTTATTAAAAAGATATAGAAGGAAAGAGAGGAGAGAAATCCCTGATGTTTATACACATCTAATCAGACGAAGTTAACACAACGTCGAGTGTCGAGACAAGTAATGTTTTTTTAAGGGAGAAAAGACACACTAAATAAAACTTATCAAGATAACACCATAGCAGTCCAAATAATTAGGGATTTGAAAAGAAAATCTCAGAGATTGGACGGTAATTGATGTAAGTTGTAAAAGTAAAGTGTGTAACGTTAAAATGTCTAAACCAAACCTAGAAAAATTACAAAGTATAGAGAAGAATTAAACGACTTATATACTTTATTTCAGTATTATTTACAAAATTACAAAAACAAATGATTG
Organism: Capra ibex; assembly: GCA_006410555.1. Taxonomy (NCBI): domain Eukaryota; kingdom Metazoa; phylum Chordata; class Mammalia; order Artiodactyla; family Bovidae; genus Capra; species Capra ibex. The sequence goes on along the minus strand of SJYO01004475.1, from coordinate 112,620 downwards.
TCCACACAGGTAAGACCTACCCAAAATTAATTCATCGAATATCGGAGTGTATTCAGAATGAGAGAACGAAGAAAGGTATGAATTATTATGAAATAACCGATGGTCTTTTAGATTTGAAATAGAACAGCCCATAACCCATAAAAGATGTAAGGTTTTCCTAAGAACTTGAAACAAGGCCCAATGTCAAAACACTGGACTTTTATCAAACTGGAAACTTTGAGAACTTAAACTCTAAGAATTCATTCTAGTCAAGTCACGAATCAGGTAACGGTCCATTAGAGATTAAGACTCTGTTCTGGGAAGGTACATCAAGGATTGTGAAATATTTAATACCCAAAAGATCAGACCAATCACCCTTGTTTGTGATAGACACCGGGACAAACTCACGATCCATGACGACGGAGATTAGAAAGGACAATTAAGAGGAGGTTGGAGTCCATTAAAAGAGTGTACGTATATGACTAGTCATGAGTCGACTATGAACTCCTATATGGAGATGAATAGGGGTGTCAAGATGGTTACTTCAAGAGAGAAGAGACCATGATAGAGGAGACTTGAGACCAAAGAGACGTGAGTGATTTTAGAACGGACGTAGAGGAGTTAAATCCCTCATACGACCCTAGACGGAGTCGAAAGGGAAGGAAACGACACCGGAGATTTAGGGAGGTACAAGCATGTTACCCTGTAGGTACTCGAATGGAACGAACAAAGCACAGAGAGTCTCTATTGACAAGAAACAACAGAGTACAGGTTACAGAGTGTTTAACAACAGAGTATATAAAATATAAAAATTTATAATAAAATCGGTCCTACTATTAGACCTGGAACAAAGAGGTAGAACCGTTCTAAGTATTCACGAAATAAAAAAATTCGATAACTCAAACATCCCCACCCCTTACCCTCTCGAAGAAGTTGTTTGACTATATTTAGGGTGTCTCTTCGGGTCACTTAATGTCAGGTAGGCCAACGTTTTTCAGTCTGTGCTGACTCGTTGAAAGTGTTGACCATTGACGATGTTCTACGACTCTTTGAGTAATAAAACTTTGAAGAAAAAAAAAAAAAAGTTTCTCTTGGTTAGTTCGTAAATAGGGTGGAAAGGGTATACTTGAGGTGACGACCCATTGGTTTTTTTAACTAGACCAATTCAAAAAGAAATATTGTCATGAGATCAATTATTCTATCTTGTTGTCTTAACTTCAAATAGTAAAATTTTGAAGATTACGTAATTACCTAGTTCAGTTATGGTTAGTTAAAGACGGACACAGTGATTTCATCTATTATATTAAAGACAACCTTCTTGTGGTGTTGGGGATACTTCGTCAAAGTGGTTCTTTTGGTGTATACTAGGTTGGTAGTGAAGTGTCCTTTATGGTTTCTTTTCATCGTTACTTTGAGTAATCGTTTTAGGTCTTACCCTTTACTATGTCCTGTTTACTAGTTAACAAAAAAAAGTTATTTATCTGATGGCTCCCTTTTCCACCCCTCTCTCTTTTCCTTGAATAGTTGTTTAGTCAATATATCGAATAAATTTGTAACTAAGTTTGTTTCTTTTGGACTATAATTACTCATTGAACCAGGAAATTCGTGACTGACTTATAAACGATGTAATCTATTAATAATATAAAAGGGTCAAGAAACGATTTACTAACTGTATGTAGTCACATAGTCAAATTCCGTATGTTGTACTACCAAACTAAATATATATAACATTTACTACTGGTGTTATCCAAGTAGATTGTTGGTAGATGTGTATGTCTACGTTATTTTCCTTTTCTGTCTTTTTTTTTTTAAGAGGAATACCTTGAGATTGTTAAATAAGAATGTTACTGAAAAATATATAGTGAGTTGTCATAATTTATACCGGTAGTGTAACAAGTAATGTAACGATCATAAATATTGACCTTCAAACTTGAAAACTGGTGGAAGAAGGTTAAATGGGAGGGGGTGTGAGACACTGGTGTTTAGTCTAGAGAAAAAGATACTCACCAAAAGAGGGAGAGAGAGAGAAAAATCTAAGGTGTGTATTCACTCCAGTGTGTCATAAACAGAAAGAGATATACCGAATAAAGTAGATCGTATTACTGAAGTGTAAGGTAGGTACAACAACATTTTCCATACTAAAGGAGAACAAAATACTGACTTATTTATAAGGTAACACACACACACACATACACATATAGTTCTGAATAATAGAAAAAAGGTCAATACTATTACCATAATACTAACGAATTACTTTTTTTTGAGGTATATTTTATAAGTACCTACTTTTTCATAAAGACCTTTGATGAAGTTTTATTACATCCTCCCCTTTCAATCACTCCTTGTTCCATTTTGTTCGAACGGGTACTTAATCCATCGAAAACTTCGTCAAGTCAAATGAAAGGATACAGACCTTAAATTTTTTTTAATTGTATTTTTTCTCCTATTGTATTCCTTATCACTGACATACTGTTACTCACGGCAAAATTAATTCTTTCCAAAGAAAAGATTCTCTTTCGAAAACAAGTCCTCTGAAACTCTTCTCCGAACTACCTTTATTTCAACGTTTTCCTCTTAATTTCATTTCGCAGACGGATGTCACGTCCTCTGGGCCCAAGCTAAGGACCTAGCCCCTTCTAGGGGACCTCTTCCTTTACCGTTAGGTGAGGTCGTGAGAACGGACCTTTTATGGTACCTGCCTCCTCGGACTATCCGATGTCAGGTATCCCAGCGTTTTTCAGCCTGTGCTGACTCGCTGAAGTGAAAGTGAAAGTATCCTAAAAAGGCAATCTTTCGGTGACTACTGTAAATACTACCCACTTCAAATCCCCTACTTCAAACTCACGTTTCTCAACTTTTACTCGTTCTCCTCTGTCGTAATAAGAAAGGTCATCGAGTGACTCTTCCAGTCTCCTGTCTCTCTCTGTCCCCTCCTGCGTAGAGATGGACCTTAATGGAAGACTGATAATCTAGGGAAGGACCCCGGTGAAAAAGACTAGGACAAATGAAAGCCGAAGTCCATGAACAGAGGGTGGATCGACAGCCAAGGTCGGGACGTATTAAGGAAAGACCTCGACGGAAAGTCGGGGTATAGTGTATGGTCAATGGTATTTCCCCACTAACGACCTTGAGAACACGACTACCTCCGAAAATAAAGAAATCGAAAACGTGTTTCACAAAAAAGTCAACGAAGGAGAAAAACAGACGAGAGAGGATAGGACTGAAGACGGAAGTAATAAGCGAAAGATAAAAGTTGGAACAGAACAAAAAAATCTGATCTAAAAATCGTAACAGAAGTATGGGTATTAGAAAAATGGACAAATAATTCTTAATCCAGGAAAGACATGTGACAAGCCCCGACGTATAGAGTTGGGTCGGGGACCTCTATACCCCAAAGGACTACTATATGGTCTCCTTTGGTGTCTAAGTCAACAATTAGATGTCAAGACCTAGTGGAGGTACCGGTAAAGTACGGGTTTAATTTCAGGAGGTACCTCTCGGTTGGACCGTGACTTCCATCTTGTAACGAGTCTTAGGGACCCGAGTAATTGGTAATTGTCCCTGCTCCCGTCTTGACGACCGAGACACAGTCTTCGGGTTGGGGGAAGCGAGACTCTCGGGAGACCCGAGACACGACACAAGAGGACCTTCAAGTCAGGACGACGATTGAAGACACACTATTGTACCTTTCACACGTGTTTTTTGAAAACGACTTACTACTACATAATACAACCAATAGCACTGCTTTCTCGAACCCGAGACCAAAGGTGACGTTAGACTTAATCGACGACGAGCACTGACCTTCTGTTGGGGCCAATAGATCTACATCCGTGGTCTGTGTATAAAAGAGTTTTTATTCTGATAGTGAAGTTCCTTCAATTGACTGACATAAACAACGGTTACTATTGAAAGTTCGTTCCCTCTCGTGGAGTGTGTACTCCGAACAAAATCATGAAAAGGGATGAATTGAAAAGAGGTGTTAATAGGTTTGACTTCGGGTCTTTTGACGAAAGTTAATTCACTGAGTAGGGTATACGATGAGTCATAAACTCTGTTAAGTGAACACATTAAAACACACACACGCACACTATTTTCTCGATAAAGGATATTTTAGCCTAAAGTTACGGTTGTTGATATGAAAATTTTACATTAAATCGTTAAAATAATAGAATGGTCATTCCCCGTCGTTTGTTGTTACAAACAAACTTTATGATTCGATTAAACCTTGAACAAGAGGATAAAAAACAAAATACTTATGTAGAGACTAGGGAAAAGGTGAGAAAGATCATTATACTTCGACGTCTCTGCCTACTAATTTTCCAGTGGGTCTTTTATCATTTAACATTGTAAATTTTATCTTAAGATTCTTTTCTATTTTAGACGGTCGGGAAACACAACTGTGTACCACTTTAGAGAATATTAAAGGTTTAATGTAGGATCCTTGACGGTGTGTGGTTCATAGGTATTTTGAATGAGTAACAGATAATTACTCTTCCTTTTCCACTTTCTTCATAAAACGGAATTAAAACAGAGTGTTTTATGACAAAGAGTAGACTCGAAATCAGTAGATTAATTTTTTAATAAAGTGAAATTATTAATAAATAATGAAACCAGTGGTCTGTTCTTCTTGACTGAGTGACCTTTTCTGGGACTACGACCCTTTCTAACTTCCACCCTCCTCTTCCCCTGTTGTCTCATACTCTACCAACCTACCGTAGTAGTTGAGTTACCTGTACTCAAACTCATTCGAGGTCCTCAACCATTACCTGTCCCTTCTTCGGACCACACGACGCCAGGTACCCCAGTGTCTCAGTCTATGTTGACTCGCTGACTTGATTTGACTAATTCGTACATGGTATTCGATCGTTGGTAAGATCCGTCACCTCTGTTTACTATTCGTTTTGACTATTATGGACAGAAGGACGACGACAAAAAACAAACTCAACCCCTTTCAAAAGGTTTGATTCTATCCCCGATTTCCATCCGTTGTATTTCTCTTTGAAACCTGTGGTTCACACTTGTTTCTGATCACGATCACTTCCTCCCTGTTTACGATTCAGGGTGTCCGCGTCTCTAAATAAGTTTTGGAAGTAAACTTAAAAAGTGAGAGAAAGTCACTTAGAAAGTGAGAGAACAAAATTTTTAAAAATAACCTCATATCAAATAAATGTTACAGCACAGTTACAACCAAAGTCCACATGTCGCTTCTCTTCGTCAATGTGTACATGTATATAGCTGAGAAAAATTCTAAGAAAAGGGTATATCCGGTAACTCAGAAAGTGGGAGAAAGTCTTTGAAGTGAATTTAGAAAGATTAGTGTTTACGACCACACTTTTGGGTACAATTGAAATAAAAAGAACATAAAGCTACTCGTGAGATAGAATTCTTGGGTAAGAAGACTTCTTATTTCGAATTAAAGGTCATTTGAGATAACGAGGTCCCTAAAGACTCATAAAGCACGAAATGAGTTTAAGTCTTAGACGGGAAGTGTAGGGAGAAAGAAGGACAAACCCTTTCATGTAGATGAAGAGAACGAGCCAGACACAGTTACGGTGCAACATTAGAAACTTTACATTGAGTGTAATATTCCATGAGACTGTGGGAGAAAGGTAGTACCGTAGTTATAATTCTACACTAACGTCGGTTCTAGACTAGAAGACATCACAGAAGGACATGGGGATCCCGGGGACGTTCCACCGACGAAGAGAGAGAGTGCAGATGTAGATCCCAGAAAGTTTTCTTGAGAGTACGATGGTCACCGAGATCCTACGAGGGACCCGGACGCAGTCAGGGTAAAGACGGGGGTATGTGGATATACATTCTCTGACGATGACATGAAAAGATCTCATCGATTAAGACACCCTTGAGTCGACGAGTCCCAGTATGACCTTTCATCTACGTTTTTGGAAAGTGAGAGTCTCAGGGGAGTTATGTAAAACCTAAAAGATGGGGTATTAAACGTCAAATTAGTGACCCCTGATTTAGTCTGTTTATAGGAGAAGATTACGATATACAATGTAAACGTAGTGGACTTCCGGTTATAAATTGTAAATAAGGTCTCTTTAAAGGAACTTACTCCCTCCCAGTTGATCGTTTTCTTTTACGTCCCCTTTTTTATTGTAGTTCTTTATAAAGTATATACCTGGAGATTCAACTTGATGTGACACTAAATTCTTAGTTTGGGTTTAGTTGTAAATTAAAGATGGAAAAAAATTATGATTTGAGTTTTCTCCAGAGGTAAAGAGTCAGTAGATTGTTCATTATCAAGGTTCAGTATACCGTAGATCCATCGTCTTTATCTTTATGAAACATTCTAAAGTACTCGTAAGAACCAAGTTCAAGTCCTTATATGTAGACATGACCTTATACCCCCGCCCCCCTCCCCCCCAACGAAAAAGGTCTTAAGGTTACAATGGACATTCAAAATTCAGTCGGACGTCTCCCGTCGTTTATGCGAACGTCCTCTTCAACTAATCGTTGTTTCGTACTCCCGATCAAGTGCAACAAACTTCAGTTGTGGTTTGCTAAAGTAAATACATTCCCTCAAAAAACACCAAAAAAACAAATTCATTTTTATTCACGAACCAACGAACAATCATTTTTTCTTCGTCAGTTTGGATACAAATCGTGAATAAGGAGACCATGAAGATCTAGAAAGAACGTCTGTTGGTCCTGAATGACATGGAACCGAGAGGGACATCTTATAGTGTATACGGTCCGTGGGTCTTAATATGAGGGAGGTTGTTTTTATTAAAAGGACATAGAGACGAACACAGAAGAAGATCCCCATCACTGTTAAATAGATCTTACGTGTTTAGAAATTGCCTGTATATAATAATTTTGGATTCATAGATTTTATTTCGGTAATTATTTTTCTTATTAAACATAACGTCCCGAGGTTTTAGTGATGCTTGTCACTGACGTCGGTATTTTAATTTTCTACAAACGAGGAACCTTCCTTTCGATGTTGGTTGGATCTGTCCCATAATTTTCGTCTCTATAGTGTAACGACTGTTTCCAGACATATCAGTTTCGATACCAAAAAAAGTCATCAGTACGTCTCTACACTCTCAACCTGGTATTTCTTCAGACTCGTGATTTATTGACTACGAAAACTTGACACCACGACCTCTTCTGGTAACTGTCAGGGAACTTGTCGTTCTAGTTTAGTCAGTCGAAATTTTCTTTAGTTGTTGCTTATAAGTAACCTTCCTGACTCCGACTTCGACTTCGAGGTTACGAAACCGGTGGACTACGCTTCTGGATTGAGTAACCTTTTCTGGAACTACGACTCTCCCTATCTTCCGTTTTCCTCTTCGCCCACCGTCTCCTACTCTACCGATCTATCGTAGTGACTAAGTTACCTGTACTTAGACTCTTTTGAGACCCTCTACCACTCCCTGTCCCCTCGAACCGTACGACGACAGGTACTCCAACGTTTGTCAACCTGTGTTTGAATCGTTGACTCGTTGTTAAAAATTTCATTGCAAACGAACCGATTTCTGTCACCTTACTTCGTTCTAAGGGGTTATAGATTTAGTTATTAGTTTATTTATTGTTGTTGTTTTTTTGGATGTTTTCTCCCCTCCTATTTTGAATTGTCGACGTTGTTCTGTTTCTTAGTATTAGATTACGGTATTTCTTTACCCCAGTTTCTTTCTGTTTCTTTTACGACAGTACAACATAATGTAGAGAATTGGAAGGGAAGTAGAGGGTCTTAATGGTACTTTTTACTCAAATCTCATAAAACGTTCAAGAGTAATTACAGTAAATTAAATCTTTATGTATGTGTCTCCTCAATTCATCCGTAGGGACTCTTTTTACTTCCTCTCTGCGTATTTTTATTTTGGATTCAGCTTTTAAGTAATCACTATTCTTCCCGACTATTCGACTTATAGAACTTGCCTTGACATGCTACAACCTTACTGTCGGTTGGGTTCTTAAGAGAGTGCTGTCTTAGAGACTTTTCTTGAGTCTACGGTCCAGATGTCGTTCCCATTGTGAGTAGGTGTCGTCCCGAGGTGGGGACGGCAGGTGTGTGTGTGCCGGACGTGGAGACGGTAGAGACGTACGGAAATTCGAACTTTCTTTCTGGTTGGCCCATGTCCTTTCTGCCCTTCACTAAATTCCTTTTAGATGTGATACAAGTCGACCCATCACCATAGACTACTCTTTACACCGGTTCTATTTAGTGTACCGTTAATGTCTTGATACTATCTCGTTTTTTCTTCTCTTTTTTACCTTGCCTCCCGACCTCCCCTTTTATCTTCTTTCCCTCCTTTTTTCCTTCTCTCTGTATCAAGTAGTTTTCGTTTTCAGACCTTCATTCGTATAGCTTTTTGTCTCACGGGTTACGAAATACGATACGTTATTGTATTATAGTTCTTTATTAGGTTATTTTCTTGTCGGTTTTAATTCTGTTTTAATTTTCCAATTTTTCTGTAGGTCTCTATTTTGTTAGACTTGTGACTACATATTAACATCTACAATGGTTATTTAGTATTATGGTCTTTGTGTTACATGATTCATAGTCTGACCGGGATTTACGACTAGTTTTGATAGGAATTTTTAGAATTTACATACGTTCATAATTGGTTCTTTCGATTGTGATTCCGATTTTTACTCAATTTCCGTCCTTGAGGTTTTCCATTCATTTCGTGACTCTAACGAAAAACGGAATTACCGTAACGACTCGAGTCTACTAAACTCCGTAATTAAAAATTCCAAAGTCCCTATTCTCTGTTTCTAGTGTGAGGTGAGTTTAATATAATCCTCACATTCCCTAATATAATCCTCACATTCCCTAATATAATCCTCAGAGGGAAAATTTACTGTGATCTGGGGGCTTCACAATATGAGAGTCAAATTTTTACTTGATCTTGATATGTGACTATGGTTAGACCTTGAACCCCCTCTTTTTTCCTTTGAACGGGTAGAACTTTGTACTTGTAGAATTAAGACTGACCTCCACTTTTTTCCTGAAGAGGACTTTTAAGTATTAGTGTTAGACTGAAGGTAAATTATAACATAAGACTTGTGTCTAGTGTACCACAATACTTTATGTGTGTGTGTGTGTTTTGAGGAGGTCAGTTGTCCATCAAATCAAACTTAACTATATCGTGACATTACGGGTGTCTACAGAGTACCTTTGTTTGCGATTAGGAGGGTACCTCCTTAGGTGGACGCAGGGTTCGAAGTTTCTTAAAAGTGTCTAGTTCAAGTTTATTTTTACTCTCGGACTCCATTTTTCTTTTTTACAGTCACTTGTGTATACCTTTGTTCCGTGGTATTTATAATTCCGAGTTCTTAGAAGTCTATGTCCTTAACAGTCTTTTTTATTTTTAGTTAAACAAATTTTACAGGTTTTATATTTTCCGTACTTTCAGTACGCATTTCTTATGTATAAATTTTTGGGTTCTGAAGATCTTTACTTTTTAATTATCTTTAAATTTTAAGGTACCTACCAAATGTCGTTTAACAGACATTGACTTCAGGTCTCTATGTTTCTTCATCTTTTTATACTTTCTCTGTCCTTCCTGTCTTATTCTACCGGATTATCTATAGATTGACCTTAAGGTGTTCCTTCTCTTATTTCTCCTCCGCCCCTCCTCACTCGTACTCCATCCCTGATATAAAGTTCTATGACTGACTCTTGAAAGGTGTTAACCACTTTCTTTTGTTCATAATCTTCGTCCTTGAGGTTACTTGGCGTTTCTCCAGTTGAATTTAGGCTTAAATTCTAGGTGATGTCAATTTAACATCTAAGGAATTTCTTTTTTCCCGAAGGGACCATCGAGTCTACCATTTCTTAGGTGGACGTTACGCCTTCTGGACCCAAGCTAGGGACCCAACCTTTCTAGGGGACCTCTTCCCTTACCGATGGGTGAGGTCGTGAGAACGGACCCCTTAGGGTACCTGTTTCCTCGGACCGACCGATGTCAGGAACCCCACCTTTTCTCAGTCTGTGCTGACTCGCTGAAAGTGCAAATTTCTTTTTTCTTTTCTACTACCTTTTTGTAGAAATTTCAATATACCGTCCAGGGGGGGGGGGGGCCTTCCTTTAAATAGGTTTAGAGTAAGAGATGGAATAGAGATTCTTTGTCAAACAGAATAAGAAAGGTATTTATGAACCTTTTCATATATCTCTTTAGGTCCGAAAAACAACCAGTCAACCTTGCCGAGATGAAATAAACTTGCCAAGCTAAAATAAAGTCAACTGTGGGCGTTCTAGAAAATTCTGGTCACAGTTCTACAGTATACTCGTAGACATACAAATTTGTCCGTTTGCACCATAAGGCTAACGCGACAGGGGTGTTTCAATTTAAGTCGACTAAGTCCGACTGTTTCATGCTCTGTTTCAGACGAGATTTCTGAGTAGTTCCTCTAGGTGGCGACACCGTTTTTTTAGTAATGGTCGTTCGACTCATCAGACTTCATTTGAGCGGTTAGAAAATGTCAGTTCAATCCAGACGTGCTTGGGTCATCGACTGTGCCTCGCGTCTGCAGAGCCATGAGTGCTTGAGCGCCCGAACACTGACGCGTACGAGGTTTGAGGTTCGGGAGCTTGAAGGCCTTACTCTGGCTCCGGAGTCCGCTTGTGTTCCCCCGTCCTCACCGACACCCGAGCAGAGGTCACGACCGACGTCCAAAGCTAATTGTGACGTCCTTCGCTCCGAGGCTCTGAGAGCTTTCAAGGTGGCATATTTAGCGTCGACTCATATGATTTAACTACCACATTAGATTTCTTCCTCTTCCTACCTCTTACGCCTTCTCTCCCTCCTTGCTTCTTGGTTTACATTAGTTTGTTGAGTGTAGAGAGGTCCTTCATGCCAATGGATTCATGTTTCTAAACTCTTATCCACGTCTACAAACAAAAAAGGAATAATAAAGGAAGATTATATCAAAATTAATCACTTATATATGGAAAGACATACCTTATACTCGTTTGTCCAAAATAAATTAGTCGTGACATTGGAAAAGAAGGACAGGAGTATTCACGGTTGCAACAAAAGTGAAGCAGAGATAATTCTAAATAAAACTCTCCCTTTTCCACTTTGTTCGACATAGAGTTTTTAGATTGTGTATGTATGTTGCACTAATGTCAGTGTTGAGAAGAATCCTTGAGTTTTTAATCTTGAGTAACATCCTTACTTCTTTTAAGGACAGGAAAAAGTAAACGAGAACTTACAACAAATCATTGTTGTTTAGTCATTGATGAAAAATGACTAAAAAAAATTAAATTCTTTTATTTTCCTTAACAGAAATGTGATTTGTCTTAAAATGTTTACTATTACACTTAAGAAACTTGATTGGCTTCCTGGTCTTCACTTCAATAACATCCAATATAACAGTTTCCTCTGAGTAAAATATCGAGTCAGAAGGTATTCGTGACACCCTTTTGTAAACTCGTGAATTTTAGGTACAGACGAAGTATAAAAATGAGAAGGAAACATCAAAAATAAAAATAAAAAAACAGTATTTTGAAATAAGTTTACAATTTGTATTCACTAGTCGACATAATGTAACTGTCACAGAAATCATTGTGAAAGTATTTTCTATACCCTGTTAAAAACTATCTCAATTATGGTTTAGAACCAAGATTAGGTCGTAAAGAAACCCTTAGATTTCACGATCCCACGTCCATACTTGTAAACAAAAGTAAACTAAATTAATCCCTATTTCAAATTTCAGAAATTTCGTTATCAACAGTTTATGGTTACACGTTTATTAAATTGACTATTAACAAAAAAAATTATTTTATGTCGAACTGACAGGAAAAAATGAGGAGTGAGGATTAAGGCATTCAGACGCTAACGACGACGATTCAGCGAAGACAGCAAAAATTTATCTTACGATATCCTACAAGATTTTACTATTTCACTTTCAGTTGTGTAATAAACTTGCTATACCAAATAAAGTGTAAAATGATACAAACCCCCGATTCGTTGTAGTTTAAGGTCTTATATACAGAAAAATAATGGGAAAATTATCGTCGTTTGACTCGTCTGAGTATAAAGTATCTGAAGTCTTAAGTACAAACTTGTAAAAGATCTCAAACCCGTCAACGATGATTTTGACAATTTACATTCACCAAAAGAAAAAAAAAATTGATTTCTATCATTGGTGATATATAATAAAAAGTAGTACCCTTCTAAACTCTTTTTGTGTAAATTTCAAAACCGAGTCTAAATTGTCATATGTATATGTTAAGATCAAGTAACTAATAATTAGTCACCTTTTATGTTTGTATTCTTCAGTTAATAGGTTGAACTCGGTGATCTACAAAACGAATACTGTATAATATTCTTGTCCCTTTTCCTGTCTTCTAAGGATTTCGTACGCACGTAAATATTAACCTCAATAAAAACACATTCATACCGTTCATCTTATCTAACATAAATTTGAAATTCTAATTATCCTTCTATTGTCTTTTCTTTTAGTTCAAATTTCAATAACGACCCAACCCCAAGATATGAAACTTTCTAGTGGTATTTACTTTTATCTGTTTTTATACTTGAGTGTTAAGTGGAAAATAAGGGAAGAAATCCTCATACATTGATCTTGGACTCAAACACCTACTGCTACCTGGGAACCTCTTTTTCCCTTCAAGTCATCCCGTAGGTCTCAATTGTGTGACACAAGGGGAGGTAACCTCAACTAAGAGTTCCTGAACAACATCTCGACCCGTCAAAATTTCTCAACTGTAAAGACACAGATCAGTCGGATTTTCACGGACATGGTATTATTATACCCTATCACTCCACGTAAGTCAAGTCAAGTCAACGAGTCAGTACAGACTGAGAAACGCTGGGGTACTTAACGTCGTGCGGTCCGGAGGGACAGATAGTGGTTGAGGGCCTCAAGTGGGTTTGCGTACAGACAACTCAGCCACTACGGTAGGTCGGTAGAGTAGGAGACAGTAGGGGAAGAGGAAGACGGGGGTTAGGGAGGGTCGTAGTCTCAGAAAAGGTTACTCAGTTGAGAAGCGTACTCCACCGGTTTCACTCCACGTATGTCCGGGGTTAATGAATAATAGAGAAAATTCTACGAACCCTATTCACTTTGACAATTCTTTACAAAGAGACCGAAAATTTTTATATGTCAGTAAAGGTCTTAAGGGGTCCTTCATTCTTGATAAGGAAACTTGGCCTCTTGTATAACATAGAAGATGAAGTGACGTCTCTATAAAGGATGAGATTTTACGGTAGGAGAAAAGTAAGCGTATGTGTAAAATCTCGTCTTCCCCTGACTCCGACCCGTTCCTCATCCTTCTTCTCTATAAGTACAGTCCACCCGTCCTTTGGTTATCGACTCAAAATTATACTGATTCATAAATATAGACAAAATCTTATCGTCAATTTTATGACAGAAATCTTATCTGTCAAATTTCGTCAAAATATATCACGTATATACCAAATGTTACATATTAATGGTTTGTCGTTTAAAAAGTATTACGTATCTATAACGGTCTTAAATTACAAGATACTTAAAGTACAGAAAGTACTAGTCATTCTATGAGAGATTAGTAACTTTTTGTTCTTAATCGTAAGATAAAGATCGTTTTGTGTGTAATGAAGAGTCAAAGAAAAAACTATTATTCACTGACCATAAGGAAAAATCATTTAAATCCTTATTTCTATTTAGTTGACACTTTTAAAGATCAATGATCCTGTGTTACCTTACATGGTCCGGGTGAATCTCTTCCTCTAGTCATAAGTTTTTATAAACACTATTCATACCTTCCTTATATTTCTTTATTTGTATACAGGGAATTCATTGAACGTAATGAGAAAGATCAATCATATTTATGGTTTGTGATCACTTCTTTAATTACTATACTTTTTGTTTATTCCTTAATAACTTCTGGTATAACACACGAATGTCATAACTTTTCCTCATGTTTAAATCAAAGTGTCTCCTTCACCTTAAATTAGACACGAGACTTTATATTTAACGTAGTCGCCCCCTTCACCTCCTGTGAAGTGTACCTTTCCTTTTTTATGACTCTCGTTAACTCTCCTCTTACTCGTTCTGTGTGACTCCCGTGTCACTTCTCTTCCTGGTCCACCTCTTCTGTCGTGTACAACCCCACTCTGTTCTATCACTCCTTATTCCAGGAGATCTCTCACCAATAGAAAACAATCATTATAATTCCGGGATCATGATCCTGGTTCGGTCTCTCAGATTACGTTACATTATTTGTTATCCCTTTGTAATAACTTATCAACGAAATTTAAATTATAAAAATATATTTAATCATCACAAAAAAAGAATGAGTCAGTTTTTTTTTAATTCGGAGGTCAGGATAAAAGTAGTTGAATTTTCAAGAGTAAAGTCTTCTTCTCAAGAGTACAATTTACGACAGAAGTTTATACTTTTGGGAAATCATCAATTTCCTAATTTGATTTGGGGATTAGGACTTTGTATACCCTTTAGTGGAACTGATATAGTTATCTTCTTTAGGTACGACCTTATTAACGTCAAGACTAAAATTATCGTATCTTCCTAATATAACATAGGAAGTTCTTTCGATTGGTCCTAAGGTATCACGGTCCGAAATCATTATCCCTACCGTCCTATGTCGTTCCTTCTCTGACGAGTCACGTGTCGTCCCACCGAAAGGACACCGACGTCTACACCAACAACTCTCAATAACGAGATGATTCCTGTCTCACGGGTCCCTCTCGCTCTTCGTCCTCCGGTAGTCAATGAGTGAAGAGAGGTCTATGTCTACTTCGTCACGTATTAGGTCTTGTGGTCCAAGGGACACCACACGAGACTGAGTAAGGTCTGGATGGTATCTCTTATTACTATTACGATTAAATGTAAAACACCAGGTAACACAAAAAGTTCCCACAAACGAAATAGAGTGAGATGAAGGAATCAGAAAGTTGAGTTTAAACTCCGTTCGTCCTATCTATTTTGAACTTCACTTCAGCGAGTCAGCACAGAATGAGAAACACTGGGGCGCCTGACATCAGATGGTCCGAGGAGGCAGGTACCCTAAGAGGTCCGTTCTCATGACCTCACTCCACGGTAAAGGAAGAGGTCCCCTAGAGGGGTTAGGTCCTTGACTTGGGCCCAGAAGACGTAACCTCCGTCTACGAAATTGGAGACTCGGTGGTTTTGAACGAGTTGTAGTTCAGTTACTAATCGTCTTAGTCCTGAGGGAAAATCTGAAAAGACCAAAGTTTAGACCCACCGAGTCACCACTTCTTAGGTGGACGTTACGTCCTCTGGGTCCTCTGTGTCCAAGCTAGACACCCAGTCCTTCTATGGGACCTCCTCCTTTACCGATGGGTGAGGTCATAAGAACGACCCTTTAGATCTCTGATAAACTGCGGAAATTTAACAATAAACGGTGCCCTACTTTTCGAAGGTAAGAAACAGTATCTTTCAAATTTATTATATAACTATTTATTAAACAAATTAACTCACGAAATCTTAGGTGAATCGTTACGACCAAAAATTAAGACAAGTCAAAACGTAATCCGTGAAAAGTATATCATCGTTAAGACTGACCTGGATTTTTTTACCACCGTTTTAAAGTAAAAGTCAATATTTATACACACACACACACGCGCACGTGTACACACGTGAGCCAGTATGGACTGAGAAGCACTGGGGTACCTGACGTCGGACGGTCTGAGGAGACAGGCACCTTAAAAGATCCGTTCTTATGATCTCACCCTACGGTAAAGGAGGAGGTCCCATTAGAAGGACTGGGTCCCTAGTTCGGACGGAGAGAACAGAGGAGGTGACTGTCTACCCAAGAAATGGTGACACGGTGGACCCTTCGGGGGTCAGTGACATTGGCACATATACACACACACGAGTCAGCAAAGGTTGAGAAACACTGGGACACCTGACATCGGACGGTCCGAGGAGACAGGTACCCTAAGAAGTCCGTTCTTATGATATCACCCAATGGTACGGGAGGAGGTCCCCTAGAAGGACTGGGTCTCTAACTTGGGTGTAGAGAATGCAGAGGACATAACTGTCCACCCAAGAAAGGGTGATCACGGTGGTTGATATAGGATATTTTATGAATTGATCGATCGACCCTCGAAAGTTCGTTACCAGAGACTTTTTTGAGGATCGAGGTAGAAGTAATCTTATCGACCTTTTGGGACGACTTTGAGTCTAAGACCCAGAGGTGAGTCTTGAGTGGTTGACTCTCAGAAACCTTAGACGGAAACATCGGTCGTAGAGTCCACTAAGAAGACGTGTGACCAAAAATTTTAGAGTGTAAATTTCTGAGGAGAACGAAAGACGACTTTGAGCTGGGAGGAAAGAGATTCAAGTCATCACACGACACGATTCTTTTAATAATAAAAAAAGGTCAAATCAGGAAGAACTTCTTCACTTCACTTCACTTCACTTTCAACGAGTCAACACAGGCTGAGAAACACTGGGGTACCTGATATGTCAGGTACCTTAAGAGGTCCGGTCTTAGGACCTCGCCCCTCGGAAAGGGAAGAGGTCCACCAGAAAGGTTGGGTCCCTAGCTTAGGTCCAGAAGACGTAACACCGATCTAAGAAATGGTTGTCTCGGTGTCCCCTTCGGGAGTCAGGAAGAATTGTAGACGTTTTAGTGTGTGTACGTGATGATCCCAGGGTCTAGGTGAGTTTAGGATCGGTCCGGTTGATTGTGTTTCTTCTTTAAAAGTTTCACACACACATACCTCCCTACACCTACTCATTTAAAATAAAATAATTATTCTCAACCCTGTCCCATTTGAGTTTCCGTCGTTCTGGATCATTATATCACGTTAATATTAATATATTGTTAATTACTACGTTTTATTTTATATTACTATATCATTAATATTAAAATCCTTACTTACAATTAATGTATACTAAATCCTAGTAATTGTCCTATATTACTTTCAAATAACCTGTCGTATTCTTTTTTCTGTATTGTCCAAAACGACATAGAAGTATTTGGTCATTCTAGTAAAATGACAGGAACGTCTGGATCTTTGTGAGCTACTATCTTTAACCTTGATACTGATTTGAACTTGAAATGACTTTCCGAACAAACTGTTTTAAAGAAAAATTATTTTTATTATATGTAAAAAAGAAGTCCTAAATAGTAAAGACCTGATTAGTCCCTCACGTTTAAGAAACTTTTTTAAAATAGAAAGAGTCCGTCTAAAGCTCGTGATAGTACAAAACACGTCTAAATACTGCTACAACCTTTTATAAAGAGAGTTGTTCAAAGAGTAAATTCACTATCTCCTTTCGTATAACTAAGTGCTATGGTACTTTAATAGTGTCACAGTATTCTTTTATAATGAAAAAAGTACTGTCTTTATAATTGAACGGAAACCTTGATGATAGACCGTTTTATTTCCAGATTTATATTAGTGAAATCTATAATCCTCCCATAATCTTTGTGTAAAAGATTTTCAAAATACACCTGTGTAAAAGTTAACTCGTCCTAATAAAAACTCCCTGAAATTTTATATAATTCCTTTTTAGGAAGTTCAAAGGAAAGATGACGTTATGTCATTTGAACTAAAAGACTGGTGTTCAGTTTTTTCCAGAACACATTTAAGTGCTTCTTCGACAAGTGAGGTACTCCATCTCCTTTCGTACAGTCATCCTTCGTTTATTGGTGAGGGTGTAAGTACTATAAACGACCTCGTTTACAGGATCATTGACCAAAGGTCAAAAAGAGATAAAGAAAAACTGTACTTTGAGAACTATGTCTCAATTTCTCAATTTGAGAATTCTAATTCTAATTCTAACTCCGACATGTGCCCGTGGTCGGGGTTCGTAGGACATAGGACGTAGCTGGATCTGACCACTAAGTAAGGAATATACTATCATATGTACAAAGTTACGGTAAGAGGGTTTAGTAGGGTGGGAGAGGGAGAGGGTGTCTCAGGTTTTCTGATAAGATATGTAGACACAGAGAAAACGACAGAACGTATGTCCCAATAGCAAAGGTAGAAAGATTTAAGGTATATATACGCAATCATAGGTACCGTCCAAGTACAACTACATACCGATTTGGTTATGTTATTACGTTTAATTTTTTAATTATTTAAAAAATTTTTTTCTAACTCGGACACTTATACCCCTAATACGAAATGTTTCCTTGAAATTTTAAACCTTTCCGATCTTCTTAAACCTTCACTCAGGTTTTCTTCGAAAAGAAGTGAACCTTTATCCTTTGATCGTATTGGATCTCGTATCCCCTCCCCAGACTTCATCCTCACCTCCACTTAGTTCAAGTGGTCTTTTTACTTCTAACAAAAATCTCTAAGTCTTACCTTTACGTAGGATATGTCCCCGACTGGGTAGTTGACGGTCATGGACCTATTTGACAAATACGATACCTAAACTGAGACTCACCACCACCCCCCACCCCCGTAGATAACACTTTGTTTTTTTGTTAATTCCTCCTCCCTGTGTATAAGAGTATGGTTGGGAGGTTTTGTCTGGTACAAAGTATTTGTCTTCACTTAAAAGTTTGTACTAAACATGTACCGATACGTAGTGACTGAGTTACCTGTACTTAGACCCACTTGAGGCCCTCAACCACTTCCTGTTGCTCCGGACCGCACGACACTAAGTACCCCAACGTTTCTCAGTCTGCGCTGACTTGACTTGACTTGACTACGGTTTACAAAACCAACTAAATCATGAGACATCGAACCGAAGGATAGAAAGAAACCACAAAACTGGAACGGTAAATGTGTAGGAAGTAAACGTTTATAAATCTTCTATAATCTATATACCTTTATAATTTATAAATCTTTATAATCTTGTTTTTAGAAGGAGAATGAAAAGACCACGACTATATAAATTTTAACATCGTCCTTGAATTGGAAGTAATCTAGTATAAATTGGTAAAAGACACTGTAAATAACCCGAAGGGTCCACGTGATCACCATTTCTTGGGTGGACAGTTCCGTCCTTTGTATTTTCTACACCCAAGTTAGGGACCCAACTATGATAAAAGAAGATGGAATATCAATTTATATACGTAATAATATAGTAATGTAAACAATACCCCCACTTTGAATTAAAAGAAGTCCTCTTTAGTAGTCGAAAATCATGGAACCTTTTAAAAGTAACTCTCTTATTTAGGATCCATAAGTCTCTTCGTATGATACAATATACGTTAGACAAGAAGTATGTTAAAAAATTTCCCGTTTAATGTCCAATAATCGGGGATGTATGGATGACAAATTTCTGTAATTTCTCTTTAGTGAGTATAATCAAATACTCCTTACCATACTAGATGTAGAAGTACACCCCCTTTGTGCATCTACCTTATTATTAATGACATTGCACAACACTAGGGGAACCTTATTTTTTTTATAAAGTTTGTGTATCTTTATTTGAAGATTAAGGGACAATAAAGATTATGACAAAAGGATCTAAACTCGAAATCAGGTTGAGTCTCTTCCATCATGCACTTATACCCACTCGCAGTGGGACGAACTTTTAAACAGGAAACCCACCTACCCGAAATAGAGAATCTTAAGGGATTAAGTCAAGTCAAGTCAACGAGTCAGTACAGCTGAGAAACGTTGGGGTACTTGACGTCGTTGGTCCGGAGGGACAGGTAGTGGTTGAGGGCCTCAAGTGGGTTTGAGTACAGGTAACTCAGTCACTACGGTAGGTCGGTAGAGTAGGAGACAACAGGGGAAGAGGAGGTCGGGGGTTAGGGAGGATCGTGGTCCCAGAAAAGGTTACTCAGTTGAGAAACGTACTCCACCGGTTTTATAACCTCAAAGTCGAAATCGTAGTCAGGAAGGTTTCTTGTGGGTCCTGACTAGAGGAAATCTTACCTGACCAACCTAGAGGAACGTCAGGTTCCCTGAGAGTTCAGAAGAGGTTGTGGTGTTAAGTTTTCGTAGGTATGAAGTCGTGAGTCGAAAGAAGTGTCAGGTTGAGAGTGGGTATGTGTTGGTGACCTTTTTGGTATCGGAACTGATCTTCCTGTAAACAACCGTTTCATTACAGAGACGAAAACTTATACGATAGATCCACCCAGTATTGAAAGGAAGGTTCCTAATTCACAGAAAATTAAAGTACCGACGTTAGTGGTAGACGTCACTAAAACCTCAGGTTTTTTTATTTCAGACTGTGACAAAGGGGTAGGTAAAGGGTACTTCACTACCCTGGTCTACGGTACTAGAATCAAAAGATTTACAACTCGAAATTCGGTTGAAAAAGTGAGAGGAGAAAGTGAAAGTAGTTTAAGCCTGAATTTAACTTCTTTCATCCCTTTTGGTGATATGATAATCCATACTGGATTTAGTTTAGGGAATACTAATATGTCACCTTCACTTTTTATCTAAATTCCCTGATATAGACTATCTATCTCACGGACTACTTGATACCTACCTCCAAACACTGTAACATGTCCTCTATGCCTAGTTCCGGTAGGGGTACCTTTTCTTTGCGTTTTTTCGTTTTACCGACAGACCCCTCCGGAATGTTTATCGACACTTTTCTTCTCTTCGTTTTTCGTTTCCTCTTTTCGTTTCTATATTCGTAGACTTACGTCTCAAGGTTTCTTATCCTTCCTCTCTTTTCTTTCGGAAGAAGTCGCTAGTCACGTTTCTTTATCTCTTTTATGTTACCCTTTCTGATCTCTAGAGTAGTTCTTTTAGTCTCTATAGTTCCCTTATAAAGTACGTTTCTACCCGAGTTATTTCCTGTCTTTACCAGACCTGAATTGTCTTCTTCTTTTATAATTCTTCTCCACCGTNGACTATCTATCTCACGGACTACTTGATACCTACCTCCAAACACTGTAACATGTCCTTTATGCCTAGTTCCGGTAGGGGTACCTTTTCTTTGCGTTTTTTCGTTTTACCGACAGACCCCTCCGGAATGTTTATCGACACTTTTCTTCTCTTCGTTTTTCGTTTCCTCTTTTCATTTCTATATTCGTAGCCTTACGTCTCAAGGTTTCTTATCCTTCCTCTCTTTTCTTTCGGAAGAAGTCGCTAGTCACGTTTCTTTATCTCTTTTATGTTACCCTTTCTGATCTCTAGAGTAGTTCTTTTAGTCTCTATAGTTCCCTTATAAAGTACGTTTCTACCCGAGTTATTTCCTGTCTTTACCAGACCTGAATTGTCTTCTTCTTTTATAATTCTTCTCCACCGTTCTTATGTGTCTTCTTGACATGTTTTTTC
Organism: Capra ibex; assembly: GCA_006410555.1. Taxonomy (NCBI): domain Eukaryota; kingdom Metazoa; phylum Chordata; class Mammalia; order Artiodactyla; family Bovidae; genus Capra; species Capra ibex. The sequence goes on along the minus strand of SJYO01004475.1, from coordinate 91,477 downwards.
TAGAAGTGCTGGTTATATTAGTGCTACCACACTAGTAAGTGGATCTCGGTCTGTAGGATCTTACACTTCAGTTCACCCGGAATCTTTCGTAGTGATACTTGTTTCGATCACCTCCACTGCCTTAAGGTCACCTCGATAAAGTTTAGGACTTTCTACTACGACACTTTCACGACGTGAGTTATACGGTCGTTTAAACCTTTTGAGTCGTCACCGGCGTCCTGACCTTTTCCAGTCAAAAGTAAGGTTAGACTTCCTTTCCGTTACGGTTTCTTACTAGTTTGATGGTGTGTTAACGTGAGTAGAGTATACGATCATTTCATTACGAGTTTTAAGAGGTTCGGTCCGAAGTCGTTATGCACTTGACACTTGAAGGTCTACAAGTTCAACCAAAATCTTTTCCGTCTCCTTGGTATCTAGTTTAACGGTCGTAGGCGACCTAGTAACATTTTCGTTCTCTCAAGGTCTTTTGGTAGATAAAGACGACATAACTGTTTCGGTTTCGAAAACTGACACACCCAGTGTTATTTGACACCTTTTAAGACTTTCTCTACCCTTATGGTCTGGTGGACTGGACGGAGAACTCTTTGGACATACGACCAGTCTTCGTTGTCAATCTTGACCTGTACCTTGTTGTCTGACCAAGGTTTATCCTTTTCCTCATGCAGTTCCGACATGTAACAGTGGGACGAATAAATTGAATATACGTCTCTGTAGTACTCTTTGTGACCCGACCTTCTTCGTGTTCGACCTTAGTTCTAACGGTCCTCTTTATAGTTATTGGAGTCTATACGTCTACTATGGTGGGAATACCGTCTTAAGAGATTATATATTTAAAGACTTCACCTACATTTCTTTAATTGTCTAATAAAATCGAAATCGTTCCAGAAACTTATTTATTTATTATCTCAGTTTCAAACCACTCTTCCTCTTTTTCTTTATTGGTCCCCTACTGTCCCAGAGTTCGTCCGAAACTGACAGTTGTGTTGTGTGACCCTTTATTTTTCTTATCCTATTTTCTCCGTGGTTCTCGAAATCTACTTAGAGTAGTCAAAACGGACCCGGTCTGACGAGTCTTCCGTGGACATCCGAAAGTGTGCAGAGACACACGAACGACGACGATTCAGCGAAGTCAGCACAGACTGAGACACGCTGGGGTATCTACCGTCCGGTGGTCCGAGGTGACAGGGACCCTAAGAGGTCCGTTCTTGTGACCTCACCCAACGGTAAAGGAAGAGGTTACGTACTTTCACTTTTCACTTTCACCTCAGCGAGTCAGCACAGACTGAGAAGTGTTGGGGTACCTGACGTCGGATAGTCCAAGGAGGCGGGTACCCTAAAAGGTCCGCTCTCAGGACCAACATGGACACACGACCAACATGGGTTTTCTCTTCAGTAGTGACGTGATTATCCGGGGAAGAGCACTCAAGGAGTAAAGACAACTCTTGTTCAATAGAGTCACTGAGTACAGACAGACAGGTATAAACAACAATTGTATAAGACGGAGGTATAGAGAGAAGACAAAGAAGGAAATACAAGGGGTTACAGCCTTAGTTCAAGTCCTGCAATAGTGGAGAACAAGTGTAATTACTAACGAAAGATTGTTTTTCAATAATACATGAGAGAGACGAATTTAGTAAATCTAAAAAATTTTAACGGAATTTGAACATTATAAAGACGATTTTTCGTAGGTACTGGTGAGTGACTGTCTGTCGTTGGTTTGACCGATATCTAAAGAAAAAGATTGTAAGTTTTAGTCAGTGTTATTGCTGGTTAAAGAGAAAATTAGAGAAGAAGACGTAAGATTTATCGACGGTTTGAGTAACAATAAAATACTCGTACAGGGTGATTTATGAAGGTCCTACGTCAGACTTTAGAAATAGAACGGTGGTGAACTTCATACGAGAAGGTATAGAACACGAGTTACACCAAAGAAACTATAAGTAAAACCTATTTAAGAAATATTTTGAAAGAACTAAAAAGAGTTGGTCTACGTCAAAAAGGAAACTTAATAGTATTCTTATATTTGTTGAAGGTACGGTTAGAAACAAAAAAGAAAAGAGTGAAAAATCTAACATTTGTAAAATTTCGTTCTTTACCACATAATAAAGAACATAAAAGATATATCATGTAGAGTTACGGAATATGTTTTAATTTTAAGACATTTATGAATCTAACTCTCCTTGTACAGTAACTATGTGTTTTTTTAATCCATGAGACTTAGTGTACTGACCCTTTCTTATAATTGTTATATGTATTTCCACGTAGAATCTTGTTTTCCCTTACATAATAACAAAAGTTTAATAAAACGAACTACCATCTAATTTTCCATCGTATATTGGAACGACCAAGTTTACTTTACTTTAGAAGAGTCTTCGTACCAAGAAAACAAAAGTTTAGGGACGTATTTATACCATCTATTTGAATACTTTAACAAAACCGAGTGACTTGAACACTTCACCTGATTAATCCTCTACGTATGTAAATTATATATTAATTATATTACACTTAGAAACGAACAAGTAAAGATAGATGACCTTTTGATATCTCTAAAAAAACTTCAGTCACCTTTCAAGATTCTTAAAGATAGTGTAAGAGAGATTGTTTTTCCTTTATAAACGATTTCACGTTTCATGGTATCTGCAAAATCAACCGTCGACTCGAATAATTGTAACTGTCTTTACTTTATACAGTATAAAATTTTTTCTGTCCGTATATTATAGATACTGTTCATTGCATCCCAATGATTCACGGAAGTTAGACTAAGGATTTGTACTGTTTGAATCTTGTAGAGGGGGAACTGGGAGGGACTCAATAAAGATGATTTCCATTCTGAAACTAAAGTTTACAACTATTACATACTAATTCTTTCATAAGAAGATCCTCAAGTATAATTTGTTTTTCTTATACAATTTATAAGTGTCAAGTTATAGGTCTTAATAAGACGTCATGGATTGAGTAAAATACTAATGAGAAATGATAGATCTATGTTTCTGTCATAGTGGGGAACTGAAAGTGTAGAGGAGGATAGTGTGATTCAGAAAAAATCGAGAGGGGATGGAGAAAACGGGTCCCATTCTACCTCTCCCCTGTTCCCAAGCCATCCTCTTTACACACGAAACACCACTTAAATTAGAAAGGATATGTTTTTATTCTAGTATATTATTTCGTTATCCTAATATATCTTTAATACCTACCTTCATACAACAATTATCTTTTAAGAAGATATTAACAATATTCTGTATTTGGACTTTTTAGTCAATAATTATTATATATATAAAGGTCAATCGAACAATCCCTGAAACGTATCCGTTTTATAACAAATGTTTGTTTTTAATAAAAGATTAAAGTGTATGAGATCTTACTACCAGTTTTTACAGAAATTTAGTCATGTAACATATACGTACAACGATAATTTTATATATAATTATAGTAGAATCGTCGAAATTAAGGAAGATTTTAAAATTTACAAAATAAATTGTAAGTAAATCAATGAAGTGGAGTTATCTTAGGGTTGGAAAAGTATTATTTGAAGAAACTTGATTGTAGCTGTAGCGTGTTCAAAGACCTTACGAAAGAACTTCAGAAGTAATTTCTAACATATTTAGTCACCCAAATATTCCCTTAACTCTATAGGTTCGGTACAGTTTTTTAAACTGTAAAGAAGTCTTTAGAATGTGAAAAGTGTCTGTAATTGTTGGTTAAGAAAATGTTTCTTTCCTTCGGTTGTATAATGTTTACGTGGGTTTTAATTAGGGTCCCATCACCGACGAAACGCAAGAGAACACGGACTCTAGAAAACGGAAGAGGTTCTAGAGAGTACGGACTTAAGTCTGGACCCTGAAAAGTGACACGATACTTAAAATAGTTTCAGGCAACTACCTAGTCTATTTCTGAAAAGATCGTACATGCCACACCTCTGGTCAGATCTCGAAAAAAGTGGTGAGAGGTTTTCCTGAACCGGTAAGTAAAGGAGGAACCGTTAGGATGAACGAACGGAGAACACTATATTGCAGAAACGACGGAATATATAAAACATTATCTCCTAGTTTTAGTTACAATTACCCTACATCTTTCGAGGTTTACAACTCATTTATCACCTTTGCTACACCAGCACAAACTACTACGTGAGTAGGAGAACTGATCAAGGAACCACGGAGGTCTTATCTCCTCCGTATCTCTATTTTTATCTATTTTAGGTTTGATACCATTAGTATTACGGTCGTACGAACCCTCAGGAAAAGGACCGTATGAGTTGTCGTAGTCACTAACGGGCCATGGCTAGGTTTCGATATCGTCTCTCTACGTTCTACCTTGTACATGTCGTACATTACAGTTGCGAGTCGGTCTACAGTGTCTGGTGAACAGGGTATTAGGTCGAGAGAGAGTGTTATATGTGTTACGACTTTCCGTAGTGGTCTTGCCGATGTTCCTTTAGACACTGACGTTCCCTCGTTTAATTCATCAACCGACCCACCACGTCGAAAGCCCATTGTTATTAACGTCGTTAGTGTTCACTCAATTACCACCAACAGTAGTCACGATCAGGTCTCTCTTACTTCCTTTGGTCTTAAAACCTACCGTAAGACAAATTGTCAAGAAGACTCCAGTTCAAAACTAGTCTACTTAAGTTCTTTAGGTAAAAAACAACAAAATCTTCTAATTATTTCGACAACTATGGACATTGTCTTCTCCCCCTTTGTCAAGTCAAGTCTCTTCCAAAGTTTCTAAAAAGAGAAGGAACGACTTATAACGAACAAACAAAAATTTATATGTACATGTGAAAGAGTCTTATGAGATAGCTAAATTTTTGACCTCAACTCGAACGTTAAAAGAAAAAGAAAAGTAAATTAAATCCTTTAGGTTTCCGTTGTCATTGTTTGTTATTGAAATTTTTACAAAGAATCTTATCCCGAGTTTATTTTGTTAAAAAAACTCAGTTAATTAGATAATCATTTTAGAGATAATATTTTAACACAAATTGTAGAAATAATTAGAACGCCCTCCTCTCCTACTCTACATATCTTTCTCATTGTACCTTTTAATGTAATGGTATACATTTTATCTATCGGTTACTCTTAAACAACATACCCAAACAGTTGGATCTCCCCACTCTGCCCCTCCCTCTACCCTCCCTCCAAGTTTTGCCTCCCCTATACACATATGAATACCGACTAAGTACAACTCCAAACTGTTTTTTGTTGTTTTAAGACATTTCGTTAATAGGAAGTTAATTTTTTAATTTTTTTAGAAATAATTATAATCGATACAAAAAGAGAAACAGATGTCTTTTTGAAATTTTCGTGTAAAGTAATCATATATAAACACATGATATATTACATTATGTTCTTTTATAGTAAAATTTTCGTCATAAGTTTTAGTATTCGTTGAAACATGAATCGAGTTTCAATACAACTCTTGTAATAGTAACCCGAACACCTCTGATTTCCTTCAAAGTCACATAAAATACAGTCCTATATTTCCAATATTTTTTCATTTTATTCGTTCTTATTTTATAAAAATCACATAAAGACCGTAAGGTACTAGTAAAATACTTTAATCCTTTTACAGTGTCACAAATCATCTGAAACACCTATATTCGTCAATTAAACTAAATTTCCCTGTTTTATTTTGACCAACCTTGGTTTATTGGTGTGTTGTGACGGGTAATAATGTTCCTGTATATACAGGATTTCTTTTGTGACTTGTTCCACTTGAACGGTTATTCTTTTTGAGTATTACCGTGCGTGAGACTTTACCTTTAATAAGAAATGTTCTGGAATGAATATTGGAATAAAAACTTTTCCTTGGGAGGTTTGAGTCGAATATTAAAAATAAAGTCAAGTACGACAACGACGACGACGATTCAGCGCAGTCAGCACAGGCTGAGACACGCTGAGGTATCTGCCGTCGGGGGCTCCGAGGCGTCAGGGACCCTAAGAGGTCCGTTCTTGTGACCTCACCCAACGGTAAAGGAAGAGGTTACGTACTTTCACTTTTCACTTCAGCGAGTCAGCACAGGCTGAGGGTCGCTGGGGTACCTGACGTACGTCGGATGGTCCGAAAAGACCTCACCCAACGGTAACGGAAGAGGTTCGACAATACATTAACGTTCAGTTTATTCTCGTTAATCTCACATTACTTTATTCTAATTAGAAAAAAAAAAAAAACGTAGTCGGGAAGAGAGAAAGAAATTGTTAAGAAATCATTGTTTGGTGTAGAAACCTTTTCTGTTTCTTTTCTACCTTTGGACTTTGAAATAAGAACATCAATATTGATAACAACATAGAGATAGAAGGAAGAAAAATGAAATTTTACCAATACAAAGTGAATAACCTTGACTATCTTGTTAGTTTTATGAATTATAAAAATGTAGTTTACGAATACCTCACACACATACATATATATGTATGATATTTTTGAACCTCACGTAGTATAAAATTAAAGGATGAACACAAATAGTCATGATTTAAATTAAAGGGAACAGAGTATAAGTAACTTCCATCCACGACCACCGAACGAGGGTTCGTTTAACTTACCGTCTTCTTTAGACTTATGGATGATGAGTATTTTATTTATAATTATCAACAGTCATCCATTGACTTTTTCTCAACATACATATAGATTTAATGAATATAGTTGTGAATTGGTAAAGATTTCCCGTTGATTCTGTTGAGGTCTATTTCTTCCCTCCGATGTTGGAGGAATCTTTACGATTTGGTCACCAAGACCTTAAATCAAACGGAGTCTCAGTAGGACTCCCGAAAAGTTTGTCCTCAATAACCCAGGAAGGGAGACTCAAACTCTGAGTCATTCAGACCACTGACGTCGGTACTTTAAATTTCTGCGGACGAGGAAGTTTCTTTTCGATACTGGTTGTATAATTTTTCGTCTCTGTAATGAAACGGTTGTTCAAGGCAGATCAGTTCCAATACCAAAAGGTCGTCAGTACATACCTACACTCTCAACCTGATATTTCTCTCGACTCACGTCTTCTTAACTACCAAAACTTGACACCACAACCTCTTCCAAGAACTCTCAGGGAACCGGACCTTCCTCTATGTTGGTCATGTAGAATTTCCTTTAGTCAGGACTTATACGTAACCTTCCTGACTACAACTTCGACTTTAAGGTTATGAAACCGGTGGACTACGCTTCTTGGCTGATTAACCTTTTCTGGGACTACGACCCTTTCTAACTTCCGTCCTCCTCTTCCCCTGTTGTCTCCTACTTTAACGAACTACCGTAGTGGCTGATTTATCTGAACTCAAACTCGTTCGAGGTCCTCAACCACTGTCTGTCCCTTCGCACCACACGACGTCAGGTACCCCAACGTTTCTCAACCTGTACTGACTCATTGACTTTACTTGACTTGACTTGACTTGACTTCAGACCCCGTCCGGGGACTTTGGACGGAATTGTTCTAGAGTGTCCTACGTCTACGATAATCAGGTTCCTCAGTCCCAAGACCCCCTATTAAGTGTGTGAACAAGGAGTCACGAAACAGACTAGGAAAGTGGAGATACTCAAGGAAAGATGACTCTCGTCGAGACTGTAAAGACAACATATTGAAAGAATCGTTGAAAGAATGTAAGAATTAAATAAAGAATCTCAAAGAGTTTATTTACTAGAAAGAGATCGAAAAGAAAACTGATAAAACTTAGGACTGAAGGACGTCGAGAACCTGGGAGTCGGGATCTGGACAATTGAGGGGAAGACGCTGTAGTAAGGATGAGAAAAGTGGGAGAATACTCTCAATGTGGTATATTAGTATACAGGATATAGTCAAAACGTGATGTCCTGGGCTATTCATTACTACACGATTAGATGTGGTAGTCCTACAGGTTCTTTTAGGAGCTACACACGAAAGTTAATAGTCACCTGGAGTGTCAGAAATCAAAAAAGGGACCTTTGTAGAAATTCCCCAGTCACCAGTGTTCACTTAACGAATGAGGTTCGGGTTGATCTGTAATTTTTGTACCATCTAATCCCCTGAGGGACCGCCAGGTCAACAATTTTGATACAAAAATTACGTTCTCCACGGTCAAAATAGGAACCAGTCCCTTGATTTAAGGGTGTACGACACACCACGTCGGTTTTGATAATTTTTTTTTTTTGTACCATCCAATTAATTAAAAATGTGAAAAAGGTTAGAGGGGTAAGAAAGTAGTATTTTAGACGTGACATATCAGTTATTTTTGGATTTATAAAAGAATTAACTAATTAAGGAAACGTTTTCACAATAAATCACAATACTCTTAACTAAATTTTCACGACAGTAAAAAGGTGTAATATCCATTTTTATTGAAAAGTGAAATTAAGAGGACAATTTGTCAAAACCGTTTTCTCGGAGAAGTCCTCTATTAGGACTTTAATGTAAAACTTATCTCATAATTTTTCTTTTTGACAAACCTTTATCAATACACACAAAAGTATTATTTTTAATTAAGACATCGTCTTACCTGTTCGAAGTTTAATCTTCCACTTAATAAACTATTAAGTGGACTAAAGAGATTCGTAGTGTGTCATCGTAAATTTATCCGAGTTATTTTACCATGAATTACGATTCCTATAAAATTACGATTTTATACAGTGTATTTAAGATGACTAATTTATTCGTATAAAAGGTAATAATTTAAATCTTTCAATTAATTAGAATACTATTAACAAAAACATCTTTTATGTCTTTTCTCCTTTTGTTTACGTCAGTTAGTGTTAACCCAAAGAAAAACAGAATAAAAGAAACGGTGAATGTTAATCTTAAAGTCATTTGGTGGACCCTAAAGAAACCTCCCTTACTACGACTTCGACTTTGAGGGCATGAAACCGGTGGAGTACGCTTCTCAACTGAGTAAACTTTTCTGGGACTACGACCCTCCCTAACCCCTGTCCTCCTCTTCCCCTGCTGTCTCCTACTCTACCGACTTACCGTAGTGGTTGAGCTACCTGCACTCAAACTCACTTGAGGCCCTCAACCACTACTTGTCCCTCCGGACCGCACGACGCTAAGTACCCCAGCGTTTCTCAGTCTGTGCTGACTCCCTGACTTGACTTGACTTGACTTTTTCTTTTCATTTTACATAGTATACCGACTTAGTCATGTAGTCGTCTATAAGTACGTCTCATTTCGGACCCCTTCAAAAGGAAACACTAATACTTCTTCCGATGTGTATTTACCACTCTGATGTCCGAGTGACATCTCTGATACGATTTACCGATGGTCAGAACACTGGTGACGACTCAAAAGGTTAAAACGACCGTATAACTCACGTCGTGAAGGTGTCGTAGTAGAAAATCCTAAACTTTATCGAGTCGACCTTAAGGTTGTGGAGGTGATTGAAACAAACATCACTACGGAGGATTCCGGGTGAATTGAAACGTAAGGTCCTACAGACCGAGATCCACTCCCTAGTGTGGTAGTACCAATAGACTCAGTACTTCTAGAAAAAACATATCAAGGAGACACATAAGAACGGTGGAGAAGGATTATAGAAGACGAAGACAATTCAGGTATTGTAAAGACAGGAAATAACACGGGTAGAAACGTACTTTACGAGGGAACGATAGAGATTAAAAGAACTTCTCCAGAGATCAAAAAGGGTAAGATAACGAAAGGAGATAAAGAAACGTAACTAGTGACTCCTTCCGAAAGAATACAGAGGAACAATAATAGACCTTGAGACATAAATCTACCCATATAGAAAGGAAAAGAGGGAACGGAAAGTGAATGAAGAGAAGAAAAGAGTCGATAGACGTTCCGGAGGAGTCTGTTGGTAAACCGGAGAAACTTAAAAAAAAAGAACCCCTACCAAAACCAGTTACGGAGGATATGTTTATTTGGAAACAGGTATCAAGAAGTCCGGGGAACAGATAATCTAGATTAGGGAACTTAGATAAACAGTGAAGGTGACATATTAGTATTCCCCAAACTAAATCCAGTATGGACTTACCAGATCACCAAAAGGGATGAAAGAAGTTAAAGTCAGACTTAAAAAATTACTCGTCAAGTACTACACTCGGTGTCAGTCGAGGGTCAGAACAAAAACGACTGACATATCTCAAAGAGGTAGAAACCGACGCTTCTTATATTAGTTAGACTAAAGTCATAACTGGTAGACCACTACAGTTACACATCTCGGTAAAGAACACAACAACCTTCTCCCACGAAAGATACTGGTCACACAAGAGAACCGTTTTGAGACGATCGGAAACGGGACGTAGTAAAACATGAGGTTCCGGTTTGAACGGACAATGAGGTCCATAGAGAACTGAAGACTGAAAACGTAAGGTTAGGGGATACTACTTTTCCTGAAGAAAAAAAAAAAAACCACAATCAAGATCTTCCAGAACATCCAGAAGTATCTTGAGAAGTTGAAGTCGAAGAATCCGTAATCACCAACCCCGTATCTGAACCTAATGACACTACTCTCGTAATATCTCCATACATGTTTCACAAGATTTTTATGACCACTCCTCCTTGATCAGTGTGGTACCACTTTGTCACCTTTAGAGGGGTCCGACTCCCTTTTCATACTCGTTTTATTTACGTCCTACATAAGTCTGTACACTTAATCAACTTACACCTATGACGTTCCCATACAATCTTGGTTCCGACCTACGATCTCTACTATCAATTGACTCCTTCTGTTATTTTCCCGAACGTTCTATACTATTCGTGACCTAAAATAAAATATACGTTAGTCTTATAAAGTTTTACAAATTCTTCCATTCACTGTCCTCTTCTAGACGAAACCGTCTCACTCCACGTGTCCATCCCACTATCCCGAACTCCTCTCACCTCGTGGACGAGATCCCTCCTCCGTATTAGTTCTAATGTCTCACGAGAAGATTGAAAGAACTCCGAAAGTTAAAGATTCAGTTTCTAGAGAGTCATTTCCAGTGTAAGCTGAACTTTTATACACCCAATAGAAGTTTATAGAAAACTATAACTAAAGATTGTATTTAGGTGTCTACATTCTTGTGTCTGAGACATACTAAAGTTATTGAAATCTGGTAGTTTAAAAATGTGGACCAGAATACAGAAATCTATACAAGGTAACAGAGGATCAAATATCAGATTAACCAAGTATCACGAAAAGTCCAGATGATATATGAAGATGAAGAGACATGTAAGGAAGGTAATTAAAACTCTCAAACTATAACTTTGAGGTTCATTTTTTAGAATTAAATAGATGAATTTTTTATTACATGTCGTTTTGATATACATTCAAACAAGATATTAAAAGGTTCAGAGGACATTTACACAGTAGTATAAAAGTATTAATTTTTTTTTAAAAATTCCGTTTTTTAATTTTTTTCTCAACTCTCGGATTTTTTATTCTAATGTCTTGTGAGAATTCTTACATACCATCGACTTTAATCCTGGAAATATTCCAGTAACCGTATTTTAACAGGATCCAAACCAATAGGAGGTTGTCACGAGACGTTACTACCTAATATATAGAGTCTCTTTTTTATTTAACTGAATCGTAAACCTAGTCCTTAACCCTATGTTTGAGACCAGTTTCCGGTTCCCTTCTACAATCACTGTTACGATCTAGTTACGATCAAAGTCTTTTCTGTTCTGGTGTCTCCCGTTAAGACGTGTCTTTGTCTAGTCCCAGAATTACTTAAATTTCTCATCCAAATTATGTCCGAGTCCATTACACGTTCCTACTTTCTTTTCCTCTCTAAAGTCAATGAAAGTTTCGGACTCTGAGTCAAGTCAAGTCAAGTCAAGTCAACGAGTCAGCACAGGTTGAGAAACACTGGGGTACTTGGCGTCGTGTGGTCCGGAGGGACAGGTAATGGTTGAGGGCCTCAAGTGAGTCTGAGTGCAGGTAGCTCAGTCACTACGGTAGGTCGGTAGAGTAGGAGACAGCAGGGGAAGAGGACGGGTGTTAGGGAGGGTCGTAGTCTCAGAAAAGGTCACTCAGTTGAGAAGTGTTACTCCACCGGTTTCACGACCTCAAAGTCGAAATCGTAGTAAGGAAGGTTTCTTTAGGGTCCCGACTAGAGGAAGTCTTACCTGACCATGTCAAAGTTTGCATTCTTCACTAAGGTTCCGATCCTATACCTTTATCATTCTGGACGAGATTGAGGAAGTCCGGTCATTTCTAAACGAATGTGTCTCGGGACACCTAGACTAAAAGTGTTTTCGAAATGTCGTGAAGATTTCAGTCACTTTGTAATGAGTGTAAATACACATAAAAGACAAGATATAAAAAAATAGTGACGGACGACCTAAACTAGAGATTCAAAGAACTTAAAACCGAGGACTACATGAGACGAGTCTAAACAGTCGAGTCGAAGGAAGAACCGTACTTATGAGTGAGGAAGGGGTGGTGTAGAACGAAGTTGAGTTTAGACGGGTATAAGGTGAACCCACTACATGGACGTTTAAAGGTCTACAGACCGGATCAGACTGAGAATCAGCCATGTACTGGAAAAGAAACAAACAGACGACCTAGGTTAATGAGGACAAAGAGAGTATAAGTTTTATGTAAGTGGAAGAAAGGACCAGAGGGGTTTGAGTGTCAGTACCGTGGTCAGAGTACCACATGTACTCCAGTTCTTCGTCTACTCCGAGGAACTTCGGTGTCACGGAGAACTAAGTCTCTGGACACTTGATTTTTCTGCTTCAATAGACAAAGGTTAGGGGTTATATTACCATTCAGTCCCTGTCCTACTACCGTTGTCTGTAAGGAAAAGTTTTTCTACTCCTTTGACCACCGAGTGTCACCGGTGACTAAAAGTGGACCTCTTCAGTTTCATGAGATGTGACTCCCAATCTTTACATGGAAGTAATCCCGGGTGAAGCCGAGAGATTAAGTTAAGGAATTAGGTGACATAAGACACCTAAAATTTAGAGGAGAGAACTCAGGAATTGAGATCAGAACCTTTTCAGGAAAGAAAAGATACTCTTTGTCCGACCTAAATGTCAATTTATCTGAAGAGTCGAACGAAAGACGGACATCTTTTAGAAAAGTAAAGAAAAAAAAAAAAATCCAAAATAAAAAAAAATAAATAAATAAAAATTAAAAATAAAAAAAAATAAAAAATTTAAAATTTTAGAAATTAAGAATGTACGCAAGGGTTTGTACTTGGGGGGAGGGTGGAGGGAGGGGTGTTGTAGAGAGACCCAGTAGGGGTACGTGGTCGGGGTTCGTACGACGTGGGATGCAGTCTGTACCTGACCGCTAAGTTAAGAATGTACTGTCATATGTACAATCTTAAGGGTAAGATGGTTTAGTAGGGTGGGAGAGGGAGAGGGAGACTCAGGTTTTCAGGCAATATGTGTAGACACAGAAAAAAGGACAGAACGTATGTCCCAGCAGTAAAGATAGAGAAAAGAGAAACTAGGTTCAATGATCATTTGAAGCACAAAGGGATACTTAGACGGGTCTTCAGTGATGTTCGGGGTTGTACGGTGTATTATTAAAAAGTTCTGTAAGAAGAGACATGGAACGTGTCTCACACTCACAACACCTACTGTGAATTCTAAGAACTCCAGAAAGACAGATCACGATGATACCTTTAGAGAGAATTTGGAAAGTCTCGGAATAATTTCCTGAAATATCAGTCTAAGAACGAGACGAAATGGGAATCCGGTGAAAATGAAACTCTTAGTAAACGATGGGTCTCTACAGTCACTATCCTTTATCGAAAGAATAGACGTTCGGAACCGAGAATGTATAAAGAAGATTAAAACGAACGTTTGAAATTAAAGAGAGAAATAAAGATGTGATATAATATATGTCTATTCTTTGACAGTTAACGGTGAAATTTGTAAGACGGACCTTTAGGAGAACCCGTCTACCTGTTCAAGCACTTAGTGTAAAATAGAAAGGACCTCTCTGATGTGTAGATGTTTAAAAAAACGAACAACGGGAGAAAGATCAGAGATTTTGTCAAAGTAGTGGAGGAAAGATCGGAAGTGATTTTCAAACAAACGATTGTCAGAGGAGTGGGAAAAAAGTTAGAGACGGACAGTCGACTAGGGTTTCGGTTACAGTACCCATAGTTACGTCTCAAGTATTCTTGCTTTACGGGACCTAACAACAGTTAGAACATAGTGATACTCGAGGGTTAGGGACTTTACATTTCTTTATCCCTTGATGTAAAGGGTCTTAGGGGAAGAGATTCCTCAGACTAAAACCTCAACCATTGTTCTCCTTAAGGACGTTCCAAACCCTCCGGCTTCTTCTCCCCTCAAGTACTAAGAGACTTCCACCGACGTAGGTCTACTTACACGTATGTGACTGTCTTCGAAGACACACGAGAACCTTTATCAGTAACCCTTAAAAGACTATAAAAACTCTAGATTGTTCAAAGGTTACTTGTGAAAATCTTGATGGATGAAACGTCGAAATCCGATTCCACGAAGTAACAGACGAAGAAATTAACATAACTTAATTCTAAACTGAAGGAACTGGAAAAGGGGAATCGAAAGGGTTGTAATTACATTTGGGGTTATAGAAGTAATGTAAGGACAAAGTCCTTATAAAACTCACTGAGATAAAGGGACTAGTCAAGATCTGACTACGTTCGTCAATAAAACGATTCACCAATAACTTTTGATTGTTGATTTCGTCGAAATTGGTTTAGAAATTTTTATAATTCTTATAAAAGTAATTTTGGTAATCACTTTCGTTTAAATTTGTTTAGAATTTTTATAAATCTTTCTTCTCTCCTTAAGATTGTAATTTAATTTAAATGTGTAAAGTACCAATCTTACTAAGTCCGATAACAAAAGTATTCTGTGGACGAACAGTCAGACGATGTTAACCCCTTTATCAATTTAATTTTAAGGCTGTTACTTTTAGGACGTCATATAAGTTACCTGTGACTTTGATCGAATCTCCGTGGACGACATCTTCTCCTTCGTTTCTACACGTGTTTGAGTCATACGACATGACGAAGGAAACAGCGACTTTGGATCTCTCCTTCCTTCGACTCATACACACCCTCACTTCCCCTCCACCCCCGTGTGTCCTTCTAAGCCCAACACCTTCGTCATTCTTGAGTACAAATAAGGACTCTGACTGTGAAGTCAAATAACTTCAGCCATAACACTTATTTGGGGTGTTCAAGATCTCAATTTGTCTTATAGTGAATTTCTGACAGAAAGGATGATTCAATAATCACACTCGAATCCTCTTGACAAAGTTGAAAGTCTTTGAGTCAAAATTATGGACGTTTTACTTCCGTCACTTTGGAATGTTTCACAAAAACTTCTAATTCATCTTTAGGAAATTTACGGACCGTGGATTATTTGAGTCACAAATATAAACAGTCGACATCACCCCCAGATCTTTGAAGATGTAAATCCTACTAATCTCTTTAGTACTTTACTAGATTGTCCCATTTTTCATAATAAAAATAAAAATGGAGTCAGATGCAGAATATCACAGATTATACTTCAAAAGATTAAAGTGATTTCTTTCCACCACACCCTTCCTTTGTTACATGTTAGTGGTACTTACTCCTTACTACATGAAAGAGTTATAAACTCAATTTTAAATTGTTTTCTCATTATACAATCGTCCAACCTCTTCTTCAAAAACTTTCTTGTACAAGTGTTAGAAAGAGAGGAGACTGGATCGTCAAGGAGAGGAACTCATGAGTTATATGCCACTTTTCAAGTGAGATTTCACTGTTACCTATATTATTATAGAATACATTCACCAACAGTGGTCCTTGATTTATTTCTTATACTTTTAAGACATGGGAATGACCTCTCAATGACTTTTTAACTCAAAATCGATATTCGATCTACACTTCTTATAAAAAAAAATTAATAAAGAGTTCAATTAATACAAGTCAGTCAAGTCGAGTCAAGTCAGCGAGTCAGCACAGGCTGAGAAACGTTGGGGTACTTAGCGTCGTACGGTCCGGAGGGACAGGTAGTGGTTGAGGGCCTCAAGTGAGTCTGAGTGCAGGTAGCTCAGCCACTACGGTAGGTCGGTAGAGTAGGAGACAGCAGGGGAAGAGGAGGACGGGGGTTAGGGAGGGTCGTAGTCTCAGAAAAGGTCACTCAGTTGAGAATCAATATAATCCATCAATCTTATCCTGTTTCCTCAGGTCCTACCGTCACCGATTTTCTGTTCCTTCCCTTTTCGGGCGCTTTTCTCTTGTTTCCTTCCAGGCTCCCGGCCTCACTCCTGGTGTCCGTCTTGTTTGTCGTGAGGACCGATCGGGTCAGATGTATCCCGTCCGGGTCCCCTCCTCTTTCTGTATATTTTTCTCCTCGGTTTCAGGCCTCCAGAGAGAGAGAGAAGAGAAGTGCAGAAAACTCAGCCGTACGGGAGTGCGCAGTTCCTACATAAGATAAAAGATTTACTTTGACTCGACATTGTGTGTCGACATTGTGACGAGGTAGGTTTTCGACACTGTTACCAGACAGACTCTCGACATTGTGACCGGACGGACTCCCGACATTACGGCCAGACAACGAAGTTTAAAAACAACACTGTTCTGTCTTGGTTCCTTTAATGTGTGAGGGGCCGGTCAATTAATAATTGTTGAACCGTTTATAAAATTAGATCTAAAAATTTAGAACCAGATCTTATTTTACAACCTAACCTGTTTAAGATAAAGTTTTAAACCCTGTTGTTATAGATTCACATAGATTTGTTTATTTTTACATTACTATTTAATAAACCTTTTTTTTAGTGTACGAATCCTGCATAATTTTGAGTTCCTTCGGTAATAATATTCCAATTTTCTCTAGATTAAAATCATTATTATAAACTAAATCGTTACAAGTAAAAATAACTACTTATTATTGATCAACTAGTTCGATTCAACCGTTCTAAATTCGTTAAAGTTCGTGTTGTTAGAGAACACGCTAAAAAAAAAAAAAAATGAAAAACAACAACAGAGTTGGTCGAAAATGTTTCGTAGTCTGACAATCAATATGAAATACGTTTATATTGATTACCTTGATTTTTTTAAAAAAAGTGAACTAGTATTATATACTCGAACGGTAAAATAAACGGAAAACATTTATACAATTTGACCTTCATAAATAGAAGGAGAAGAAAGTAGAAATTAGGTACAAAAGAGAAACCCGAGGAAGTGAATTCGAAATATTTCATGAAGAAATATAGACGATTCAAATTATTCATGGTCGATTAATTGACTTAGAGTGTTTATTTTGTTTATAAATAATAACTGTAAATAACCCGTGGTAACCGAACCGTCCTATCCATGTACTTCGTCTTTAGAACATTGTGACACACTCACGAATTAACGACAGTCGACTATAATCTATCAATTAAACAGTATAAATTAATCACTATAATATCTTACAAGTCGTAACTTTGTGTTCCGTCTACAATATATGGGTACTAGACCTCAAGACGAGTTTCCGTTAGACCAGAAGGTCAGACGACCAATTTGTTTCGATAGTTATGGTTAATTTTATACTTTTTTTTGGGAATTGAAATTTTAAACCTATTCTGTCCACCACTAATTCTGTATAAATCGGATTTATAAGTGACCAAAATAAATTTATGTTTCCTGTTTCATCAGTGTCAAAATTTATTCTTCCCATTGAAAAACGTAAAAATTTAAATCAACCTAAATGAATTACGACATCTTATATTATAGAAAAAAAGGGTGAGAAAACGTGTCATTTATTAGAATCTGACGGTTCCATGTTTGACTTCGTGTCATTCCAAATCTGTCATTAAGTAGAGGTCCTATTAACACCCTTTAGACAGATGTAACTTACTGTTCTTTCTTGATGAGTACATGAAACCGAATTGTACAAAAAGGAAGACTCTATGACCTTTAGATGATAGTTTATTGAAAAGAGAAGAAGTTCTAAATTTTATCTGAAAAAAAAAAAAAGACTGACACGGAGCCCCGTAAACCTTAGAGTCAGGGGACTAGTCTCTAGGTTTGACGTAGGGGACATGACCCTTCGTGTATCAGTGACGGTCCCTTTAGGGAAAAGTTCTAAAAATTCGATCTAAAAATATTGAATTTTATGTTCAAGAGTAAGTCATCAAAGTTAATGAAGATGGGAAAATTTTAGAATCACTGATGACATAATCATCGATAATATTAGAGATCTAAATTTCATAAAATTATATACATAGACAAACCTTATGGTCTACTGGAGTGGATGGAGGACTTTTTAGACATACGTTCAGTTCTTCGTTGTCAATTTTGACCTGTACCCTGTTGTCTGACCAAGGTTTAGTCCTTTCCTCATGTAGTTCCGACATATAACAGTGGGACGAATAAATTGAATATACGTCTTATGTAGTACTCTTTACGACCTGACCACTTCGTGTTCTACCTTAGTTCTAACGACCCTCTTTATAGTTATTGGAGTCTATACGTCTACTGTGGTGGGAGTACCGTCTTTCACTTCTCCTTGATTTTTCGGAGAACTACTTTCACTTTCTGCTCTCCCTTTTTCAACCGAATTTCGAGTTGTAAGTCTTTTACTTCTAGTACCGTAGACCAGGGTAGTGAAGTACCGTTTATCTACCCCTTTGTCACCTTTGTCACAGTCTGAAATAAAAAACCCCGAGGTTTTAGAGACGTCCACCACTGACGTCGGTACTTTAATTTTCTACGAACCAGGAACCTTCTTTTCAATACTGGTTAATCCTGTCTTATAATTTTTCGTATCTGTAATGAAACGGTTGTTTCAAGGTAGATCAGTTTCGATGCCAAAAGGGTCATCAGTACATACCTACACTCTCAACCTGATATTTTTTTTTCGACTTTCGGTTTCTTAACTACGAAAACTTGACACCACAACCTCTTCTGAGAACTCTCAAGTACCTGACTTTCTCCTCTAAGTTGGTCAGGTAGGATTTCCTTTAGTTAAGACTTATAAGTAACCTTCCTGACTACGACTTCGACTTTGAGGTCATGAAACCGGTGGACTACGTTTCCTGACTGAGTAAACTTTTCTGGGACTACGACCCTTTCTAACTTCCACCCTCCTTTTCCCCCTCTATCTCCTACTCTAACAACCTACCGTAGTGGTGACACTACCTGTACTCAAACTCAGTTGAGACCCTCAACCACTACCTCTCCCTTCGGTCCACACGACGTCAAGTACCCCAGCGTTTCTAAACCTGTGCTGACTCGATGACTTGACTCGACTTATATATATATATATATATATATATATACCCTGACTATGATTATTTCAGTACAAAAAACTTCTTTTGATAATTTTTTAATATTTGTTACAAAACTATAAAAATTTTAATGTACCAATTTACTACTAAATACAATGGATAACACTAAACCCTGAAGGCATATCGAGTCTACCATTTCTTAGACGGACGTCACGTCCTCTGGGACGTAACTCAACACCCAGGTTAGGGACCTAGTCCTTCTAGGGGACCGTCTCCCGTACCGTTGGGTGAGGTCATTGGAACGGACCTCTTGAGGTACCTGTCTCCTCGGACCGTCCGATGTCAGGTATCCTAACGTTTCTCGACTTGTGTTGAATCCCTGATCATGGGTGTAACACTCAATCGTATCTTGTTTAGATTTCACAGTTGGTTTACCTTATTGTTTTATAGTCTCTTGAGTTACCAACTTGAAGGACTGAACAAAGGATTCAAGACTTGTACTTAGTTATATATAAATAGTTCGTTGTGTCGTACACAATTCAAGATTTCCACTATATATAAGTATTTTCTACGTTAAGTACGGTAGCTCTTCATATAACTCTTAGTGTACCTGTGTCCTCGGACCACCCAATATCAGGTACGTCAGTGTTTCTCAACCTGTGTTGACTTCGCTGAATCGTTCAGGCGGGTCTCTTTTCTCTGTATGTGGATAAGTCGTTTACAAATAAATCAAAGTCGTGATATCAACCGTGAAATCTATATTTTTACTTATACAGTATTTTGTAAAAGAGTTTTGCAAGTGAGAGTCCAATATACTTAGTCACATGATACTGTCATGTAACGTAATCAGTGATTTTTTTTTAAAGGTTTGGAAAAGAAAGATATTATCATTCCGACAATTGTTGGTATTAATAACCGATTATATATTATTTTTTATAACTTTACAAAGAGATGGTCAGTCATTTATTTTATAATTTTGATATGATTCGTCATTTAGATTATATGTAAGATTTTATTAGAGTAACCAAGCTCAGTTAGATTCTTAAAAGGTAGACACTCTTCATTTATACATGTAGTTATGTCTATTCAATACATGTAGGAAGTCACTTGTGTCTTCGAGAAATATAAGACTATACTTTTCTAAAGGTTTTGTATAAAATTTCAGTGTTTGGTCTCACATCTTTTCATTCATATCATATAATGATAAACACACTGTATTTCTTGTAAATACTTATGTGAACGAATAAACATGTATCTTATTGAGACCTTCCTATGTGTTCGTTGACCATTGACGACATTACTTTTGTCTTCATAAAAGAGGGAATTGATAACGACGTCTAACTTTACCTTTGATGTCAACAACTATCGGGGGTTGTCACCAGTAGGTGTTTAAGGAAACACTAGTCACTGTGAGGGTGTCGAGTCTTCTTTCGTTCTCTCTTAAATAGGAAATCAGACAATGAAACAAACAATGGTTCATGAACCCATAACCGTGATACATCTCTGTAGGGGGTCTTGTGTACACGATAGAAAGAATAAGTTTATGAATGTATTAGACATGTGATAGCTTTTACAGAAACGAGGTTATAAAAACTTCCTTTATGTTTTTGGCTATCACTGTTGGCACCAACAGAAGGCCCTTATGTTTACACACAGATCACTTTGTCCCAAACCTTTCTCTAAGATTGTAAAAATAAATAAGAATTTATAAATAATGGACAAAATATTTTCTTATACTATTTTTTGACTTGTTAGATTTTGATTTTTGTTTAAATAACTCGTGTAATCGAACACAGTTTGTGAAAGGATTCATGAAACAGACACACCACGATGAACTCTGGTCCTCCTTCCGTTATTTGCTTTCCCTTTCAGACATCGATCACTTGTACACTCGAATATACATAACCTCCTCCCCCGCCTTTACCGTCTCTGAACCTCCAAAAGTACACAATGTCTGAGACAAAAAAGAAACTGATTCTCTGACAGTAGACAACTCACCCTTCTCCGTCCCTAGTACTTCTGATTCTACTTGTAAACCGTATCATCGATATCTCTTATCCTTGCCTTCACTAGTTTCCGTCTATTTTCTTAAAACACATAACAAATTTCAACGTATCCGTAGTTAGAAATAACGTCACGATAAAAAGAAGTCTTTACGAGTCACCGAGACCATATTCTCACCCTTTACTTGTGACAATTTAATATATAGAACAACACTCTCTTACTACTTCATCGTTCCCTCGTTCCTCAACCCTTATGATCCATCTTTTCAAGAACAAATCAACGAAGTCAACACAGGGTGAGGTTCCTGACTTCGGTCGTCCGAGGAGACAGGTACCCTAAAGGGTCCGTTCTTATGATGTCGCCAACGGTAAAGGAAGGGGTCTCCTACAAGGGTTTGGTCCTTAGTTTGGGCCCAGAAGACGTAACGTTCACCCAAGAAATGGCGACTTGAGGGCCCCTTCGGGAATCCTCTTTTTATTGATTTTAGTTTACGATTTACTTCTGTGGTTTTACCTTGAAGTTAAGAGGGTATCGGATACCGAAAATAACGAGTCGCGTATCAGGGTCTTCCATCCGAACGTATCACTTTAAAAAAGTCTTTCCGAGGTCGATCGAGACTCCCCGGGAGTGGGTGAACCCCTTTATCGACGTTTGTGGGACGTGTAGAGATCGAAAAGGAGGTCGAGTGCCTAAGAGGTCACGGTGAGGTCAGGTCGTCGTCGTCGTCGTCGTCGACCCTTGGAAAACTTTACGTTTAAAAACAAGGAAGGGACTGTGACTTAGTCTTTGAAACACTCATCTCGGGTTCCTAAACACGTAATTATTTGGGACCTCTATTAAGACCACTATTGTTTGGAGGCCTCCTACGACCATGTCCAAGTTCATTCGGGTCGACGAAATCGGGCTCTGTTCGTGAACCAATTTATATTATTAAGATAGAGAAGGAAGTTCAGACACGTTTTAAGGATGATGAGATGAATTATAAAGTTGGGTGAATTGAGAGAAAGAGAAATACCATTGGGGGGGGGGGGGTAGAAGGATTGGACGAGATTAAAAAGAAAACAAGGAATAGATAATATTAGAAGTTATAATATATGAACAATACTTTCAAAAACAGATAGAGATGGGTGTTCCTACATTAACTCACACCCGTAGAAACAAAACAAGTAACTATATAAGGTTCAAGGGTCTTGTTTATGGACTACAGATTATCGAGTCAAATCAAGTCCGCAAGTCCGTACAGGAGTAGAAACGTTGGGGGCCCGGACGTCGTACGGTCCAAAGGGAAAGGGACAGGTAATGGTTGAGGCCCTGCAACGAGTTTGAGTACAGGTAGCTCAACCACTACGCTAGGTTGGTAGAGTAGGACAGTAGGGGAAGGAGAGGACGGAAGTTAGAAAGGGTTGTAGTCCCAGAAAAAGGTTACTCAGTCGAGAAACGTAGTCCACCGGTTTCATAACCTCGAAGTCGAAGTCGTAGTCAGGAAGGTTACTTATAAGTCCTGACTAAAGGAAATCCTACCTGCCCAAACTTGAGGAACGTCAGGTTCCTGAGAGTTCTCAGAAGAGGTTGTGGTAGTTTTCGTAGTTTAGAATCCTTGAGATGAAAGAAATACCAGGTCGAGAGGTATGTACTGATGACCTTTTTGGTATCGAAACTAATCTGTCTGGAAATAGCTGTTTGATTATAGAGACGAAAAATTATACGACAGATCCAAACAGTATCGAAAAGAAGGTTTCTCGTTCGCAGAAAATTAAAGTACCGACGTCAGTGGTAGACGTTACTAAAACCTTGGCTTTTTTTATTTCAGACAGTGACAAAGGTAATAAAGGGGTAGATAGACAGTACTTCACTACCCTGGTCTACGGTACTAGAATCGAAAGACTTACAACTCATAATTCGGTTGAGAAAGTGAGAGGAGAAAGTGTAGTTCTCCGAGAAATCAAGGAGAAACGAAAGATGGTATCCCCACACCAGTAGACATATAGACTCCAATCACTATAAAGAGGGTCCTTTGAACTAAGGTCGGACACGAAGTAGGTAGGACCGTAAAGTGTACTACATCAGACCTATATTCAATTTGCTCGTCCCTCTGTTATATGTCGGAAATACATGAGGAAAGGGTTAAACCTTGGTCAGGCAACAAGGTACAGGTCAAGATTGACAACGAAGAACTGGACGTATGTCCAAAGAGTCCTCCGTTCGTTCCACCAGACTATAAGGGTAGAGAAATTCTTACAAAAACACTAGGTGTGTCGGTTTCCGAAACCGTATCAGTTATTTTGTTCTCATCTACTAAAAGACCTTAAGAGGACGAAAAAGATACTAGGGTACCTACAACCGTTAAACTAGAGACCAAGGGAACGGAAAAGATTTAGGTCGACCTTGTAGATCTTCAACAACCACATACATGTCAACTTCGGATCGAACCTCTTAAAACTCGTGACGAAACGATGGCACACTCTACTCACGTTGACACGCTATCAAACTTGTAAGAAACCGTAACGGAAAGAAACCCTAACCTCACTTTTGACTGGAAAAGGTCAGGACACCGGTGACACCTCAAAGGTTTAAACGACCGTATAACTCACGTTGTGAAAGTGTGGTAGTAGAAAATCCTAAACTTTATCGAATCGACCTTAAGGTAATGGAGGTGATCGAAACAAACATCACTACGAAAGATTCCGTGTATGCTGAAATATAATGTCCTACAGACCGAGGTCCACTCACTAGTGTGGTAGCACCGGTAGACCCAGTACTTCTAGAAAAAAACTTATCAGAAGACACACAAAAACGGTGGAGAAGAATTATAGAAGACGAAGACAATCCAGGTATGGTAAAAACAGGAAATAACTCGGGTAGAAACGGACTTTACCAGGAAACCATAAAGATTAAAAGAACTTCTCTAGAGAATAGAAAGGATGAGATAACAAAAGGAGATAAAGAAACGTGACTAGTGACTCCTTCCGAAAGAATAGAGAGGAACGATCAGAAACCTTGAGACGTAAGTCTACCTATATAGAAAGGAAAAGAGGAAACGGAAAGTGAAGGAAAGAGTCGATAACATTTCGGGGGAGTCTGTTGTTAAATCCGAAAAATTTAAAGAAAAAGAACCCTACCGAAACTAGTGACGGAAGACATGTTACAACACTTGGAGGCAGGTATCAAGAAGTCAAGACAGACAGTCTAGATTAGGGAAATTACACAAACAGTGAAGTTGACATATTAGCATTCCCTAAACTAAATCCAGTATGGACTTTCGGGACACCAAAAGGGATGAAAGAAGTTAAATTCAGACTCAAAACGTTATTCGTCAAGTACTAGACTCGGTGTCAGTCGAGGGCCAGAACAAAAACGACTGACATATCTCGAGGAGAAAGAAATCACCGTTTCTTATATTAATGAGAATAAAGTCATAACTGGTAGACCACTACAAGTACACATCTCAACAGAGAACACAACGACCTTCTCCTAACAAACGATACTAGTCACGCAAGATAACCGTTTTGAAACAATCGGACGTGTGGTCCGAAGGGACAGGAAGTAGTAGAAGGTCTCGAACGAGTTTGAGTACAGGTAACTCAAATACTACGATAGGTTGGAAGAGTAGGAGAAAACAGGGGAAGAGGACGGGAGTTCGAAAGGTTCGTAGTCCCAGAAAAGGTCGCACAGTCGAGAAGTGTAGTCCACCGGTTTCATAACATCGTACTTAAAGTCGTACGTAGGAAAGTTACTTATAAGTCCCAACTAAAGGAAATCCTAACTGACCAAACTAGAAGAACGATATGTTCTCTGAGAATTCTCAAAAGAGGTCGTGGTGTTAAACTTTCGTAGTAAAGAAGTCGTGAATCAGAAGAATACCAGGTTGAGAGTGTAAGTATGTACTGATGACCTTTTTGGTATCGAAAGTGATGTACCTGGAAACAACGGTTTCACTACAGAGACGAAAAATTATATGACCGATCTAAACAGTATCTTTAGTCTTACAAATGAAAGATAATGTACAATGTACCAGAATAACGAACCGAAAATGTCAAGAAATACAACTCTGTGTCACTCGTAAATTTTCGTACTGATCTATTAAAATAAAGACGAGAAGTCTTAAGTTACTGAAAAGTAGTATGAATGTTATTTAAGAGCCTCTTCCGTTTCCGTGGGGTGAGGTCATGAGAACGGACCTTTTAGGGTACCTGCCTCCTAGGACCACCCGACGGCAGATACCCCAGCGTGTCTCAGTCTGTGCTGACTTCGCTGAATCGTCGTCGGCGTCTTATTTAAGATATAGAAATTGGTATGGGAAGTTCTGGAAAGTTCTTGACAAGTAGAACTTGACAGTTAGAGAGTTCTTGAGAGGAACAGTTAGAAAAGTTAGAAGGTGCCGTTACGACAGGATATGAGTGATAAGAACGTCGTTGTGTCCGGAAGAATCAAAACGATGAAGAATTTAAGTTTGAGGGAAGATTTAATCCCGGAAACGTGACCGACTAGGGAGACGAACCTTCTAAGAGAGGATCTCTTGAACGAGAACAAAAGTAATTTCAAAGTCTGAGATAGTATGATAAAAAGAAGTGTCATAAATAGTAATGACCTTTAAGAATATAAAGGACGAACATACACTAGACGAAGGGGATGATCTTAAATTCCAAGGATTTCATTCCTAGATCTGAAAAACTGAGTTACACCATTGAAGTCGAGGTCCTTGTTATTGATTGTACAATTCAAAAGTTATTTATGAAACTGTAAAATAACGTACGAAGGGTCCACGGTCCGACATATAGCCATCGTGTTAAAATTATTTTTTAAATCAGAGACGGGAATTCTTTGAAAATCTCATACTTTTTGTTCTTTTTCTCGGATTAAAAGTATCGACATTCGTAATATATTCTCGTTTCACATTCTCGAAGATACCTGATATGTCATCCAGGAACAAATGGATAAAAAATATATCATCAAACATATATAGTTAGGGTTTGAAGTAATGAACATGACAAAGATCCTGACAAGTTGTAGTCATTTAATACATCTATTAAGACTTTCGTTTGAAGTGTTTTATTATTTTACATATCCTCAATAACATAAACTTTCTAAAGGATCCGGGACAGTTTAGTCTCATTAGTAAAATACTCAAAATTTTTCGTGATTGTATCAGATTAATTAGTTATTGATAAATAAAATAAGAATCATTGATTACTTTAACAAAAGACCGGTAAACCCAACTCAGTCAACTCAGTAGTTGAATTTTAATTCCGTAAGTGGTGAAAAACAGTCTGCAGTGAACAGCTATGTCACTATTTTAATGTAACGTTTTCTACAGGTACACTGTCGGTAATAAAAAGATAGTTTCGAATCCAAATTGTACGTCATCTTTAGTTTGTGGTATAAATCGTTAGTTAAAAGAGGAAACCTTCGTTTCTCGAGTGTTTTCACCTTCTTTCTAACTAAATCCTCAATTAATCCGTTGTCAAGACTATGAATAGAACCACAAGATGAGACAAATCCTTTGCCTTTCTGTCTTATACTTAAGGGAATTTCCATAAAATCATTTCTTCCATATTCCAGTAGACTCTACGTCTCCTTGATTGTACCGAAATTGGACCCATCCCTTTCTGAATTCAGTAATTGGAAAACCGTGATTGAAATTATTGTTGAGTACCTGTGTACCTATAAGTGTTGAGTACCTGTGCACCTATAAGTAACGAAACTAGAGAGTACCGATTAAAAGAAAAAAAAAAAAATTGAAATAAAATGAAATGTTATGACATAACCAAAACGGTATGTAACTGTACTTAGGTGGTGCCCACATGTACGCAAGGTAACGTGTAGTAGATTTTATTCACAAAACAGTCATATCAAGAACTGTAAACACAATTAAGACACGAACAGTATAGGAGTTTTACGAACGAAAAGAATATAAAGAGTATCCCTTACAACGGTGAATAAGAGGATTTCTATCGTAAAAATAGACCATAGGAATCTTATACAGATAACTGAAATGAAAATTCTTCCGTCGTGTACTAGTTTTACACAAAAATAGAATATGTCTTCCAGGTCTTACTTTACCGTCGGAGAGGATTCAGAAGGGAACCAAAATATTCTAGATCAAGTTAGAGTGGTAAAAGTGAGAGGATACATTACTAAACTGTAATGGGGAAACCCGACTTCAAGTAATATATATATATATATATATACTTTTTTATTCACTTGTCAAGGTTTTTATTATCCTTTATAGATAATTTGTCGAAAACCTTGTACAAAAATTTCTAGCATATTACATCGTGTAATAAACGTATCTTTGTTACGGTGATTAAGTTTCTCAAGTACGTTTAAGTACAATTGACCTCATTAGAGTTAAATACTTCCTGTACAGGTAAATAATTTTTTTCTTCTTTCTTTAACTTTATTCGGTCGATTTACTTTCCCCTGGTAATCATGTTCACTGAAATATGGTGTCCTCCCGATGAGTCCCCTTACCTCTCCCTATACCTTTCCTCTAAGAGAATGAAAAAAAGGTCTAAATTTGTCAGACAGAGTAGCCGTAAAAAGAAACGAGACAGGACAGAGACGAACGTACAGTTGGTTGTACTCTAGGACCGATCTCACGACCTATTGGAAAAGTAACTTCAGAACGAAGTGGGTCGTCCACTACCTGAGTCATAGAGGGACGGGATAACTATTTATGACTCCTCAAACTTAGTTAAAGTCTCGTTCCACAAACCCACTGATTCAACAGTCTTGACCTTGGTCTAGGAACGACTTTTAGGTGATTAGGGGTGGAGATGACTTTCACTTTTACTTGCAGTGAGTCAACACAGACTGAGAAACGCTGAGGTACCTGATAGTCAAGTCAAGTCAAGTGAGCGAGTCAGCACAGGCTGAGAAGCTCTGGGCTACCTGGTGTCGTGCGGTCCGGAGCAACAGGTAGTGATAGAGGGTCGGAGATGAGTTAGAGTAGAGGTAACTCAGTAACTACGGTAGATTGGTAGAGTAGGAGACAGGAGGGGAAGAGGAGGACGGAAGTTAGAAAGGGTCCTAGTCCCAGAAAAGTTGACTCAATCCAGAAGGGTAGTCCACCGGTTTCATAACCTCAACGTCGAAGTTGTAGTCAGGAATGTTACTTGTGAGTCCTGACTAGAGGAAATCCTACCTGACCAACCTAGAGGAACGTCAGGTTCCCTGAGAGTTCTCAGAAGAGGTTGTGGTGTCAAGTTTTCGTAGTTAAGAAACCGCGAGTCGAAAGAAATATGAAGTTGAAATATCAGGTATGCACTGATGACTTTTTTGGTATCGGAACTGATCTGTCTGGAAACAACCGTTTCATTATAGAGACGAAAAATTATACGACAGATCCACCTAGTATTGATAGGAAGGTTCCTCATTCACAGAAAATTAAAGTACCGACGTTAGTGGTAGACGTCACTAATACCTTGGGGGGTTTTATTTCAGTCGGTGACAAAAATGACAAAGGGGTAGATAAACGGTACTTCACTACCCTGGTCTACGGTACTAGAAGCAAAAGACTTACAACTCGAAATTCGGTTGAAAAAGTGAGAGGAGAAAGTGAAAGTAGTTCTCCGAGAAATCAAGGAGAAGTGAAAGACGGTATTCCCACCACAGTAGACGCATAGATTCAAGTAACATAAAGAGGGTCGTTAGAACTAAGGTCGAATACGAAGTCGTAAAGAGTACTACATGAGACGTATATTCAATTTATTCGTCCCACTGTTATATGTCGGAACGACATGAGGAAAAGGATAAACCTTGGTCAGACAACAGGGTTCAGGTCAACAATGACAACCAAGAACTAGACGTATGTAAAGAGTTCTTAATGCAGTCTGCCAAACCATAAGGGTAGAGAACTTCTTAAAAGGTGTCAAATAACACTAGGTGTGTCAGTTTCCGAAACCGTATCAGTTATTTCGTCTTTATCTACAAAAAGACCTTGAGAGAACGAAGAAGGTACTAGGTCGTCTACAACCGTTAAACTAGAGACTAAGGAGACGGAAAAGATTTTGGTCGAACTTGTAGACCTTCAAGTACCAAGTACATAACGACTTCGGACCGAACTCCTAAACTCGTAAACTCGTAAACTCGTAATGAAATGATCGTACACTCCACTCACGTTAACACGTCATCAAACTCGTAAGAAACCGTAACAGAAAGAAACCCTAACCTTACTTTTGACTGTAAAAGGTCAGGACACCCGTGACGACTCAAAAGGTTTAAACGACCGTACAACTCACGTCGTGAAAGTGTCGTAGTAGAAAGTCCTAAACTTTATTAAATTGACCTTAAGGTAGTGGAGGTGATCGAAACAAACATCACTACGAAGGATTCCGGGTGAACTGAAATATTAGGTCCTACAGACCGAGATCTACTTACTAGTGTGGTAGCACTAATAGACCCAGTACTTTGAGAAAAAACATGTCAAGAAGACACATAAGAACGGTGGAGAAGAATTATAGAAGACGAACAAAATCCAGGAAATAGCTCGGGTAGAAGCGTACTTTATAAGGGAACCATAGAGACTAAAAGAACTTCTCTAGAGATCAGATAGGGTGCGATAACAAAAGGAGATAAAGAAACGTAACTAGTGACTCCTTTCGAAAGAATAGAGAGGAATGACAAGAAACCTTGAGACGTAAGTTTACCCATATAGAAAGGAAAAGAGGAAACGAAAAGTGAAGAAAAGAAAAGTGTCGATAAACATTTCCGAGGAGTCTGTCGGTAAAACGAAAAAACGTAAAGAAAAAGAACCCCTACCAGAACTGGGGACAGAGAGCATGTTTCAGTACTTGAGGCAGGCGTCAAGTGGTCCGTGAGACAAATAGTCTAGATGAGGGAATTTAGATAAAGAGTGAAGGTGACATATTAGCATTCCCTAAACTAAATCCAGTATGGACTTACCAGATCACCAAAAGGAAGGAAAGAAGTTAAATTCAGACTTAATCGGTACCTGGTGTCACATACCTTACGAGGACCGGTCTTATGACCTCACCCGTCGGTAAGCGAAGAGGTCCCCTAGAAGGGTTGAGTCCCTAGCTTGGGTACAGAGGGTGAAACGTCCACCTAAGAAATGACCGACTCGGTGGTCCCTTCGAGAGATAATCCTTAATTGTATTTAGAAATAGATCAGGGTTTCAGGTCTCTATTCTTCCCTTCTGTCTCTTTCTCTTTTTA
Source organism: Capra ibex (assembly GCA_006410555.1). NCBI lineage: Eukaryota > Metazoa > Chordata > Mammalia > Artiodactyla > Bovidae > Capra > Capra ibex. Next base: position 61,190 of record SJYO01004475.1, on the reverse strand, counting down.
CTTTCGGTCTGTCTTGATCTACCTTGATTTAACCACTCTTTATATTCGAATGAGGAACCTTCTTTTGAATACTGGTTGGATCTATCGTATAAGTTTTCGTCTCTGTTATGAAACGGTTGTTTCCAGGCATCAGGTCACGGCCCCAGGTCGGGACCACTTAGGTCCCATTAAGCTTCGCCCCTACCGTATTCGCTCCTTTTCAAATAAATAAATGAATAAATCTTTATATTCTAATCTAATCCTTCTTTATCACATCATCGTTATAATTCACCTCTTTTCTTCGACTTATTGAACCAAATGCACCTCTTGATTATTTTGAAGTCCTGTTCAAAAGTGGTAGATGTAATCCGGTGACCGTAGGAGAACTTATAGCCTCCCACGGGGCGGAACCTGAGGGAGAGCGCACCTTGAATTTTTGACCCCGTTCATTCATCTGTACCGTTCGGAGGTGCGGGGTCTACCCTTAAGTCGGTCTTTTATCTCATTCCTTTTCTGTGCCCCCTTTGGTCAGGAAGGTTACTGACCGGACCGGAGATAACAGATCTTTCCGGAAAATATGGAAAAACTAACATGTATCTCTAGTTACCGATTATGTTTTAATACGTCACAACCGTCGGGTCTGAGAATAGTTTTGGTCCGAAAAGAGAGACGTATGGATCAACATATGTGTTCAGAATCCACTAAATGTAGTAGAAGGTCGGTTTTCCCGGTTAATTGTAAAATGTCGGAAAAAATACTATTCCCAAACAGTTGGTCTTCTGAATAAACACAACAAGAAGAGTTTCAGACCACGGTGAGAGTCTTTTGTGATTTATTTCAATGTAAGAATGTATCGTCTTTATGTCGTTAAATATTGTTCATTTTCCTCATGTCACTAAATGTTGTTTTCTTTTCATTAATTGAGTTTTCAGATCACAACGATTGTAGTTTTGATGATATATGGAAAAAGGTATAGACTAATGTAACTAATTATAGGAGGGTCCACGGATTTTCTATTTCTTATACCTCCGGACCGTCGTTAGCAACTCAGTTGTCATTTTGGGCAATGGTTATACTAAAAATCGAGAAATCTTTTCCGAGACATAGAAATTCTACGAAATTCGAAACACGGAGAGTGCCAACCCCCGACATTCGTTAAGTGTTCGACATTTTTCAGGTCCCCTTGGACAATCCGTTCGATCTCTCAATAGTCTCCCCCAAACTTGACTTTGTAGGGAAAGTTTACGTCTTCTGATTTCGGGACTCAATTGAAAACGGTCTCACACGGTCTTCTCACCTTTTCGTGTCATGTTATTCCGTCCGTCTAAGACCAAAACCCCCATGTACGAGTCCTTTAAGGTCCCCCTTTGGGACTCCAGACTGAACGGAAGGGTAGTCCGGAGAGGTGTACTGGAACAGTACCCACCCTAAGGAGTGCGACCGAAAGTCGTCAGTTCCGATACCCAAAAGGTCACCAGTACATACCTACACTCTCAACCTGACACTTCTTTCGACTCGCGGCTTCTTAACTACGAAAACTTGACACCACAACCTCTTCTGAGAACTCTCAGGGAACCTGACGTTCCTCTAGGTTGGTCAGGTAAGACTTCCTCTAGTCGGGACCCTAAAGAAACTTTCCTTACTACGATTTCGACTTTGAGGTCATGAAACCGGTGGAGTACGCTTCTCAGCTGAGTAACCTTTTCTGAGACTACGACCCTTCCTAACCCCCGTCCTCCTCTTCCCCTGCTGTCTCCTACTCTACCGATCTACCGTAGTGATTGAGCTACCTGTGCTCAGACTCACTTGAGGACCTCAAGCACTACCTGTCCCTCCGGACCGCACGACACTAAGTACCCCAGCGTCTCAGCCTGTACTGACTCGCTGACTTGACTTGACTATTCGAGGTTCTCTGTGACCCAGAGTAATACGTGACTAAAATAGTGTAATCACGAAATTACTGTGTGGGTGTCTTCAATACTGACCTTCAGTTCCTGGTTTTTGCCCATTGTTCTCTCACGGTGGGGTGAGGGAACCTTTCGGAACCGGGAAGGGACCCTCTGATTTCGGATACAGAGGATAGAGGGGAAATAACCGGGATAAGGAGGAGGGAAACAGAAGTGAGAAATTGTAGTTTAAGGAGAACGATATACCCAGTCTTCAACTACGCACTTGATTCGATGCCGAAGATATGAGAAACCGGAAATTCATTTCGAACACGACGTGACTAGAGTCGAAACTAAAACAATAAACCGATGTCTTTGGGATTTCCTTTTTGTAGCAAAAGAAGACTGCACCACCTGGAACCGATTCCGATCCCCGACTCGGCTCAAGTTATATTGTATCAGTTATTAGGACTTCTTAATATATAATGAGGTACAATTACTATAAACGACTATACAAATACAGTCCTATTTCTTTACTGTAGTCTTGAAATCATCACTGAATGAAACTAGACTCCAACTTCTACTCACTTAACACATACCCATTCTCCATAGTTATATGACGTAAAAATATGAGAGTACTTTCACTTTTAACAATCAGTGCGTCAGCACAGGTTGAGAAACACTGGGGTACTTGACATCGGGGAGTCCGAGGAGAGAGGTACCTTAAAAGGTCCGTTCTATGACCTCACCCAACGGTAAACGAAGAGGTCCCCAGAAGGACTGGGTCCCTAGGTTGGGCCAAGAGGGTGTAACGTCCGTCTAAGAAATGGTAGACTCGATAGTCCCTTCGGGAAATATGAGATTATCAACACCTGTTAAAATACCGTATAATTAAGGATGAACAATAATCTTCTGGGAACTTTCTCTGACTTATGGACCCGTAAGAAGAATCCATCCCACTTTTGATCTAATCCTCACATGGACTACCGACATAAAACCGTTCACCATGTCTACGACGAGGTTAGAAAAACTTTACATCAATTAAGAAGGAAAGATCCAGTGGAACATAAACATCCTGACATAGTTCCGTCCAGGTCTCCTTTATTGAAATTAATTTACCGAAAAAATATCACGGACCGAAAAACGGACGGGAAGGAGAACGAAGAAAGTTTTTTTAATCAGATGACTATTTAGAAGTGCATCTTCACCCATTCAATCATCTTCAAGATGACATGTCAGGCAAAATCCCCTTTTCTTGGAGTTTCCCGAACACACCCAAAACCCCCCTTTCTTTAACCAAGTTCAAAACCTAGGACGACGTTTCTCCTTTTCCTTCCGGGTCTTTGACCGGACCTGACCTCTTTCCAGTACAGTGATTTGTCTTCTTTTTACGTAAATTAAGGAATCATAATTAGAGACCTACAAATTCCTCGAGGACTTTCACTTTCACAATCAGCCAGTCAGTACAGGGATAGAAACCATGGGGTACCTGACATCGGGCGGTCCGAGGAGACAGGTACCTTAAGAGGTCCGTTCTTATGACGTCATCCAACGGTAAGGTAAGACGTCCCCTAGAAGGGTTAGGTCCCTAACTTGGGTCCAGAGGACGTAACGTCCGTCTAAGAAATGGTAGACTCGGTGATCCCTTCAGGTATGGTTCGGGTATGTACTCGAGGATAGTTCATACTTCAGGTCACGAGACCAGATACTTTTTCTTGATTGACGAAAGTTTCTCAAATGTTGAGTCGACCTTATTTTGTCGTGTGTATAACGATCTATCCAAACCTATTCTATCTGGTACTCAAATATACCTCAATTCTAGTGTTGTTTGACACCTTTCACGAATTTCTCTACCCTTATGGTGTAGTGGAATGGACGGAGGACTCCTTAGATATACGTCTAGTTCTTCGTTGGTCCGTACCTTGTTACCTAACCAAGGTTTAACCCTTTCCCCATACTGTTCTGGCATATAACAGTGGGACGAATAAATTGAATATATGTCTCGTGTAGTACTCTTTGGGACCCGACCTACTTCGTGTTCGACCTTAGTTCTGACGGTCCTCTTTATAGTTATTGGAGTCTATACGTCTACTGTGGTGGGAATAACGTCTTTCGTTTCTCCTTGTTTTGTCGGAGAACTACTTTCACTTTCTCCTCTCACTTTTACGACTGAATTTTAAATCGTAAGTTTTTTGATTCTAGTACCGTAGGTCAAGGTAGTGAAGTACCATTTATCTACTCCTTTGTTACCTTTGTCACTGTCTGAAATAAAAGAACACGAGGTTTTAGTGACCTCTACCACTGACGTCGATACTTTAATTTTCTGTGAACGAGGAACCTTCTTTTCGATACTGGTTGGATCTGTCGTATAATTTTTCGTCTGTAATGAAACGGTTGTTTCCAAGTAGATCAGTTTTGATACCAAAAAGGTCATCAGTACATACTTACACTCTCGACCTGGTATTTCGTCTCACGACTTCTTAACTACGAAAACTTGACACTCGAGAACTCTCAGGGAACCTGTCGTTCCTCTAGTTTGGTCAGTTAGGATTTCCTTTAGTCAGGACTTATAAGTAACGTTCCTGACTAAGACTTCGACTTCGAGGTTATGAGACCGATGGACTACTCTTCTTGATTGAGTGACCCTTTTCTGTGACTACAACCCTTTCTAACTTCCGTCCTCTCCTTCCCCTGCTGTCTTCTACTCTATCAACCTACCGTAGTGTCTGAGCTACCTGTACTTAGACTCGTTTGAGACCCTCGACCACCTCCTGTCCCTCCGGACCGCGCGACGTCAAGAACCCCAGTGTTTCTCAACCTGTACTGACTCACCGACTTGTCTTGACTTCTAGAGACCGGGACTCTGCGTTCGAATCTATGAAAGAGGACTTTGGAAAGTTGTATTACCTAAAACTCCTCAGTGTTCGGTCTTTAACAATGTTTTAACTTGATGTTTTAATGTCTAAAAGACATGTCCTTGGTTACAACGTCCAATTGTGAAATTCCGGTTGTCTGTATAGTTCTCTCCCTCAACGTTCCAAACATGGAATGCCCACTTTCCACTCTTACAACATCACAGTGTCACCTCATACTATGTGTTGGCCACCGAGTAACAAAAGAAGAGACATCCGAAGTAAAATTCCTGTCTATTCTAGATCACTCGCGTAGAGACCCAAAGAATTCAAGCGGTGTAAATCCATTAAACCTTCTAGTCCTGTTGGGTCTTGGAGGAAGGATGGATTATAAGAACATATAATATTCTTCGAAAGTATCTCTATCAACATCGTCTTTGAAAAAAATATTACACTATGAAAAGGGATTTACATCATATTGAAAGACTGATGACAGGCTCACGTTTTAAATAACTCCTCAGTGACGTACAATCAAGATATGTGTAAGGTTTACAAACTTCGTTTAATTTTGAAAGAATTGACACCACCTAAGAAGAAAAAGAAGAAGAAAAAAAATTACAGACTCGGTGGTCCCTTCGGACGTTTAAACGGAATAGACAACTTATTAGTCCATACTTTTTATTTAGGTCTTTTGTTCCTACAAAGTTTCTTATTCTTCTGGTTATTAAATGTGAACCATCTGAATAAACCAAACTTTCAAATTTATACAATGTTGGAAACGGTCATCATCAGAATGATGATAAAAAAGGATAAACAATTTTTCAAGTCATTTTATAGTAACAAAGTTAGTCTCATATTTTAGTGACAAAATTAATTGAAACTCCTTTAATGACTTTTCATACTTTATTGTATTACAAAACTAGATAGTCCTTAAACACTTCTTTCATTTTTGTGTTTTATCAAAAACCACAATAATTTCACTGATAAATAACGTACGTTGCAATTTGACTTCATAATTTCTCTCTTATAAACCAAACTACCACCTCACTCCTGAAAGGACGTGAACAAATTCTTGATAGACCTTCTTAGATTAAAATTAATAAAAATTTACGAACAAGGTTCATTTTCGTTTCGTTTCACAGTGAACATAAGAGAAAAAGACAAAAAAAGGAGTAATCAATGTATGATGTCTCTATACTTAGACTCTTCATAACTTATATTACTTTATTCTACGGTTAGTTACGTTAATTGTATTAACAAAAGTTTTCTTAGACTAATAAAGTATATAAATTTATACTTTCTTTTTTAGATCAGACAAACATAACTTAATTAAGTATTATGTCTATAAGTAAATCGAATGAAATAAAAATCTTTGTCGAGAGACTGTCATATTAAGAGGATGTAACTGAATTCATATTAATTCAAGTACGAAGGAGAAACGTATTCTTAAAGAGTAAACAGAATAGAAATCAAAATACTACTTCCTTACAATATAAATAGTTTATTTTCGACAAAACTTCACACACTCAATTTTTTAGACGTAAAATTTTATCAGAAACACCGACAAAGAGTATGGAAGTTAGAGATAAAGGGTTTCGTCAAAGACGTTTTAAATTAATTCTAAAGGAAAAAAGGGTAAAATAAGAGGAATTTATGACGACAGGATTTATGAACGGTTTGATCGTTAAGACTTAAGGATCTGTCTAGATGAGACATAATCGACAAACGTTTTTTAACTTTAACAGAGAAAAAATAACACCGCACAGTCATAAACTTTCGATTTTTTACGAAAAGTAGTAAACATCAGAGACACACGAAACAAACTACGATAAATCTATAAATCGTGTAAATCCAACGGTCTGTCTAAATTGTTTGTTTTTTCATCTCTTATAAATCAATTTAAACTTATAATTTATTTGTTACTTATAAAAATCATGTAGATCTTACGAATATAACTGTTTTTATAAGTAACAAATGGACTTTAAGTTTAAATTGTGTGAAGTATAAAGTATCCTAAACACATTTGTAAGTTAAAGAAAAATCTGGGATAAAGAAGAGAAAATGTGATAGAAGTAATGAAGGGTAAAAAATCTAATGTTTTACTCTTTTCTCACTTAAGTCAAGATATTAACAATGTATGTCTCTTCAACAGAACGACCCATTCTATGATTTATGATACAAACATCCGTTATATAATTTTAATAATCTTTTTTAGTTTTCGTGTTCATCAGTATTGGGACTACTGTAAAAGTTGAGATTTAGAGATCAGATTGACAAGTAAAGTCTTAAATGAAAATTGGAGAGGGAGAGTGGGGGTGGAGGGTAAAGGTTTGTGTGTGTGTCGAAAATCCGAAGGAGAGAACTAGTCTCAACCGACCCTACCCGAGAGAAGGTTACTGTTCCTCCCTATGCAATAACTTTAATCAAAAGACCGAAAACCGATCAGTAGTTTTTTTGGTAAGTTGTCATAAGAGTCGAAACGAGGAATGTCGACCGAGTGATTTTGATGATTAACCACAGGGATACCCCAAGTCAAGTCAAGTCAACGAGTCGACACAGGTAGAGAAACACTGGGGTACTTACCGTCGTGCGGTCCGGAGGGACAGGTAGTGGTTGAGGGTCTCAAGTGGGTTTGAGTGCAGGTAGCTCAGCCACTGCGGTAGGTCGGTAGAGTAGGAGACAGTAGGGAAAGAGCAGGACGGGGGGTTAGGGAGGGTCGTAGTCTCAGAAAAGGTTACTTAGTTGAGAAGCGTACTCCACCGGTTTCATAACCTCAAAGTCAGAGTCGTAGTCAGGAAGGTTACTTGTGGGTCCTGACTAGAGGAAATTCTACCTGACCAACCTAGAGGAACGTCAGGTTTCCTGAGTGTTCTCAGAAGAGGTTGTGGTGTCAAGTTTTCGTAGTTAAGAAACCACGAGTCGAAAGAAGTGTCAGGTTGAGAGTGTAGGTATGTACTGGTGACCTTTTTGGTATCGGAACTGATCTACCTGGAAACAACCGTTTCATTACAGAGACGAAAACTTATACGATAGATCCAACCACCAGTTTATTTTAACCCTGTAAGACCTAATTTCCGTATATAGATGACATCTTGAAGAGACTTCGAATTCATACGAAGAAAAATGATGTTTAGACATTCTCCTCCGGTGTCACTCTGTCCGACCCTTGGCCCTGGTAAACGGTTTCACGAACGTGGGATTGTTTGTAGAGGTCGTTGTCTTATGTTTCTTTTCTATTTCCTAATTTTTATTGACACATGTACTCTTCACCCCGTTTAATCCTCGTTCTATGTTTTCCTCGTTTTTGGGTTGACGACGAAGACTCCACAACCCTCGTTTTCTTCCCATAGTGTGTACGTGGGACGTGTACCATGGGGATCTCCCAGCCATCTGGTGAATTCGGTGGGAAGGTCGTACTGTGAACTTGAATGGGAATTGGTGAATTCTTTGGTCGAACGGGGGGAAGTCCCTCGTTTGTTCCTAAACAACAACACGGGAACACGAGATCGTACTCAGGGTTATTTCGGGACTGACTTAAAGAGTAGACGAGAGACTAGTTAAAGATAACTAATCTCAGATTCTTTGGACCAACTATTGCTGTTATATGACGAAAGGGGATAAAAAAAGTATATCAGTTTCAATACCAAAAAAGTCATCAGTGGATTCCTACACTCTCAACCTAGTAATTCTTCCGACTCGTGGTTTCTTGACTACGAAAGGTTAACACCACGGCCTCTTCAAACTCTCAGGGAACCCGTATTTCTCTATTGTGGTCAGTTAGGATTTCCTTTAGTTGGAACTTATGAGTAACTTTACTGACTACGACTTTGACTTCGAGGTCCCGGAACCGGTGGAACTACGCTTCTCGACTGAGTAACCTTTTCTGAGACTACGACCCTTTCTGACTCCCGTCCTCTTCCTCTACTGTCTCCTACTCGATCAACCTACTGTAATAGTTTATCTACCTGTACTTAGACTCGTTTAAGACCCTCTATCACTTCCCGTCCCTCCCGACCTCACGACGTCAGATACCCTAGCGTTTCTCAGGTTATACTGACTCGTTGACTTACTTTTGTCTGGAAAAACACAGATACCGTGGGGTTCATGAAAAAACACTCTGTGACTCAATACCCTTTTTGTCAAACCCTTAAGACTTATTCCAATGTCGAGTAAAAGTAGACTGAAGTTATAGAGTCCCGAAGGGAACACCGAGGGCGGACATTACGCCCTCTGGACCCAAGTTAAGGACCCAACCCTTCTAGGGGAGTTCTTCCCTTTCCGATGGGTAAGGTCATAAGACCGGACCTGTTAAGGTGTCTTACATAACAGGAGCCCCAACTTTTCTCAGCTTGTACTGACTCACTGAAAGTAAGTGAAGTTATAGAGGCCACCAAACTCCTGATCTTATCACACTGTTAAGTCAGACGGTGTCATAGTCAGTCCAACGTAGTTGTCTCTTCTAAAGTTTCCCGGGTGAATCTCGTAACGACCTAACTAAATTTTATTTATTTGAGTATAATTATTTATTGTCCCTGATCCCTTAGTAACTATGTTACCTGTACTTGAACCCGTTTGAGGTCCTCTACCACTCCAATCCCTACGTACTACACGACGTCTAGTACCCCAACGTTTCTCGTCCTGTACTGACCCGTTGACTTGTTGTCCCTTATCCCTTCCATGTCTCTAGTCTCACTCCCTTTGGACCTTTATTGGAAACAACTCGTAGATGTATTAAGGTTTTTGAGACATTTACACGGCGTGAGTTATACGGTCGTTTAAACCTTTTGAGTCGTCACCGGTGTCCTAACCTTTTCCAGTCAAAAGTAAGGTTAGGGTTTCTTTCCGTTACGGTTTCTTACGAGTTTGATGACGTAAGTAGAGTGTGTGATGATTTCATTACTAGTTTTAAGAGGTTCGGTCCGAAGTTGTTATGAACTTATCATTTGAAGGTCTACAAGTTCCACCAAAATCTTTTCCGTCTCCTTGGTTTCTAGTTTAACGGTTGTAAACGATTTAGTACCTGTGTCTCTCTCTCAAGTTCTTTTTGTAGATGAAGACGAAATAACTGATACGCTTTCGGAAACTGACACACCTAGTGTTATTTGACACCTTTTAAGACTTTCTCTACTCTTATGGTCTGGTGGACTGGACGGAGAACTCTTTGGATATACGCCCAGTTCTTCGTTGTCAATCTTGACCTATACCTTGTTGTCTGTCCAAGGTTTATCCTTTTCCTCATACAGTTCCGACATATGACAGTGGGACGAACAAATTGAATATACGTCTCATGTAGTACTCTTTACGACCCGACCTTCTTCGTGTTCGACCTTAGTTCTAACGGTCCTCTTTATAGTTTATTGGAGTCTATTACGTCTACTGTGGTGGGAATACCGTCTATCACTTCTATTTTTCGGAGAACTACTTTCACTTTCTCCTCTCACTTTTTCAACCGAATTTCCAGTTGTAAGCCTTTTGATTCTAGTACCATAGACCAGGGTAGTGAAGTACCCTTTACCTACCCCTTTGTCACCTTTGTCACAGTCTGAAATAAAACCCCCCGAGGTTTTAGTGACGTCTACCACTAACGTCGGTACTTTAACCTTCCTTTCAATACTGGTTGGATCTGTCGTATAAGTTTTCGTCTCTACAATGAAACGGTTGTTTCCAGACAGATCAGATCGGATACCAAAAAGGTCGCCAGTACATACCTACACTCTCAACCTGACACTTCTTTCGACTTGTGATTTCTTAACTACGAAAACTTGACACCACGACCTCTTCAGAGAACGCTCAGGGAACCTGACGTTCCTCTAGGTTGGTCAAGTAGGATTTCCTCTAGTCAGGACCCACAAGAAACCTTCCTGACTACCACTCTGACTTTGAGGTTATGAAACCGGTGGAGTACACTTCTCAACCGAGTAACCTTTTCTGGGACTACGACTCTCCCTAACCCACGACCTCCTCAGCCCCTGCTGTCTTCTACTCTACCGACCTACCGTAGTGGCTGAGCTACCTGTACTCAAACCCACTTGAGGACCTCAACCACTACCTGTCCCTCCGGACCGTACGACGCTAAGTACCGCAGTGGTTCTCAGTCTGTGGTGACTCGCTGACATGACTTTCAAGTGACTCGTTTTATTAAAGGAGAATCTGAATTTTAACATTATCTCTCCTACTTAAATAAAAATAAATTTACAACAATTTCTCTTTTAATAAGATTACAAGGGGTATGTTAGTTAAACAGAATATATGGGTTCGGTGGAAAAAAAAACATGAAATAGATTGAATTTCTGTTAAACTTTCATTTTATGTAGATAAAAATTCGTTATATAAAAAAAGAAAGTTAAAAAAAACCGACGTGACGTGTCGTACACCCTTTAATCAAGGTTTTGTCTCTAACTTGGGGACGTAACCATCTTCACTCAAAATCGGTCACTTGACGGTCCCTTCAGGGTTCTATGGATAAAAATCGTGTCAGGAAGGTCATTACTTTTAAAGTTTAATGAGACTTATTATTCTTCTGTTATAACACTATCGTAATTATAATCAAACCATTGTTTTCATTAACATAATTTATTATGTTGACGACTATAATTTATGTTCAAAATCGAGTTAGAATCGACATGTTGAGTAACTTAAAAATGTATGCAAACCGCCCGATGTCAGGTACCCCTATATTTTCAGTCTGTGTTGAATGAACTCCGAAGAGACCACCGAGTTACCATTTCTTAGGCGGATGGTTGCGTCCTCTGTGCTTAAGTTAAGGACCCACTCCTTCTGTGTCACCTCTTCTTTTACCGTTGAGTGAGGTCATAAGAACGGACCCTTTAGGGTACCTGTCTCCTCCGACCACTCGATGTCAGGTACCCTAGTGTTTCTCAGTCTGTACTGAATCACTGAATTGTTTGTTCTTTGGTATACACACATTGGTGTAGGGTCCGTTCTACATGTGTCTTCTGAGGTCGTGAGATCTTCACAGGAAGAGTCGGGTATTAAGGAAGTACCTATTGGTGACAAAAAACTTAAGACAGTGGTAATAAACTGAAATAAACAAGAACTTGAAGTATTTTTACCTTAATTCGTCTTATATGAGAACGCATACCATAGATAGTGAATCGTATTACAGACACTCTGAGTAGGTAAGTAATCACATAGTCATTAAGAAAAAAAATTTAACGAGACACCTAAGGTAACATATGACATGTTGATTAAATGGGAAAATTTAGAACTTCTTGTAAACCCTATAAGATCTAAACCAACAACATTTATTTCGACAATGCTTGTAAGACAGTCGAAGTTAACCGTGAGAGGTGGATCATTATGGAAGTTTCTAATTTAGTACACGACGACGACGTGACGACTAAAAGTTGTGGGGAACTTTCCTCAAGTCTCACCTCTCGTCTTTACTTCGTGAGCCACCAACCCGTTTTCGACCGTCCTGTCCAGAAGTCTGTCAATGTATAAAAGTCCTCAACTAAAATATTCGGGTTAAGAACATAGAGGAGGATAGATCTGTTCGTGATTTTAACAAGTACCACTGTCGACAAAGAATACTGATCGTCTCTCGAGGTGGTCTGATCGTCTTTGGAAGACCCTTTTATACACGAACTGACGTACATTTAGTGTATATATGGTTGGAGGGGGTGACGGAGAAACCTCGTCAAGGAGTCTCAATAGACTCCACGACAAAGGGTCCGACGTCAGGAGTAAAACGGAGTTTATTTCGAATCGAACGTTAAGAGTACGACACGTAAAAAATTCAATTGTTAATTTTTTTAATCTTATTTTTATTTTATGTATAAAGTAAAATTTTCCCAAAATTTCTATGAGTAACTTTCTTTATGAACTTTTTTTCGGGTTTCTATAGAGGTCTGTAGATTTTATAGATACTGGTAAATTTTATGTTGGTAATTTAATATTTTAATCGTTTAGTCTTATGAAACCCTTTCTTATTATAACAAAAAGAGGAAAAATGAGAAAGAGATTTAAATAGTCATATGTACACTTAATAGAGATAGGAAAATAGGTATAAATAGTCTTTGTAAGTTGAAAATCACATTTATTTATAAATTAAAATCTTTTCAATCTTTTTAAAATAAGAAAAGTTTTTGTTAGTTAATGTATACAAGTTGATGATATCACATGTCTGAGAGAATAAACTAATATAAAAAAGTATCAAAAGTTTTCAGAATCCTAAATTTGATTCTTGTTTTATTTAGTTACCTCGTCCTTTTTATTTAATTGTACCCGGGACGTCAAAATCGAAGTAGAGAGAGAAAAAAAAATGAAAGATATAGATACTTTCACTTTTTCAATTTCACTTTCAGAGAGTCAGTACAGGTTGAGAAACGCCGAGGTACCTGATGTGTCGGGTACCCTAAGAGGTCCGGTCTTATGCCCTCACTCATCGGAAAGGGAAGAGGTCCCCTAGAAGGGTTGGGTCCCTGGTTTGGGTCCAGAGGGAGTAACGTCCGCATAAGAAATGGTCGACTCGGTGTCCCTTATGACCTTATCCATCGGATAAGGAAGAGATCCCCTAGAAGGACTGGGTCCTTAGTTTTGTCCCAGAGGACGTAACGTCCGTCTAAGAAATGGTTGACTCGTTACTCCCTTCGGGACATAGATGTCTTTTTAAGTTATTATTAACTGAAAATCTTATTGAAACTCTGTAAAGTTTTAAGATGTATCAGATAATCTTGTCTCATAAATAATACCTTCAAGTTCATTTTAGGAAAATTTGGATGACCACGATTACAAGTTATAAAAGTTCAACGTAAAGAAACGAAGAATGAGTTTATGATACTTCTCCGGTTATAAATGTATCAAATTTACTTACTTTTTTTATACGGTCATAAAGGGGTTTATACTTATTTAATTCTAAACAGTTTATACTTATTTAATTCTAAGGTATTCACAAAAATTGAAACACTTAGTGAATTAGTATGAAGTGTAAAAAATCTTCAAAAAAAAAAGACCAATAATTTCTGTGTAATGTTTTTCATACTTTTGATGTATAATTCTATTTTCTTCACCCCGAAGGGACCATCGAGTCGACCATTTCTTAGGCGGACGTTACATCCTCTGGGGCGAAACTAAAAAGCCATCTCTCCTAGGGGACCTCTTCCCTATCCGATGGGTGAGGTCATAAGAACCCGAAGGGACCACCGAGTCTGATTTCTTAGACGGGTGTTACACCCTCTGGACCCAAACTAGGGACCCAACCCTTCTACGGGACCTCTTCCCGTACCGGTGGGTGAGGTCATAAGAACGGACCTCTTAGAGGTACCTGTCCCCTCGGACCGCCCGATGTCAGACACCCCACCTTTTCTCAGTCTGTACTGACTCGCTGTTTCGTGTCGTGTCCCCTTTCCTTTTTATTTACAGGGTATTAGTTATAACTAAAAGGTGAATCTGATATAATTCCTAAATGAAAAAATTTTATTAATTCACGTACTGAATTTTTGTTAACCATTAAAAAGGAAGAATTTTGTGAGATCAAATTCTGACTGGTACCTTAACCCTCCGTTTTAGACTACTAAAATTGGTTTACAACGTCGTCTTGAAGGTTTTCCGTCATTCAATATTTTATATTTTGTTTTCTATCGACCCCACTTGAAACTTCGTGTTTTTTATGTATTAAATTTTAACTAAAGTATGTACCTTAGTACCTTATCTTTGTTGATTTTTTAAAAACGAACCCCAAGTCTCCGTGGTTACTAGAATTATTGTTTGGACGAAATGTACCCCTACACATTTGTATGTTTAGACAAACTAATTCTACAATTAAAATAGAACTTTTAAGAGGTAACACATTTTGAATGGTCTCATAATTATGTAATAAATCTTACACACTGTCTGTCCCCTCTAACGGTTTTTGAGTGCTTGGGATTTCTACACCCCTTTTACAATAATTCGGATTTGAAGAGTTTCTATAATTAAAGAAACGGATTTAGTAAAGTAAACATCGGTAATTTACTTAAATATTGTACCTCTATAAATTACTTTGAGAGTGTTAAAATATTAAAATCCTGTAAAAAGTTGTTTTGTTTTAATTACTTTATGGTTTTACAAAATAAAGGTCTAATAGAGTATCAAAGATTTAAAATTAACCTCATGAAAACTCTCTTATAGACCTTCGTTCGTCTTGGGAGGTCAGGTGGAGGGGGATCATATTTTACCTAGTTGATTACTAATCCTGTCATCTCAGTGTCTGAGTCACAGACTATATGTAAGGACTCAACAAAGTGTCTATGATATTGACGGTGGTCTCATGTACTGTATCCGACAAGGTAGAACTTATCACGATTTAGATATCGATTGTGTTAAGATTTCTGACGGGAGTTCTCTTACCCTAATTGTAATGGCGAGTATTATTAGATATATTGAAAGACCCATAGTTTTATTAACGTCGAACGAGACAGGTATATACATTCGCCCGTTGATTTTAACAGTCGTTTCTATACGATGTCTGGGTACAACTGTAGAAGGTGAGACTCTTATATGTGTCATACAGTCGCACTTCTGTAATATCTTCTACCTGGAAGTTGAGGATTAGGGTATCTTTGTCTTACTCCAAACTGTCACCCTTTAACTTTCGTCGAAAGAACGGAGAAAGGACAAACGGGTAAAGACAAGGGGAGATTGGAACTTTCTTGGCTTCATTGGACAAAGGAAATGTTTTTCTTCTTTCTTACTTCATCAATTTTTTACTGATCGAGAGATGGAGGTTGTGGAGGGAATCGTTAAGACGTACATCTAGTACGTCCGTTCTATTGTATACTTTTCTCTCAGTCGGTCGAACATACATCACCTCTTACTACGTCTTGGGTTGGAGGACGGAGTTACTTACTCAGTAACTCTAAGAAGGGGTGAAAAGAGGAAATTTTTGACAGTACCGTCTTGTCTTAGAAGTCCTAACCAGAGACCCGTAATCAAATGGAAGGAGGGTCTGACGTTTGAAAAGACTAATGTCGTGGAAAGGAAAGATAACTGTGAGAGTTTATTAACCGAAAACTCACCACTCACCGTCTTGGACTCAAACCATTGTATATATTAGGTCAAACTTTAAAAGTTGAACATTCAAAGGTTAAACCCTCATCCGGAATACTGACTTATTTCGTTAGACTAAATCATTCTTTCGGAATCACTCAAGTCCCTTCAACATCCTCGGAGTGTGACCATCTTAATAAATCGACTTTTACCTGTTCAACGGACGGGAGAATAGAAGACCCTCTCCTTTCCCCCACTTTCACTTTTACACTTTCACTTTCAGTGAATCGGTACATGTTGAGAAACACTGGGGTTCCTGATATGTCAGGTACCTTAAGAGGTCCGGTCTTATGACATCACGTATCGAAAAGGGAAGAAGTCCCCTAGAAGGGTTGGGTCCCTAGCTTGGGTCCAGAGGACGTAACGTCCACCTAAGAAATGGTCGACTCGGTGTTCTCTTCGGGTTCTTATGACCTCACCCATCGGATAGGGAAGAGGTCCCCTAGAAGGGCTGGGTCCTTAGTTTGGTCCCAGAGGACGTAACGTCCGCCTAAGAAATGGTTAACTCGAAAGTCCCTTCGGGATTCTTCTTTCCCTTCGGGATTCCTCTTGTAGAGTGACTGAATTCTTGTCAGTCACTCTACGGTCCGATGGTTCTCTACCTCGGACCACCGTTCCTCGACATTGTACTCATACCTCCTCTAGTCCACGATGGGTGTGAGGTCCAGAAAAAAGAACTACCGAAAACCGAGGATCAGTCATAAGAAGTGTAACGAAACAAAAAACAAAAACAAAACATAAAATTAAACACGATCGGGAAGATCACAGTAAGTTGTGTTCACAACTAAAAACACCTATGGTCTCTATTAGTGAGTTCTGGGTATTTTAAGTTGAGTTTTAGATGGTCTACCAAATGTCTGCTCGTCAGTTAAAATTCCATCTTAATATTTCACTTTCTTGAAAATTATTCACAATAATTATATCACGAAAAGTCAAATGTTACCAGAAAGTACAATAGGGTAAACTTAAAATCGTATCAAGATTTTTACGAAGAGTATATATCTCCCTATTTGACTTCGAGTTGTCTCCATTTATTTAACGGCTTCCATGATAATGTCAATCATCCTCGTTGAAGGAGTCGAACATTACTCGTATATCATTTATCAACAACTTTAGAATTATTTTCACCCCTTTATAAGGACTATAAAGACTGTTCTAAAGACTAAGGTTTAGAAATGATAATATAAAGTAAAGTAAAAATCTTTTTATAAAGAGTGAAAAAAATAAAGATTCTGACTTGAAATGACAACCATATGGTTATTTTGAAACATTAAAAACACTATTCTATCAGAGATTTTGAAAATACGAGTCTACGTTGGAATTATAATAGTAGACTTCTAATGCCGAATAAAACCTGAAGTCTAGTCTCAGAAATTCCAGACATCTCCCCTGTGGATGCGTCACAGGTAATTCCTACTCGAGAGTCGTCAAGTCTAGTCGACTTAACAGGTCTCAGTCTTGATACGGGTCTCGACCTGGTTAGTCTGTGAGAAGAGGCCCTGGGAACTTATAAACTTTACTCTCTATGTCTGTGGTTTTCAAACCACCGAATCCGGACAACTACCGTCACTAGATCCCTCGTCTAAGTACTCCTAGAGTCTCGACGGAATCAAAGACTACACCAGAAAAAAAGAACCAAAAACACTCGATAGGATCATAGGTTTATACGAAAGACCGGTTTAACGATATTAATTAAAGATAACTAACTTTGGGTTTCTTAGACTTAGTTGTCTTTTCACGTAACTCACACATCCCATAGACCCAACTTCATGTCTTGTAGTAAAGTATATACTTTCTACAATTCTCAGCCCTTTCTGATTGTTTTGCCGTTGGTCCCTCTGAGAAGGGACGGGAGAGACTGTGGTGCAACAGTAACTGTGCAGTTTCAGTCTTTGTCCTTCAGTGAGACGGGACTACGTCCTGGTGACGTAAAAGAGATGGTCATTTCACGGTCCACGGTGTACGAAAGACAAGTGGCGGTGACAAATGGCAACATGAGTGATGTCGGTGGTTGTGACATACTTACCCTTGGTGGAATTGGTAACTTGGACGAAGATCTGGTATCGACTAAGGACAATCTGAACTCAAGAGTGAGTAGTTTAGATTTAAGTAGTACGGAGTGTAGGGACAAGTAGAGGTCAACTGTTCTGTTATATTTTTCAATTCTACAAATTAAAGAGACTTGAGTGTGTGGCGTTAGAACGGTTATTTTTACCTACACAATAGTGTAATGGTGGTTGTCTCGACGAGACTCTTCGACAACCTGAGTCCAAGAAAAAGTGAGTATCGAAAGAATCGTTGTCCTAATGTACCTTTGACTATGCAACGAAGTATGTGTTTTATATATAAAGGAGAGCGAGAAATGTTTCACTTTCACTTCAGCGAGTCAACACAGACTGAGAAACGCTGGGGGTACCTCACATAGGGTAGTCTGAGGAGGTAGGTACCTTAAAAGATCCGTTCCCATGACCTCACCGAACGGTAAAGGAAGAGGTCCCCTAGAAGGATTGGGTCCCTAACTTGGGCCCAGAGGGCGTAACGTCCATCTACGAAATGGCAGAGTCGATGGTCCCTTAGGGAGAGAGAAATGTTAAATCACAATAGAAAAAGAAGAGGACAACTCATCACCAGAACGGACCAAAGACACAAATAATAGAAAGTCCTCTCTACCATTCGACTATTTTCTGTTTGCCTTATTTGTCTTCTTATTTACCTGACTTTACCTTTGTCACTCCTCTTAGTTTTGGATACCTTCTGTCAAGTAAAATCGTTACGAAGATCAGTCATCATTTAATGTATACGTGGGACCGTTTGTCGTCCTCAACAAAGACCATACACCTAACCGAGGCATGTTCACTCACCATGAGGACGTTCACTTTTATAAATGAAATCCCTATGTTTTTTAATCTAAATTAGTACTTTACATTTTTACATATACCTGTTCACTAGAATTTAGTGGATTTCATAATAGATCTTGACGATCTCAGTAAGTTTATTTCGTATAAGTTAAGTGTTTAAAGTAATATATCGGTGGGAGGGTGTATACATACTAATTAATCTTCATTTACTCCTAATATACTTGATGAATATACACAAGTACGAGTCAGTTAGACAGTACAGGTCGAGAAACACTGGGAATACCTGACATTGGACCGTTCGTGGAGACAGACACCCTAATAGGTCCGTTCTTATGATCTCACCCATCGGTAAAGGAGGAGGTCCCTTGATGACTATATTCATGATGACTATCTTTGTGTTAAACACCGTATTTTTGACTAAAATGTTTTATTAAATAATTCTTTGATCATATCTAATATATAAAGTACTAATGGAAACTATGTTTCAAAAATTTTGTACGAAATTTTAATTACGTCATATCTTAGTGGTAGACATTTTAAGAAATTGACTATATTATGACACAACAGTCAAGTGACTTCTGGATAAACGCTAAGTGACAAGGGACAGAATTTATGAACACATACGTCATAGATCGTGACACGAAATATGTTCCATCCGTAGTTACTTGGAGACAACGTATTATTTATTAGGTCAGTTTTACAAACGTTTAGGGTTAAACATAAACATGTTTATCGTGTTTACCAACCTTTCATCTTTAGTCTTTTTTTGAACGTCTTTTTTCCAAATATAAATAGAAACGGAAAAGAATAAGTTCCTTGTTAATGAAAGTATTTGACACCGTAAACCCTCGGACTAAAAAGATACTTTGTAATAGACCCAGATGAAATGTACGTTAAGAAAAGTGACCATTGTAAGTTTCATATTTGACGATTCACCTAAAAATTTTAAAGTTGTTTGGTAAAAATGTTTATTCTCCTTCTACCTATTTATAAAGGACATTATCTACACTTCCTAGAACACAAAGGAAAGAAAGTATCAGAAAAGAATGGGTATGATTCTTTAATAATTGTGTCTCTACAATACCCCTCCCTCCACCCTCCCCCCAAGTACAAACCCTTGTGTACATTCTTAATTTCTAAAATTTTAATTTTTTTATTTTTTGATTTTTTTTTTTCTTTAATAATAGAAAAATAGTAAGTCGACATAAAATCCGTGAACGAAGTTGATAATTAAATAAAGGAAACGTTCGGGTGGTCACTATTAAACGAGAAAATTCTCAATATGGTATAGGGGTACCATGGGTAAAAGACGAACTGTCCTGTCTTGGGAACTTAAACCCATTCTGCAGACTGACAGTAAAAAGAGAAAATAGAAGATCATTTTCATTACTGGTTTAGATGATAACGGGAGGACCGACAGTGAAGTGGGTCAACAACTTAAATTGAGATCCGGTAAATTTGATCGAACAAAGTATCATCTAGGACGTCCTTTTATAAATTGACTCATTAGAAGTCTTATCCTCTGTCATCACGATCCCTTTATGTAAAAACCTTTAAGGAACCACCATGTCAACAATTTAAGTCGTGTCCCGGATCCAAGCTACACCACACGGGAGGGGGGTGGGTTTTTTTTTTTTTGTCTCCTTTTCAGAAAACAATCTGTCGATACCCATTGCTGTGAAAAGGATACACTGTGTTCGAAAAAGAGGTAAAGTATTTTCAATCATTATACTTGGGTTCACTTGTACCACTGTTACGTATAATGACCTCTCCAGTTACTTAGAAGAGATGAAATTTCTAGAAAGTGTCATATTTTAGTTGACCTTTTATACACTCGTTATAAATTCAACCCTCTTATTCTCTTTTATTTAATTACAATGGAGTTATTACTTAAGGGACCACCGAGTCTACCATTTCGCAGACGGATGTTACGTCTTCTGGACCCAAGTTAGGGACCCAGACCTTCTAGAGGACCTCTTCTTTTACCGTTGGGTGAGGGCAGAACGGACCTTTTAGGGTACCTGTCTCCTCGTAACCCTCCGATGTCAGGTACCCCAGGGTTTCTCAGCCTGTGCCGATTCGCTGAAGTCAAGTAGAAGTCATTATATACAAGGTATTAGAGAAACTTTGTATTATACATTATCCACAACAATAACGACAACAAATCAACGATTGAGCACAGACTGAGAAACACTGAGGTACCTGACATCGGATGGTCCGAGGACGCAGATACTCTAAAGGGTCCGTTCTTATGACCTGACCTAACGGTAAAGGAAGAGGTCTCCTAGAAGAGGTGGGTCCCTAGTTTGGGCGTAGTGGAGGTAACGTCCATCTAAGAAATGGTGACTCGGTGGTCCCTTCACCGTCAGATTTTATGTTCTCAATTACTCTTTATAAAATAGTTTCCTCCAGGTATCTTATCCCTTGTACATTTATTTGATTATTAATCTTACGATAGTCACAAAAAGCTATTTCTCTTTTTATTTCCGATAACGTCGTATATCCTCTCCGTGGATGACTCCGACACGACTATTCACACTCCGTTCTTTCTATAACAAGGGTCTTTTCAAAGCGGATATATGTATAGGATTAAAATGGACGACCGACTCCAGTTTATAGACCAATTAGACTTCAAGGACAACTTGAACTCTCAGTCGTTACTCAGTAGACATCCCTCCTGGAAAATTTCCTTAACACATGTATGGTAGGTTCCGAGTTGACGTGTATCTTCTAGATAGTTTCGGTTAAATTATGTGAATCTATGAGAGTAAAGTCATTACAGTTTCCTCATACTTATACTTATAGACTTACTGACATAACAACATATTCCGTGAGTATTTTCGAGTACGGAATTTTATATTTTACTTACATACACCAAAAACTCTTTAGTTTCTTATATATAAAGTTCAATTTTAAAAGTGTTGGAAGACCTTGAACGGAACGTATATTTAATGTATTTATAATCAATGTGTATAATGTAAACGAAACATAGTTTAATGGTCGTTTTTGAGTTAAGAATACTATTTAATATTAGACAAATGTACTTTCTCATATTCAATTTTGGTTAGTTATATATTTGTGATCCATAAGGCAGTAAAAGATAAAACTATCGTCGACAATTGTATTGTTTTTCTTAATACAGGATTATACAGTATGACTGAATTTGGATCGTAATCTATGGAAGATAACCACCCCATGGAAGTTTGTACTTTCTATTTGAAAAAAGTCTTATTATTCCTTTTTGAGTCAACACATGAATTACATCCTAAAGGAGTTTCTGGTTCATAGCTCGATACCTTTTATGACACATTCCATCATTTAATTTTGGATTCCTTTACATATTAGTCTTTTGTTTCTACTCTTCGTCCTCCCTTACCATAGTAAAGTTATACCGTCAAAGTTCAACATTATCCACGGTTTTCCTAAACCTTAGTTTTTTCCTAGTGACTTCATAACTCTTTTCTCTTTTTACATATTGTAAATTCTGTTATTATAATTATTCGTATACTTCCTACTCGTCCTTATCTTTAATCTAAAATTCTTCAATTTTTATAAATATATCTTTTAATAATATCGGTTGTATCTGATCTTAGAAACCGTTCCTCACACCGTGTCTAGTATCATCGGTACTTTATAAGTAGAGGGAGGATTAAGATGGATTTTCTAACATGAAGGTCCGACGTAAACGTCCAGTCATTTGAGTGTCCTGGTTCAAGACCGGTTACTCTGTATTGTCACAACACTCCTCAAAGGACCTATTTGGTACTTCCGACTGACTTCTTTCGACCGACCCGATAAGAAAACAGTAAAAGGGAAAAAGAGGTTGATGTCCAGACCCACGGTCACGTTACTGATTTCAATATCATCGATAGGATCCGGTTGTACCACTGGAACTTCTGTTTGGAATTTGACTCTTTCCGTCTTGTCTTGTCTGAGCTTGGCCCTAAGGACTTCTGTGATACGTAGAAGGTGCGACCTGGATCTAAAGTCCGAGTTGAAGAAAACGTATTTTCTTATTTGAAGAGGTACTAATTCCTTCAGAAAAAAAAAAAAAAATTAAAGACAAAGTACATCGACTTGAATTGGGAAAACTGTCTCTGACTAAGACGTAGAGGTCCCGAGAATTTAAAGGAAAATAAAAATGAAATCTTTTTTTTTTTAAACCAATACGGTACACTGTATATCCTAGAATTAAGGGACTGGTCTTTAACTTGGGTGTTAGAGATTTTTACCTTCACACCTCATAATTGATAACCTGACGGTCCCTTTAGGGGTCTCTAGAACTTAAAGATATCACAGATGGCGATCATCCGAAGATGTCCCTTTTTCTTTTCCTTTTATACTAAACTCCGTTACTTAGGAAATTTATATAGTATAGTTATTTGACAAGGTGAAAATTCAGTTCGTCTACTTCGTATAGTACTTATGGTTAGATGAACAAAAAAAAAGGGATAATCACTTACATGTGTACCAGAACTTCTTTCAAGGACATAGATATCTGACTGGTCTCCATAAGACTTCATTTGTTCGATCCAACATGACACCGATACGTATTTACTGTTTTAAAGGTACAGAATTTTATTTTAAAGAACGAGAGACATGTACCGTTTGTGTCCAACTACTACCCGGGAAAAGGTACATCAGTGAGATATGGCATACTTCTCAAAACCAAAAAACGTTCTTCCCTTCTTACTCAACCTATCAACCCGTGGTCATAAATGACGACTACTATGTGTCGAGGGGAGTATAAATTAAACAGTCTTGATCAATATACTGGTACTAATTAAAGTTTCCATCCTTTCATATCTAAAGTAGTTTGGGTCTTTGTCTTCTCTTAGTTTATAATCCTTTGTACTTACCATAAATGCTGGGATGATTTTGCATTTTCTTAGATACACTTTTGAAAATTACGTGTTATTATTACAAAAATGGAAAACCAGTGTTTTAAAGTCATATTAATTAAGTTAAAGAAATCTTTCTAAAAGGTGGTCTTTATTTTTTATTTTCTCAAAGTCTACTGTTATAGATACTCTGATTAGAGAGAAACCGTCGACACTCCGTTAAACTGACTCTATGTTGTTCAGAGAAACAAATTCTTCTACTCTGATTTAAAATTTCTAATCATTTGTGGGTGTACAAGTAAGTAGGTAAATAAATCGTCTGTGTCTACCTCGTAGACAATTCGTGTCAAGTCTACTTTGGAAGATTTTGCTCCCGTATCACTCTTTTCAAACTCTTCCCTTTAGCCGTACTAAGATTTATAAAAATCTTAAGACAGAGTTTTATATATATAAAAAGTCTTATATCGTTGATGTAATATCGGAGGTTTATGGAAATTTAAAAGTCTATCGAGAACTTTTAAATAAGATAGTAGTACTAATTTTATGAAGACACTGTAAATAAGGTTAACCCCTTAAAATTTTTTCTTATGTAGACTCATTTGTTTATTCTAAAGAGGTGCCTATTCGAGACTTCTTCTGAAAGGACTGGTCGACTGTGATCGATCGACGTATTTGTAAAACTTTATTATATTAATACACCGATAAAAAGTGGTCTAAGTTCGTAAAATTAAGTTCAGTAGTTAGATAAAGGAATTTTACCATATATGACTCGACGAGATTTATAATGACTTGGTCTTAGAGAATATTTTAAAAGTATCGTTATATTCCGTTGTAAAAATTTATGGAATTCTTTTTTTTGATACTACCCTTCATAGAGTTATTCCTTCAACGGTTAATACACAAATACAAGATTTACACAACCACATTGTAAAAACCTAAATAAACTTTTTCGTAAAAGGGTTTAAGACCAATAAAGAAATCCTACCTGCCGAGTTTTATTTTTATAATCAAGTTTTATATATTTGTGTTTAAATGTTCTCATTTAAGTTGTATCAAAGTTTGACGAAGGTCTTTGTATGATTAAATGTGAGGTTATATGGTGGTCATATAATTATCGAGAAGTAGCATCAAATTTTTAGAATATTTTTAATAAATAAAGAAACAATAAAAGGGTGACGAAAATACGACTTTTTGAGAGAAGTCTTTGGTGTAATAGATAAATATAATATAAGATCACTAATATTAAAACAAATGAGATAATGAAAAGTAGATAATTATTAAATGATTATAAATGAAATAAGTAAGGAAGAAAGGACGTGTCGAAATTTGGATCTTATCTGGAAAGAGTGTCATCTATACTATATTTACAAAGATCATATTTACTAGTTATGTAAACAAAAATGGAAGTTTTGTACTTACACCATACCGAATTGTCCTAGAAAGTTTAGTTAAAACAAAATCTGTTGACTAATAAAAAATAATATTTCGTGTCCGTATAAACACAAGTTTGATAAACTAATTCTTACAGTAATTGAGAAGTAGGATGATTAATTTTGATTGTCAGGTCAAACAGTTCATTATAATAGTCATCTGACAGTTGTCTTTTTGTAAAAATAAAGTTTTGACTTACACTCTTTTTTTGAAACCGTATCGTAAGGATGTTACTGAATAAGTTAGTTGTCGATAATAAC
The DNA here is from genome assembly GCA_006410555.1 of Capra ibex. Taxonomy (NCBI): domain Eukaryota; kingdom Metazoa; phylum Chordata; class Mammalia; order Artiodactyla; family Bovidae; genus Capra; species Capra ibex. The sequence continues at coordinate 36,034 of SJYO01004475.1, read as the reverse complement.
GATTAAGGACCTTTCATCAACGAAAAATGTTTCGTATGTCAAACTATAGTTATGTCTATGGTTTCCTGTCCATTCAAAGTATTCTGGATATTTATTTGTCAAAGTTACTTACGATGACGATGGGGGGTTTTAACGAAAATACGTTTCCGTGTAAATTAGGACACGGAGGGGAGAGAACGTTACTTCACAACCAGGGTCTGGGTCAAGAACCTACAGAAAAGAGAGATACATATAAGTGGGGTACCACTAAGTAAATTACAGAAAAAAAAAAAAGGTGGTACGTACATAAGGACTACTGAAAATTCAAAAATAGAGGTCTAAAAAAGGAGTCCTAAAGTATGAATATGTGTTATAAGTGAGTTAAAGAGAGACACCTACAGACTATATGTAGAGCTTGAAGTGTATAGGTTTAAGTTTAAGGATACAAAGCAAGAGAGGTTTGAACGAACAGAACGACAAAAGACACAGAATCAATCACCGTTGAGGCAGGAAGATCGACGAGATATATTTTGGGATTCCGGGAGGAGCCGAGGAACACGAAACATAAATGATGTAGTCGTTTAAGATAGCCAAGGTTGAAATTCTATGTAAATCTTTACTCGGGAGTGATGTAGGAGGTACTAGAGAGGTCAGGTGTGGAGGTAATAGAGGAAGGGTCCAATTACAATCTCAGAAGAGTAACGAAAGGAACGAAGTCGGGACAGTGTGAGTAGTTAGGTCCTCTCAATCGGACGACTCTGCATTCAGTCTAGTACGGGGAGGTAGTGACGTTGAAGGTTACTGAGAGATTGAATTCATTTTGGACTTCGGTCTTGTTACAGTCTTTTGGTTGAAGGTCCATAGATACGCCGGATCAGAGACTTTTGAGAGGGGTGAGAGTGGATGAACCGTGTTCGATGTGCCCGGTGAAGCGATAAAAGACCCGTCTCTGTCCCTTACGTGGCGAACGAACGGGACGGAAATTCTTAGGAGAGGATATGTAGACGTATTGAATTAAAGGTAACGGAGGAAGGTCAAAACAAGTTTACCATAGGAGATCCACTCCGTAAGGGACTGAGACGGTTTGAATCCGATGAGAGACGACCCTCGGTCACACTCCTTAGGGCGGGCACTGTTCCAGTACTCCTTCCTTCGACTGTATGCGTTCCGCACGAGTCTGAAGTCCCTGGGGAGACCTTTAAGGATTCGTACATGGGGTTGTTTTTAGACGGCCGAAAACACGAGACGAAAAGGTGAGAAGACTGTAAAAGACCTTTTTCAGTTAAGTCCCGAAATCAGAAGACGTAAACTTTCTCACAAAGTTAGGTTTTTTGGGAGGCTACCGAAAGATCGGACGGACGTCCTGAGCATGTCGACACGCACACTAACAAACTCCGGAGGACTGGCGTCCTCCGTGTCCTTCGAATTTTGTAGGATCCTTACATCCTCGAAGGCTCCTCAGTTTTAGAAATCTTATCCTGACTAATTTGCAAAGTAAACAACTCAGTTACGAACGACGGTTTAAAAGTATAGGAAATAAAAATCTATATCAACCATATATCTTTTTGTTCATCATCTGGACCATAATCGTTGTAATCTAGAAACTCAATTCATGGAAGAAACAATATAGGGTGACATGGAAACAAGATATCTCTATATTCAAATCACGAAATTCCTCTACGTCTAATTTCTTTTTGTGAAGTCCCCTTTGTTTTAATTGTAAGTAATTCCTTCTCTCGGTTTTTCACAATTGTTCTGAGAACCGGTCTTCTACTACATTTAGTGGACCCTGGAAAACACATGTTTTACTATATACCTTTCTTAGACCCGACGCTTGCGATGTATTAAAACACAATGGGTAACTAGAGGTACAAAATAGTTTTCATATTTTTCGGAAGACTTGTTATTTCCTCCCCCGGTCGAAGAGCCTGGTCAAAGAGCTTGATCAGAGAGCCGGACCAAAGAACCCTGAGACCGAGGGGGGCACAGAAAGAGAGAGAAAGAAGAAGAGAGGGAAAGGGAGAGAGACGAGAAATGAAATTAAAGTCCGACTTAGAGGTGGACCCCGCGCCTCCGAGCGGTCCAGACGAATGAACGGGACCGACAATTCTGGGCGTACTTTCCCTCGAATTCCGCTCCGTGGGAATCTATAAGTTCGCTCGCGGTCACCGGGTTGCATCTACCACGTTTAAGGAACAGACCTTAAAATAACCGGAAGGCGCATTTGGTTCGATAAGTCGGGAGAAGGAGGTGAATTAGAAGAATGATGTGATNTGGACCCCGCGCCTCCGAGCGGTCCAGACGAATGAACGGGACCGACAATTCTGGGCGTACTTTCCCTCGAATTCCACTCCGTGGGAATCTATAAGTTCGCTCGCGGCCACCGGGTTGCATCTACCACGTTTAAGGAACAGACCTTAAAATAACCGGAAGACGCATTTGGTTCGATAAGTCGGGAGAAGGAGGTGAATTAGAAGGATGATGCGATATCAAAGAATTAGATTAGAATATAATTATTTATTTGTGCAGAAAGGTGCGGTTACGGCAGGTGGGAAACTTAAGGGACCTAGGTGGCCCCGACCTGGGGCCGTTGAGAGATAGAAGGAAAAAAGAAATATGGTAAAAATAGTGGTGCTTTTATGATGTGTTACTTCAATAAATAAAACGAAATATGTACAGAAAAAACGTGTGTGTACATTCTGACTACACCTGTCCTTAAAAGTAATCTAAGTCACTACCTAAGGTGCGTAGATATTTACTGTACACACACACGAACACGGTTCAGCGAAGTCAGTGCAGACTGAGAAACACTAGGAAACCCGATATCGGGTGGTCCGAGGAGACAAGTCCCCTAAGAGGTCCGTTCTTGTGACCTCACCAAACGGTACATGAGAGAAGTTCCGCTGGGAGGGGTGGGTCCCTACCTTGGGTGCAGAGAATACAGAGGCCGTAACCGTCCGTCCAAGAAATGGTGATCACAGTGGACCCTTTAAGTATTTACTATATGATTAAGAATTAGGTTTATAAACATAATCCGATAAATTTGACAAGTTTTTAATATTTTGTTAAATGAAAAAGAGATACTCGAAATTAAAAAAAAAAATTCAACTCAAAATAAATAAAAAAAAATTAAAAAATAAAAAAAATTTAAAATTTTAGAAATTAAGAATGTACGTAAGGGTTTGTACTTGGGGGGAGGGTGGAGGGAGGGGTGTTGTAGAGAGACCCAGTAGGGGTACGTGGTCGGGGTTCGTTCGACGTGGGATGCAGTCTGTACCTGACCGCTAAGTTAAGAATGTACTGTCATATGTACAATCTTAAGGGTAAGAGGGTTTAGTAGGGTGGGAGAGGGAGAGGGAGACTCAGGTTTTCAGACCATATGTGTAGACACAGAAAAAAGGACAGAACGTATGTCCCAGCAGTAACGGTAGAAGGATTTAAGGTATATATACACAATCATATGACATAACCACAAAAAGAAAGACCGAATGAAGTGAGACATATTAACCGAGGTCAAAGTGGGTAGAGTAGTCTTGACTAAGTTTACTTAAGAAAAATTGCCGACTTATTATGAGGTAACACATATACATGGTGTCGAAAGAATAGGTAAGTAGACGACTACCTGNTAATTTTAATTTTCGAAGACGTGTTGTTTCCTTTTATATTCGTTCCACTTTTCTGTCGGAAGACTTACCCTCTTTTATTATCGTTTACCTTGTTGACTGTTTGTTGATTAGAGTTTTTATATGTTCGTTGAAGACGTCGAGTTAAGGTCTTTTTATTTGCTGGGATAGTTTTTTACCCGGTTTCTTGATTTATCTGTAAAGAGGTTTCTTCTGTATGCCTACCGATTGTTTGTGTACTTTTCTACGAGTTGTAGTGAGTAATAATCTCTTTACGTTTAGTTTTGGTGTTACTCCATGGTGAAGTGTGGTCAGTCTTACCGACGCTAGGTTTTTAGACGTTCGTTATTTACGACCTCTCCCACACCTCTTTTCCCTTGGGAGGATGTGACAACCACCCTTACGTTTGATCATGTCGGTGATACCTCTTGTCACACCTCTAAGGAATTTTTCAACGTTTATCTTGATGGAATACTGGGTCGTTAGGGTGAAGACCCGTATATGTGGTTCCTTTGGTCTTAACTTTCTCTGTGTACATGGGGTTACAAGTACTCGAAATTAAAAATATTTGTCAGTTGGTTCAAGAAATATTTAATTATCCATCAGTCGACCAAAGGTAAAATAATGTTCATTTTATTTTCAATTCTTTGACCGATGGTTGTTGTCTATTCACATTTGTACAAAATTTTCGACATAATTATTTTCTTAAGACCATCATAAACATCACTAGTTTCTTTGCATGTGGATTTTATATGGTACCATATAATTATTATAACTACTGTATTTTTCAACCCCGTAAAGGAGGAAAAAAGGACTCTGATCTTTTATTTAACGAAACCAAAAGAATCATGTAATGAACCGAACCGATCGTGACAATTTATCATTACAAATGAACACTATAAATAATTAAAACTATTTACTTTTTAAACATTCAAATTTCTCCTGGTATCTTTTATTTTTAATTAAGACAGTGTCTTTTAAATTACAGTCATGAATAAAATACCCCGTATAATTCACATAAGGTACAGAACAAAGAATGTCGTTTAGAAAAATGTTAAAGTCTAGTTCCCCGTATCAAGGGAACATTCTCTGTCTGGTCAATGGAATCATCCATTTTGTTACGTGTCATTCGTTTATAGAATAGACTCTTTATCGACAATTTAGGTCGAAAGTTTATAGGTTTAAAGTAAATTTTTTATATTAAACTTAAAGGGACTCAATAATCATTCGTTGTAATGAATATGTTTATTGAAGTTGTCCGTCTATTAATATTGAGTCTTCTTACTTATTTTTATAACATAAATATATTTAGGTTTCGTGAAAATTTTTTCCATTTACCTTTGTCAGAAGTTCTTTTTTTCTTCCACTATTCGATAGTATAGAATCATCATTATGGTCGGTTGAATCGTGTACTACCCATCACTAAAGTATAAAAATTTGATTTTTATTTAAGTAGAAGGTGTAGTCTAATTAAAAAAAAGATCATTTTTGATTTCCTCATCCGTTACCATTGGGTGAGATCGTAAGAACGGAGCTCTTAAGGTACCTGTCTCTTCAGACCGCCCGATGTCAGGTACTCGGACGTTTCTCAGTCTGGACAGACTCCCTGATTGTGGAAGTGAAAGAAGTCACTTTTGATTTCACAATGGTTTCTTTACTTGTTACGACGTTATTGTATGATGGAATTAGAATGATGACCAATAATCGTTTGATCACTAAATCGAAATACTGGACACGGTTAAATAAGGATGGGTAAGAGAGACACAGATATCCTTTTCGTGGTCATACTCGATTTTGGAGGTTTCCGATTCGTTGAATGGGTTCCGGAGTTCTCTAAAGTATATAGACCCGGAGTAAAAGATATAAAATTTTACTCTCAGATCCTGTTCTTCTACATTCTACTTAAAGTCCGAAGTGGTAAGGTGTTAAGATTGGTCACCTGTTAATAGGGTAGACTATTTCTAGACATGAGTAGAAAGAGTCTCAAGAAAAACGTGACGTAACATTAAACCTAAGAAAGTGAACAAAATAAAAATCGAGTAGAACAAACATTAAATGAAACAGATTTAAGAGGAACGTCGACACTCGTGGACCTTCAATTCGTGGTATGGACTATACAAATACAGGGGTCACGAACTGTGGAATGGATCATGTACTCTCCATAATCAGTTACTAGGTGTGAACATCGTTTCCCACAACCAATACGAGAATGTAAGAAATACGAAAAAAAAAAAAGACTAAAATTCATATATTTTAAGGTAATCAGTTAAGATAAAGTGATCTGTAAAATTCCTTCTACAGTAGCGACAGGATTGTAAGTCTCATTATTTTCCTCGTACGATTTACGTTCCGAGAACTATAAAATTCAGAGACCTAACCGATTTCTAGTAATGATTAAGATTTTTGGGTTCATAGGGTAATTCCTCTTACATTCCTTATAAGTGGTTGTTATTATTATTGTATTATATTATATCACTATTGTATCACCTTTAAAATTCATGATCCATTTGTTTATACAACAAAAATTAAGATCATTTATATGTTTTGTCAATTAAATTGTGTATTATTACTACGTATATTATTAAAAAAGTACTTACTATGAATATGTGTTCATATTTGTCAAGTATACTGATATTAATCTTATTAAAAAAGAAGAAATTTTTAAAAAAAGGTCACGTATTTTAGTTATAGTCACAACTAGTAAAGAGACTATAATTTATAGACCGACACTACGTATAAAGACGTATAAGGAGAGTAAATCTCTCGTATTAGAAACCGAGATGAAATCTTATTTGTCTCAAGGAAAAAGAGGTTCTCAGGGTGGGACAGAACGAATGTAGGCAAGTTGATTCGTACGTCAGATATAAGTAGTTGAAAAAAGTAGGTAGATAAGATAGTGAGTAGTAGTATGTGACTAGATAGGTAGGTAAGTAAGTAGTCGATTAGTATCTCGTGAATCAGACACGTCCCGAATGTTACAACTACCCCTGTCTGTAAATTAGGTTAACATTGTATGGTCTATTCATATTATTTGTCCAACGTTTTTTCATATACGTAGTCTTTCAACTAAACCTTATCTGTCGTTTTTAAAGGTCCTTCTCCATGATTATTCTCAAAACCCCACCACACCCTTCTATCTAATCCTCTCTTCTTTACTCTACACATCCTCAAATTTTCTTATACTTCTGACGTATTTCGTTTGAACGAAGACATTCTCCGATATTCATACATAAACCACCACTCCACGACCCTCATCCCCGTTCTTTGTCCTCCACTGTCCTTAACTCCGACCTTTTTAACCCGTGGTAGTCTAGTGTTCTCCAAGATATCCGGTATAATTCATGATGACTCAGTTCCATAGAAGTATCCCGACCATTCTCACTTACTCGAGTTTTTCTGATTATAAAAGTACCCCAGTGATATAGGTGATTCTTTAAATTTTAACAAAAGTCAAAAATCAAAGTTTGTTTTGACTTAGTTACGAAGATAGACTGTTAACTTGTCTATACACTAGAGAATTAACTTTTTCAAAAATTTTACTACGCTAGAAAATTAACTTTTTCAATAAATTTTACCTTCTTAATAAATTTTTAGGGGTTTATCAAGTGTATGATTTACTTCCCTGAATTGATCATTTTTATTTAGTGGATTTGTGTTTCGGTCATTCTGACTAATTGTTACCAATAAACAGACCTCCACCTAATATCTCCTGAAAACATAAGAACAAATATGTAGGGTCCCGAAGGAACTACCGGGTCACCATTTATTAGGTAGACGGTTACGTCGTCTACACTCAAACTAAGGACCCAGTTCTTCTAGGACACCTCTTCCTTTACCGTTGGGTGAGGTTATAAGAACGGACCCTTTAGGATATCTGTCTCCTCGGACCACCCGATGTCAGGTGTACCAACGTTTGTCAACCTGTGTTGAATCACGGATTTGTTGTTGTTGTCATAAGTATTAAAATACAGTTATTATCGTATAACTAAATAAATTAGTCTTTTTCATTTTAATAAAAGTTAAACTCCTTTTCAAACTTTTTTTATAATTACTGTATTTTGAATTATTTTATAATTTAAAAATTTTCAACTTTGAAGTCGAATTAATTGAAATTCTCTTAAATTTAAAAGAAATAACCTACTTTTTTACATCGGAAGTAGTTAAAGTCGTCGTGACGTTTATGTTCCAGAGGAGAATATCGACTCGATACTACTTGAATTTCAAAATTAATTTTAAGTGGAATCGTTCGTAAGTTATAATAAACGATATCTTTATTCTTGAGTCTTTAGATTTCTGTTTTATTTAGGAAACGAATTAATTTTACCATCATTTGTAAGTGGTCATTATACTTGGTCACGTCTGTTTGATTAAATTTATTTTGAGTAATTAAAGTACCTAGTTAGTTTTAATGACAATTCTAAGGAAAGTCTACTTCTGTGACAAAAATGTGGTAAAGATTTTATTTACATATTGTCTGACCTCTTGTCTAGTTTAAAATTTTAATATTAAAAATACGGGTTTTATAAAAATTACAGTACATATCTCAGAATTTTAGCTTCAATCCATCTACGTCAAAATTTAAATTTAGTAAATCAGAAGAAAGTCGATTACTGACTTATTTTTATGTTTCTTACCGGATAGAACCCATTAAATTGTATCACTACAGATCGTGACACGGACCGTGTATTTTCCGTTGGTCTGTCAAGGGAAGGGTAGGAAGTGTTCCTATAGGTCCGACGACGATACTGATTATCGTGTCCATAATATCAATTGCCGAGACCCCACTTTATGTGACCGTCCATTTCTGTCCAGGATCAACTCGTCGTGACCGTCTTTCTGGCTCTCCGGTAGACCACAAGGGATCGTTACAGGGTTTCATCTCTTTTGATTTCTAAATGTTGTCAAAAAGAAAGGGTAAAATTAAAGAATTCATAAATAATAAGTCGTTCTGTCCACTGTAAATTTGGTGAGAAGATCATATATGTAGAAGACCTTCTCTAAGTTAAGTAGTGCTGATATTTAGTGAATGAGTAGTGTGGTGGACTGTCACAAAGAGAGGGGGGTGGAGAGAAAAGACCACAGTCACACGATAATTGGGTATAGAATAGACATGGTGAAAAATACTTGACAATCTTTTTAAATTTTTAATAGTCAGAGTTTTAGTAAGATTCTTTAAGAAATTTTACTACTCACTCACTCACTTTCAGTGGGTCAGCACAGGTTGAGAAACACTGAGGTACCTGATATGTCAGGTACTTTAAAAGGTCCGGTCTTATGACCTTACCCGTCGGAAAGGGGAGAGGTCCCCTTAGAAGGGTTGGATCCCTAGTTTGGGTCCAGAGGGTGTAACGTCCCTCTAAGAAATGGTCGACTCGGTGTTCCCTTCGGGAATTTTACTACTTACAAGTACTTTATTTTCGGAAAATAGATATTCGTGTTATACTATATAAGTGAGTGGATCAGACCTTTTATTGTCCGTTAAACTTCTACTATCAACTTTTGATGTTTTTCGACTTTCGTGTGTGACCTTAAATTAAGGTAAAGAGGATATTCGACTTGAACAATAATTCAACTATTTTAAGTTTCTACATAAACATACCATCCCTTTAGTCACGGTTGTCAGTTTTTTTAAAAATTGTCCTTTCCCATCCTTTATTGTAACAACTTCATGGATGGGAGACGATCTCTTTGTTTGGAACAAAGACAGAATATATATCATCACACATATACAATAAAGGTTAGAGGAAAATGAGTTGATATTTTTTTCTTTTGTACCGTAGACATATTTGTACCTACCTGGATTTGTAATAGTATGATTCACTTCATTCATTTTGTATCTTTCTGTTTATAATATACTATAGTGTAAATATACTTTAGATTCTTTATGTTTATTTGAATAAATGTTTTACTTTTGTCTGAGTGTCAGTCTCCTTTGTTTGAATACCAATGGTCTCCCCTATTACCCCCACCCTCTCCCATTTTTCTCTCTATCAACCCTATAAAAATTGAAGACCAATGGATATTTCTTTAGTAACGATCATATCGGTTTGGGGTATAGATAAATTATAACTCAGAGACGGGAAAAGTCGTGACGACGTAGGCTCGTCTGTGTGAAACTTTGTTGAAAACTTAAGACTTTTGATAAATTGAGGGAAATTAGGGAATCTGATTTATGGATTAAGTAGTAAAATTTGGATGTCATCACTTATTGTATAATCAATATAATTAACTAGGAATTAATACTCGGTACTTGTTCCGTTGTACGATTATCCACGATAAGTGTGATAAGATAAGATAGGAGAGTTTTTAAGCGTCAACAACGACAAGTCCACGGTTCAGTACAGGTTGAGAGATGTGGTTGGTACTTGTGAACGCATCGGGAAGATTACACAAGTACTGATAAGAGTCGTGAAGTGTGTATAAGTGAGTTAGGGTCCACCGTCACTAATGAATAGGAGTAAAATCCCAACTCATTTGACTCCATTATTGAGTCATTATATTGACTCGTTAGAATATTAATGAGTCATTATTGACTCATTAGGGGAGACTCTAATTTAAAGAACCATTTGGATTGGGTCGATCGTTTACGTCTCTTCTGTTAGTGTTAGGTCTCTCAGACTAAAGTTTCAGAAACGAGAAATAAAAGAATAAAACTCCTACTCGTTTGTTGAGTCTTTTAAATTCATTGGTCTTCTTCTAATAAGTCCCCATTCACCAGTTCCTTCCGGACATTTTATTACATATATACTCTGATACTAAAGTTCCTTGAACTGTTTGGAAACAAGTAGGTTGAAGTATTACTTTAATTACTGTGTTGAACATTAGTAAATCTTGTTTATATTAGAAACAGAACAATCTATGTTACGTCTCGTATTACAAGAGATTTATTACAGGACTTTACTGAGTCTTACTCAGAGAACTTTCACATGACCAATGACAGTACATGACATTTCGTGACTAGGATTTCCCAGTAACGTTCACAGTCAAAAACATGATTGTATGTTAAATACAATTATCCGATTTGCCAAGGTCCAGTGACATGAACTTTTGAAGAAGGACCACAGTTCGTAAAATACTCGGAGACACACAACACGACACGACACGAATCAGCGTGTCAACACAGGCTGAGAAACTTAGGGTTCCTGACATCGGACGGTCCGAAGAGATAGGTACATTAAGAGGTGTATTCTTATACCTTCTCCTATCGGTAAGGGAAGAGGTCCTCTAGAACTGTGACATGACTTTAGATCGTCAGAAGATTAAACCATACGACCTCACTTCACAGTTTTTTATCTGTTAACCAACCATAAAGAGTTTCGATGTTTTGAGATCTCAGATTCCTACATAATCCTAAGAAACTCCTAAAAAAAATTTCCTCTAGACTACCACACTAGTTAGTGACTCTCGGTCTGTAGGACTTTACACTTCAGTTCACCCGGAATCCTTAGTAGTGATACTTGTTTCGGTGACCTCCATTACCTTAAGCTCAACTCGATAAAGTTTAGGATTTTCTACTACGGCATATTCACGACGTGAGTTATACAGTCGTTTAAACCTTTTGAGTCGTCACTGGTGTCCTGACCTTTTCCATTCAAAGGTGAGGTCAGGGTTCTTTCCGTTACGGTTTCTTGCAAGTTTGATCACGTGTTAATGTGAGTAAAGTGTACGATGGTTTCATTACGAGTCTTAGGAATTTCTATACGAAGTTGTCATACACTTGACTCTTGAAGGTCTACGATTTCGACCTAAATCTGTTCCGTCTCCTTAGACTTTAGTTAACGGTTATTGGTGACCTAATATCTTTTTAGTTCTCTTAACATCTTTTTGTAGATAAAGACGGAGTAAATGATACAATTTCGGAAACACACCTAGTGTCGTTTGACACCTTTTAAGAAGTTCTCTACCCTTATGGTTTGGTACAATGGACAGAGACTCTTTAGACATACGTCCAGTTCTTGGTTGTCAAGAACTTGGTTACGGTCGGGTACCTTGTTACCTGACCAAAGTTTAACCCTTTCCTCATGCAGTTCCGACATATAACAGTGGGACAAATAAATTGAATATACGTCTCATGTAGTACACTTTACGACCCGACCTACTTCGTGTTTGACCTTAGTTCTAACGGCCCTCTTTATAGTTATTGGAGTCTATACGTCTACTGTGGTGGGTATATCGTTTTTCGCTTCTCCTTAGTTTCTCGGAGAACTACTCCTACTTTATCCTCTCACTTTTTCGACCGAATTTTGAGTTGTAAGTATTTTGATTCTAGTACGGTAGGTCAAGGTAGTGAAGTACTGTTTGTATACGACTTTGTTACTTTTGTCACTGTCTGAAATAAAACCCCCGAGGTTTTAGAGACGTCTACCACTGACGTCGGTACTTTAATTTTCTACGAACGAGGAACCTTCTTTTCGATACTCGTTGGATCTGTCACCTAATTTTTCGTCTCTGTAATGAAACGGTTGTTTCCAGGTAGATCAGTTTCGATATCAAAAAAGTCATCAGTACATACCTACACTCTCGACCTGATATTTCTTTCGACTCGTGGTTTCTTAACTACGAAAACTTGACACCACAACCTCTTCTGAAGACTCTCAGGGAACCTGTCGTTCCTCTAGTTTAATCAGTTCACATTTCTTTTAGTTGAGACTTATAAGTAATCTTCCTGACTACGATTTCGACTTCGAGGTTATAAACCAACGGACTACCTTTCTGGATACAAACCTTTTCCGGACTACGACCCTTTCTAACTTCCGTCCTCCTCTTCTCCTGCTGTCTCCTGTTCTACCAACCTAACATAGTGGATGAGTTACCTGTACTCAAACTCGTTCAAGACCCTCAACCATTACCTGCCCCTTCGGACCTCACGACGTAATCTACCCTAGTGTTTCTTAGTCTGTGCTGGCTCGTTGACTTGACTGACTTGACTTGATTCGTTGACTTTTTGTTGTTGTTTTACTTAACGAGTTTGAATACGTGACACTAAATACCCATAATAATATGTACTTTAGAAAAAAACTGACACTTGTCTATGTACGTATATGATCCCAATTACGAACACGAAGGAACCATGGTTGTTAAAACTAACACATCTTCAGAAAAATAGAAAGTTAATACGAACTATCCAAAACCCAAGGTTTATTCACTTAAGGTCCGTTTTTGTGATAATTACAATATGACTATTTATGTGGTACCTGAGGGATCCATGTAACAATGACCTGATCTTTATTTTCTCGTAGACTTGGTTTAGGGAAAATATAAAAACCGTGACAGAAAATGGTTAATTCTGTTAAATAGTCGACAAAGATGTCTACAAAATTTAAGTATGGTATTTATACGAAGATATAAATATTAGTTAGTATGAATTATACCAGTACTTAAAGATTCAAGTAGTCACGAGGACTACAGACCGTAACGGATTTATACAAAATATTTATTAGAATCAGTTGGACGAGTTAAATAAAAATATGTAAAATTACTGAATGATCTTACAATATATTTTCTCTAAATCTATTATTAGGTAAGTTTATATACCTGAAAAGGATCCACCACATTATTTCTTAGGTGGACGGTTACGTCCCTACGTTCATCTACACCCAAGTTAGGGACCCAACCCTTCTAGGGAACCTCATTCTTTACCGTTGACTGAAGTCATAAGAGTAGACCTTTTAAGGTACCTATCTCCTCGGACCATCTGATATATCAGGTACCCCGATGTCGTAGTCTATACTGACTCGGGTGTCGTGTGTGTGTGTGTAAGTTTATATGTTACGGTCCTGACTTTCACAAAAATTATAAATCAGGATACGGTATTTTAAAAATATAGTGACTGTGACTAGTTGATTTCCAATCTAATGACAAATCTGTTATACAATCAGTGTTCAAATATATTCGTTCTACAGTCATTTTGATACATGGAGATGTAAGTTCACTTTTCTCATTTGATAAAATTTTTCAAAATGTTGAGAATAGTCTTAAGAAATACGAAGTCAAGTCAAGTCAAGTAAAGTCAGTGAGTCAGTACAGGTTGAGAAACGCTGGGGTACTTAACGTCGTGCGGTCCTGAGGGACAGGTAGTGGTTGAGGGTCTCAAGTGAGTTTGAGTACAGGTAGTTCAACCACTACGGTAAGTCGGCAGAGTAGGCGACAGTGGGGAAAAGGAGGACGGGGGTTAGGGAGGGTCGTAGTCTCAGAAAAGGTTACTCAGTTGAGAAACGTACTCCACCGGTTTCATGACCTCAAAGTCGAAATCGTAGCAAGGAAGGTATCTTGTGGGTCCTGACTAGAGGAAATCTTACCTGACCAGTCTAGAGGAACGTCAGGTTCCCTGAGAGTTCTCCAGGTCTACTCTTGATTGACGAGAAGTAACATCCTGTTTACTTTTACTTTATTTCAGGGGTTTTACACGTGTTATTATGTTAAAACGAAATAAAATTTTTACAATGTAAACTCATACACAACTCAGTCATCGAGTTGTCCTTCTACTACAACTAAATTTTACAGACAAAAGGGGTGGAGAACCGTAAGATCTCATCGGTTTTTTCTACTTATTGTTTGTTACGATTAACGTCACAACTATTTACTCAAATTTTTAAGGGACTTTATTAATTCAGGCTACTTGTCTTGTTTCTTGAACTCTCTGTACCGTATTACTAATTAACCTCAAACCTTGTCCATTAAAATACCCGTAAGGAGGTACTTTATTTCTCGATTTACCCACTGTGTATAACTCTTCGTCGTTACCCAATCATTTTTACTGGAATTCACTACTACTCAGACTGACCATTCGTTCATTTTGTATCTCTCCCAAGTCTTTAGTTGGTCCATTGTTCGTCTAATAAAAGTCAAACGTATTCCTATGGTTTAGAGTTAGAAAAATCTGTTACTTTACGATGCAAAAATATTCTTTCCTGGGAATAATTTTTATACGACTGATTTAGTAGGACTTTCTACTTGGGTTTAAGGGTATACGACCATAGAAACGAATGATTGTATTTAGGTCGGACAAAACGTAAGAAGGTGTATCAGTCGTTTACTGAGAGATACAGTAAGTATCGTCATCTTTACAATGTATAATAACTCTTTTATTCCTTCATTCTGTACATAAATACAATTTAAATCCTTATCTAAAATATTGGACTTACCATTGAACACACACAAAACAAGTAATTGACACATCTACAACTTCTATTAAATTGTAATCTCTTAGGTAGTACAACTTAAACAGTAGAATTAAATTTACACTAACTATAATTTGAATACCCAAAATTAAACCCTAAAAGTCCTAATAAACAAACCACAATCTTAAAACTAAAATTCTACTTTATTAATTTCCATGTGTAAAACAAGAATAAAATTTAACTATTGACATACTATTCAACAAACATATGTTATAAACAAATTGATAAACTATCAAATTATGAGATCTTTAAATCTGAAGAATGTAAATATCTTCACAATCAACGAATCTGTACAAATTGAGAACGTTGGGCTACTTAACATCGGGTCATTCGAGGAGATAGGTACCCTAAAAAGTCCGTTCTTATGAACTCACTCAGCGGTAAAGGAAGAGGTCCCCTAGAAGGGTTGGGTCCTTAGCTTGTGTGTTGAGAAGACAGAGGACGTTACCGTCCGTCCAAGAAGTGGTGATCACGGTGGACCCTTCGGGAGTACAAATATCTGTCACCAATTTACAAATTCTCCAACAATAAATAATCTAAGTATTTGGAAAGAACAATCCACAAACTTTACTACCTCCCTAAACCTACACAATTTTAAACATTAGTGTTAAATTTTACAGATTCCTTTGACTTAATTAGTCTAAATATTCACTACGGTTTATAAATCCCCTTTAATTAGACAGTTTGAATGTTCAGTTAACTTGTAACTAATTTTTTATTCCTTTTTAACGTACAAAAAGTAAAATTGTTTTTATAATCTTAATATTCAGGTAAATAGTCTTAAAGGGAAACGTCTAAATTCTCAACTAAGTTTAACATTAAAATTATTCAACTTACGTTTAATTTTATACTTCTTGATGTTGGTAAAAAAGATACTCACTTCAGTGAGTCAGTACAAACTGAACAACGCTACGATACCTGACATCGGGCGGTCCGAAGAGACGGGTACCCCTAAGAGGTCTGTTCTTATGACCTCGCTCAACAGTGAAGGAAGAGGTTCCCTAGAAGGGTTGACTCCCTAGTTTGGACCCAGAGGGTGAAACCTCCGTCTGAGTAATGGGGAGACTTGATGGTCCCTTCGGGGTCACATACACACGTGTTTTAAAAAAAAAGGACCCGTATTTCTTTATTAACACAACTCCATATTACCCCCCTTATGCAAGTCATCCTTGAGTCGAATCAGGATTGTGACCGTGATCATGTACTCTTGAATTTTTTTTTTCAAGTAAAACCTCATTAATTCTTATCACTCTTCACGAGAAGAGTAGAGTATAGTACATAAGTAGAAAAGTTTCCCATATAATATAGATAATACCAAAAAGATGATCATTACATACCTACACTCTCAACTGGTATTTGTTCCGACTCGTAGTCTCTTAAGTCCGAAAACTTGTCAACCCAACCT
Organism: Capra ibex; assembly: GCA_006410555.1. NCBI lineage: Eukaryota > Metazoa > Chordata > Mammalia > Artiodactyla > Bovidae > Capra > Capra ibex. Next base: position 19,847 of record SJYO01004475.1, on the reverse strand, counting down.
CTTCTGAGAACTCTCAGGGAACCTGTCGTTCTACTAGTTTGGTCGGTTAGGATTTCCTTTAGTTAGGACTTATAAGTAACCTTCCTGACTACGACTTCGACTTCGAAGTCATGAAACCGGTGGACTATGGTTCTCGTCTGAGTAATCTTTTATGGGACTACGACCCTTTCTAACTTCCGTCCTTCTCTTCCACTACTGTTTCCTGCTCTACCGACCCACCGTAGTGGTTAAGTTACTTGTACTCAAACCCGTCAGAGGTCCTCTATCACTCCCTGTTCCTCTGGACCGTACGACACCAGGTACCCCAGTGTATCTCAGCCTGTGTTGACTCGCTGATTTGTTGTTGTAGTTTATTATAAAGACCATTATAATTAAAATTGGTGAATCAATTTTATCAGAAAGGTTCACACAGGTGACACTTCAATGATAAAAAGGGAAAACTATAACATAAGATTTAGGTCGGGGGTGAGTTGTCTTCCCCAACCTCTGATTCGAAGTGGAGGACCTACCCCATCAATAGATGTATATGTTAAACCTTAGGATAATTCTAAACAGAGAAGAGAAGGTCAATGAATAATTGAAGACCTTTTGACCTTGGAGATTTTAATAGATATGAACAAAGAAATTTCCTAAGGATTCTTCTGGATATTCTGGAAAATCTTGATTGTGGGGGTTTTCTAGAGGAAAAGTAATATCCTCTGACCTTACGTTTTCATCCTTCAGTTCTTTGTGCACCTCATTGTCCGTTTAAACCGGAACCTTATGCCTTACTTCGTACCGTTTCCGATTATCTCAAAACGGTTCTCTTGCGTGACCAGTCTCGTTTGTGGTCGAAGGTTTTTGTATTCTCTTCTGAGATGTGTACCTGTAGTGGTTTACCGGTTGTGGTTATAGTCTACCTAATATAAGAAACGTCGGTTTCTACCTCTTCGAGATATGTCAGTCGTTTTTGTTCTAACCCTCGACTAACACCGAGTCTGGTACTTGAGGAACAACGGTTTAAGTCTAAATTTAACTTCTTTCATCCTTTTTGGTAATCTGGTAAATCCATACTGGATGTAGTTTAGGGAATACTAATATGTCACCTTCACTCTTTATCTAAATTCCCTGATCTAGACTATCTATCTCACGGACTACTTGATACCTCTGTCCAAGTACTGTAACATCTCCTTTGTCACTAGTTCTGGTAGGGGTTCTTTTTCTTTACTTTTTTCCTTTTACCGACTGACTCCTCTGGAATGTTTATGGACTCTTTTCTTCTCTTCACTTTACGTTTCCTCTTTTCCTTTCTATATTCGTAGACTTACGTCTCAAGGTCTCTTATCGTTCTTCTCTATTCTTTCGGAAGAAGTCACTAGTTACGTTTCTTTATCTCCTTTTCTTGTCTTACCCTTTCTGATCTCTAGAGAAGTTCTTTTAATCTCTATGGTTCCCTTGTAAAGTACGTTTCTACCCGAGCTATTTCCTGTCTTTACCAGACCTGGAGTGTCTTCGTCTTCTATAATCCTTCTCCACCGTTCTTATGTGTCTTCTTGACATGTTTTTTCTCGAAGTACTGGTTCTATTAGTGCTACCACACTAGTGATTAGATCTCGGTCTGTAAAATCTTACACTTCAGTTGACCCGGAATCTTTCGTAATGATACTTGTTTCGATCAAGTCCATTACCTTAAGGTCAACTCGACAAAGTTTAGGACTTTCTACTACGACACTTTCACGACGTGAGTTATACGGTCGTTTAAACCTTTTGAGTCGACCCCGGTGTCCTGACCTTTTCCAGTCAAAAGTAAGGTTAAGGTTTCTTTCCGTTACGGTTTCTTACGAGTTTGATGGTGTGTTAACGTGAGTAGAGTGTACGATCATTTCATTACGAGTTTTAAGAGGTTCGTTGCGAAGTCGTTATACACTTGGCACTTGAAGGACTACAAGTTCGACCAAAATCTTTTCCGTCTCCTTGGTCTCTAGTTTAACGGTTGTAGACGACCTAGTAGTTTTTTCGTTCTCTCAAGGTCTTTTTGTAGAGAAAGACGAAATAACTGATACGGTTTCCGAAACTGACACACCTACTGTTATTTGACACCTTTTAAGACTTTCTCAACCCTTATGGTCTGGTGAACTGGACGGAGAACTCTTTGGATATACGTCCAGTCCTTCGTTGTCAATCTTGACCTGTACCTTGTTACCTGACCAAGGTTTATCCCTTTCCTCATACAGTTCCGACATATAACAGTGGGACGAATAAATTGAATATACGTCTCATGTAGTTCTCTTTGTGACCTGACCTTCTTCATGTTCGACCTTAGTTCTAACGGTCCTCTTTATAGTTATTGGAGTCTATACGTCTACTGTGGTGGGAATACCGTCTTTCACTTCTCCTTGATTTTTCGGAGAACTACTTTCACTTTCTCCTCTCACTCTTTCAACCGAATTTCGAGTTGTAAGTCTTTTGCTTCTAGTACCGTAGTCCAGGGTAGTGGAGTATCCTTTATCTACCCCTTTGTCACTTTTGTCACAGTCTGAAATAAAAAGACCCGAGGTTTTAGTAACATCTACCACTGACGTCGGTACTTTAATTTTCTGCGAATGAGGAACCATCCTTTCAATACTGGTTAGATCTATCATATAAGTTTTCGTCTCTGTAATGAAACGGTTGATTTCAGGCAGATCAATTCCGATACCAAAAAGGACACCAGTACATACCTACACTCTCAACCTGACACTTCTTCCGACTCGCGGCTCCTTAACTACGAAAACTTAACACCACAACCTATTCTGAGAACTCTCAGGGAACCTGACGTTCCTCTAGGTTGGTCAGGTAAGACTTCCTCTAGTTGGGACCCTAAAGAAACCTCCCTTACTACGATTTCGACTTTGAGGTCATGAGACCGGTGGAGTACGCTTCTCAACTGAATAACCTTTTCTGAGACTACGACCCTCCCTAACCCCCGTCCTCCTCTTCCCCTACTGTCTTCTACTCTACCGATCTACCGTAGTGACTGAGCTACCTACACTCAGACTCACTTGAGGCCCTCAACCACTACCTGTCCCTCAGGACCGCACGACGTTAAGTCCCCCAGTGTTTCTCAGCCTGTTCTGACTCACTGGCTTGACTTGACTTGACCATATTCGGTACACTAGATTTAGGTTTCGAGTATTAAAGATTTAGTGTCAATTTAATAATTAGAGTAAAAGTATAGTCTTTAAGTGAATAGTCTGAGTCGTCCGACCGTTAATGAGTCGTGTTATCCAAAGGTAAATAATTTATTACTTTACCATTAACAGTTTGTAATTTGTACCCAAGTAAATTTCCTTTATTCTTTTGTTGGTTAAACGACATCATACCTAATAATTTGTCCTGTCGGAGTAAAAACTTCTTGAAAGTTTGATTGTAAAAGGAACATCGTAGAGTTTGGGTCTATATACACTGAAAAAAGTGGAATATTAGTTATTTTTCGAACTTGATGAAACCTCCTTTTCTCTTAAAAGAGATGAATTTTACTACTGTAATATACAAAATACAAAATCTTTACGGTTTCAGAAAAACCTTGTTGGATTTTGGATTTTTACTTCATCAGAAGGTAATGTTAACCCCTTACTGTATAAAATCCTACTTTATATACTTAGTAAAATATGACATTTACATCAGTAAGATAGAGGAAATCAAGGAAGATTTTATTATCATTGACATCTACGATTATAAAGGACTCAAGAACAAAACATGATTCATGACACAATTTGTGAAATTCGAGTAATAGAGTAAATTAGAAAGTTTGTAGGAACTTCTTTGATGAAAATAAGAGGGTAAAATACATACTTCTGTGACTCAAAATTCCTTAAATTCTTTGGTAGCTCCTTGTCTGACGTCTCTGATACGAGTGTCGACCTATTTCCGGAGGGTTCCTACAGGTACGGGGTTAGAAACCTTTGATACTTATACAAATTCGATGCACTATTTTCGCTTAATTCCATGGTATGTCTTCATTTCAACGATCGGCAGACTGGAATTTTTTCCTTTTGAAAAGACCTAATATACTTACCCGGGTTACATCAGTGTCCCGAGATTTTACACCTTCTTCCTTGGTCGTCTCAGTCAAAGTCTACTACGTTATACTCTTTCTGATCTGGTAGGTACCGACCGAAACTTTTGTCTTTTCCCGGTACTCGGTTTCTTTTAGTCTACCAAATTCTGTACTTCTTTTTCCCCTTTTTTTCTACCCCGACGTACATATAAAACTCTAATTAAGAAACAGTCCGTGACCCTACTTGGACTCCCTACCCTACCCCTCCCTTCACCCTCCCTTCAAGTCCTACCCCTTGTGTACATGTGGGTACCGACTGAGTACACTTACATACCGTTTTTAGTGGTATTGTAACATTTCATTAATCGTAGGTTAGTTTTTTACCCGGTTTCTTGATTTATCTGTAAAGAGGTTTCTTCTGTATGCCTACCGATTGTTTGTGTACTTTTCTACGAGTTGTAGTGAGTAATAATCTCTTTACGTTTAGTTTTGGTGTTACTNATTTTATTTATTTATTTTTCTCCCCTCCCCCGAGGTCTTTCTTTACGTCAAAACGATTGTGGAGACAAAATACAGTGACTCTTGGTAACGCCTGAAGATTACAGGTCTTGACATTCTGTTTAAACGTGACAAATTGAGTGATCCGAACATCAGTAAAAAATGTGTTCGGTATCTTTAGAGTATGTCTAAAACCATGACCTTCACGTCGCCACGACATTATTTAGGAATTTTATATCTTCACTGGAACCTAAACCCGTTACCTAATTCGGATCATTTAAAAAGTCCTTTACAGATCTAATGGAACTGTCGACTAATTATTTTTATACCTACAATTAGTGGAACGATTCTTCTGAGTCTTCCTTTATTCGTTGTACAATAACCTTTGACCTGTTTTTCGCCTAATGTCACCGTCTTTTCATCTTAACACAAGACGTCAATATATCTCTTATCTTGAACATTCATTACTTGAGTTTATAAATCAACTCTTCTAAAGGTTAGTTTACTGACTTCGACACCGGACTAAAGAAAAACGAAGAATCTCATTTTACACTCTCTTGTCTCTGTGTTGTTACTGTTTGATAATATGTTTTTCCTAGTCCTAAACTAATGAACCCTGTAAGAGGTAGGTAGGTCTAACGTTGTCTGTGATTTTAATTCTGTAAGTGACAGTCCTTTTACACAAGATCATTTTTCTTTTGTTTACCCCCATGTCGATCTGTTAGAAAACGATTACGAAGGTTTTTCTGAATTTCCCGTACATTAAGTAAGTGCATTTTCCAAGAAATTTTTCTGACACATACTAAGTCTGTGAAAGTCGGGAGTACATGCACACGTACGAATCAGTACAGGTTGAGAAACGTTAAGGTGGTTGACGTCGGGCAGTCCGAAGAGACAGGTAGCCTAAAAAAAGTCATTCTTATGACCTCACCCAACGGTGAAAGAGGAGGACCCCTAGAAGGACTGGGTCCCTAACTTGGGTACACGGAACAGAGGACGTGACCGTTCGTCTAAGAGATGGTGACTCGGTGAACCCTTAGGGAAATCGATAGAGTCGTCTTCTATTTCAATCTCCTTCTACTGTACATCTCTTCGGTCTTTTTTGACTGTATAATACATACTTTCTCATTGTCAAAGTTACTAAGTCAAATGTAGTGTCTATTACTTTCGTTCTTCTCTCGTCTAGTGGAAACGTCACTACCAAAGATCCAGTCTATACGCCTCCTCGGAGAACAGAATACGTCACTTAAACACACTGTGTATCCTCTAGGTATCCGTACGATTCAACGAAGTCAGTACAGGATGAGAAATCACTGGGATACCTTAGATCGGGTGGTCCAAGGAAACAGGTACCCTAAGAGGTCTGTTCTTATGACCTCACCCAACGGTACGGGAGGAGGTCCCCTAGAAGATCTGGGTCCCTAGGTTAGACACAGAGAATTCAGAGGACTTCCTCCCAAGAAATGGTGACGACGATTCAGTGAAGTCAGTACAGACTGAGGCACTCTGGGGAACCTGACGTCGGTGGGTCCAAGGAGGTAGGTACCCTAAAAGGTCCGTTCTCATGACCTCACCCAACGGTAACGAAAGAGGTGATCGTGGTTGGTATTGTAGGAACTTTTAAAATATGGTCGTCTTTGTGATAGTCAAACTTAAAATAAAAAAAAATTAAAAATAAAAATGAAATAAAATGAAATGTTATAACATAACCAAAACGGTATGTAACTGTACTTAGGTGGTGCCCACATGTACGCAAGGGACTTAAAATTTTGCTGTCTCTCTTATGTTTTACATTTTTTATTTCCTTCCGATAGCCTGAAGGTTTTGAGATATCCGTTCTATATCCTACCATTGTGAGTCAAGTCAAGTCAAGTAAAGTCAGCGAGTCAGCACAGACTGAGAAACGCTGGGGTATTTAGCGTCGTGCGGTCCTGAGGGACAGGTAGTGGTTGAGGGTCTCAAGTGAGTCTGAGTGCAGGTAGCTCAGTCACTACGGTAGGTCGGTAGAGTAGGAGACAGCAGGGGAAGAGGAGGACGGGGGTTAGGGAGGGTCGTAGTCTCAGAAAAGGTTACTCAGTTGAGAAGTGTACTCTACCGGTTTCATGACCTCAAAGTCGAAATCGTAGTAAGGAAGGTTTCTTTAGGGTCCCAACTAGAGGAAGTCTTACCTGACCAACCTAGAGGAACGTCAGGTTCCCTGAAAGTTCTCAAAAGAGGTTGTGGTGTCGAGTTTTCGTAGTTAAGAAGCCACGAGTCGGAAGAAGTGTCAGGTTGAGAGTGTAGGTATGTACTGGTGTCCTTTTTGGTATCGGAACTGATCTACCTGGAATCAGCCGTTTCATTACAGAGAGTCGACGTTTTATGTATGGAAGTGCTTTCCTTCCTAATGAGTCTCCTACCGTGTAACTAAGGTTTCCCACGACGAGACATAGTGTTTCCTGGTAGGGGGTCGTAACTTTTGTTTACCTCGAACGAACAAACCTAAAGGTTTAACGAACACTGACCACCACACTTCTGGTTCTTACAAAATAGGTAACTTTTATAAGAATTTCTTGTTTCAGTTCAATTTCTGTAAAAGTCTATTTTCTTTTGGTTATTTTAAGTAACATTCATTTGTATATGATGTCTTTTTACGATATCCTGTAAGAAGACCGTTTACCATTTCACTTCAGCGAGTCAACACAGACTGAGAAACAACTGGGGTACCTGACATCAGATGGTCCGAGGAGGTAGGTACCCTAAAAGGTCTGTTCTTATGACCTCACCCAACGGTAAAGGAAGAGGTCTCCTAGAAGGGGTGGGTCCCTGACTTAAGCCCAGAGGGCGTGACATCCGTCTACGAAGTGGAGGACTCGGTGGTCCATTCAGAATTACTATGGAAATTGGGGATCCTTCCTTATTCCGTATAGTCTTTACCATTTATACGACATTTATGTTCTTCGATCAGGAAGGGAAGGATTAAATAAATTTTATATGTATCAACTAATTTTCTTTAATATCGTTACTTCACACCCAAAATATTGTGTATATTTACATTATGTATACTTTGTGTATTTTCTACCTCCTCATTTACTTGGTTGTACCAATGTACCGAAACTACAAATACAAGTTTCTATGATGTAATTGAGGTTCTTGATACACTTTTCAATTCCTACATTAAGGATTTCGTAAGTAGATTTTTATTATGTCTCCTTTTTTTTTAAGTTTCACACGGATTTTTATGTCGTCTGTTTTTACTTTTAGTTGTTTCCTTTTGTGTTTAAATACATTGACCTTCTCGATACCTTTCCTTAAGTGGTAGATTAAAAGTGTCACGTTATCCTTTCTCAATAAAAACATAAAAGATTTTATACATACTCGAGATACCGGAATTTGCAATCGTTCTCTTTAAATTTGGTCCATATTATTTCTGACATTTCGTACAAGTTATAACAATGGGATATATTCTCGTCTTTTACCAAACACATGGATATGTTCAATTTCAGTCATTACCGATAACGATATAATTACCTTTCAATTGGGAAATATTTCCTTTACTAAAAAGAAGATTGACCTCTAATTTTTGTATAGTAAAGATTCGTCACTTTAAAAAGTAGGATTCAAAAATTCGAAATGAAATTTTACATTAACAAACCCGAAGTAAGTTTTATCTATATCATACGTGTCACTATTCTCACTTTTTACAAGAATTATTTGGTTAAGGATCATTTTATCCACTTCTGTACAAGAGTTACAAAACGGATGTTCGTTTTCGGTTTTAAAATAGGAAAGAATCCATGTTACCCAAGACTTAACTACCATGATAAAATGTACATTCAGTTTCATCAGTGAGACCGTGAGAGCAGACGTCAATAAATAAGTTGAAGAGTGCAAAAATACTCAGGTCTCCAAAGACTCGTGTAGTGACTTTATAAGGTTAATAATACGGTACAAGAATGAGTTCATTTGTTGACGACTTGAGACTATCTCTATTTGAGTTATAAGAAGAGACTAAGATTCGGGCCTAGAATTGTTTTGACTTTTTTTTTTTTACCTATCAAGTGACACACATAAATAATGTTGTCACTACGACTCTCCCCCTTCCAATTGTATTTTAAGTTAATTATCCAATCAAATAGTTTCATTGGTTCTTACTGAAACCTAAGTTCTTTATTATTATTGACTACCCCCACCCTTCACTTACGGTTTCTCCCTCCGTACAGACTTATGTCTACACCGGACTACAGTCTCAAAGTATCTCTTTCCTGTCACTTTCTTAAGGATCGCAAGAGGGTTTTAATGTTAGGTTACATACAATACGGAGTTAATTTGTTGTTTTTGACGGTGGGTCATAAAGTTACCGTAAGTATATAAATGTGTGATACCTTCATGGGACCATGAATAATTGACCATATCATTCAATTTTCGATATCAATAACCAAAGTTAGATCTGATCTGTCAACTAAAGTGTTGATGGATGTCAAGTATTAAAAAAAAGGTAAAAGTGAAATTTTTTCGTACAATGGATTTGGTAATAGTTACGTCTTAATGTATAAGTCCAATTAATACTATGTCTAAAGATTCGTTTTAAGGTATAGATACGTCACGTAAAACTTTAAAAGATTCAACAGAAGGTACAGTTCATATTGAAACATTTTCACCAGTGCATACTTTCTAACGTAGGAATTCCTGGTACAAAAATCACTTCTAATTTACAAGTATGGAAAAACAAAAACAATAACAATAACATAACAATAAACAACCCAAACCTCAGATGTCGAAAGATTACCTAATAATTGCCCGGTTCCTTAATTTTTATAAGTACTAGAACCAGAGATCTATTATTTTGTGTGTCGTTCCACAGATAAAAAAAGAATCAATATAACTCCTGATCTGAACCTTAAATTTTTTACTTTTAACTCATATAGAATTAGTATTAAATCGTAAACAACGAAAGTGGTCTTATTCCGGATCCGACTGACGTTATTCGATTTCGAACCACCATATGCGGATGTATTTACGTTGTTTTCTCTCCGTCTCAGTACCGTCCAAAGTTTGTATGAGATCAAAGATCTTTGGGACACGAAGAGTACACGAACATACACCCTACAGTGTAGAAGTCGTTGAGAAAATCAAGTAGTTCGTGACGACTTGGTAAGCGTCACATAGTCCAATGAGGTTCCTGTATTTTGTTACATTCACGTAAAGGACTCTAGTAATATCAAAACAATTATACGAAAGTAACACACTAATCTTTAGTTTAAGATTTTAAACTAAACCATTTATAACTCACGGAATAATACCCGTTTCGTACGTCCCAATAAGTTTCTATTTCGCTATATTAGATAGATATTAGATAGAGGATCATCGAATAGTTTGGTTACTCTTGACAATGTGTTACATCATTATAATTCGGTAGTCAATATTTTCTTAAAATTTTAGTCCTATTTAAATATATTCCACACTCACGATTTAATGAAGTCAGCACAGGTCGAGGAACGCTGGAGTACCTGACACCGGGTCCGAGGAAACAGGTACCCTAAGAGGTCCGTTCTTATGACCTCACCCAAAGGTACGGGAAGAGGTCCCCTAGAAAGATTGGGTCCCTACCTTGGATACAGACACGTTACACCCTCTAGACCCAAGCTAAGGGCCCAACTCTTCTAGGGGTCCTCTTCCCTTTCCAATGGGTGAGGTCGTTAGACCGGGTCTCTTAAGGTACTTGACATATCAGGCACCCCAGTGTTTCTCAACCTGTCCTGACTCACTGAAACTGAAACTGAAAGAAGTATATATATACCGTCGGTACAGATAATATACATGATTAGTTGGATTAGTTTATATTTATATATATATATACTACAATGAAATACATCATGGTCGTGTATGGTTACTTGAGTCATGTTTGTTATCTTGTCGTATATTAAATGAATATTTTAATAGACACGTCTTTTGTTAGTGTCCTCAATCTCTTTCTCCCCTCAGGAAGTACAATTTCGTGAGTAACTAAACCTGTCGTCAATTTGTTTATGTTTCACTCCTTTCCTGACCAAAGAGACTATCTTGATGTGTGTACCATCTTGATGAAAGTTCTCATGACGAGCAATTTAAAAGACCTCTAGAACAATATTAAGTCTAAGACTAAATCGTCCTGACCCAACCCCCGATTCCAAGATGGACAGATTGTTGAAAGGTCCATTAGGGTTACCACAACCCGGGTGGTCTCGTTAAATGAAGTCTCGTGTGTGAAGTCTCATTAAATATAGGGTCAGATAGAGATCAGATGGAATTGGTGTCTTATCTAAGTACGTTGACAAGTATATAATTGTTACTGTAAAAACTTCCGTCCTTGTATGTGAAATCCTCATTTATATTCTCCTTATTTACTATGTTACATGAATATAAAGTTTAATTCAACAATATACATTCGGAGTACCATTGACTTTTCGTTTTTAGATACCAGTCAAGTCAAGTCAAATCACCGTGTCAGCACAGACTGAGAAACACTGGGGTACCTGGCGTCATACGGTCCGAAGGGACAGATAGAAGGCCTCGAACGAGTTTGAGTACAGGTAACTCAACCACTACGGTAGGTTGGTGGAGTAGGAGACAACAGGGGAAGAGAAGGGTGGAAATTAGTAAGGGTCGTAGTCCCAGAAAAGGTTAGTCAGTCAAGAAACGTAGTCCATAGGTTCATAAGTTTCAAAGTCGAAGTCGTAGTCAGGAAGATTACTTATAAGTCCTGACTGAAGGAAATCGTACTTGACCTACTTAGAGGAACGGCAGGTTCCCTGAGAGTTCTCAGAAGAGGTTGTGGTGTCAAGTTTTCGTAGTTAAGAAGTCACAAGTCGAAAGAAGTACCGGGTCGAGAGTGTAGGTATGTACTGACCTTTTTGGTATCGAAATTGATCTGTCTGGATACAACCGTTTCATTACAGAGACGAAAAATTATACGACAGTTCCAACCGGTAGCGAAACGAAGGTCCCTCTTTCACGGAAAATTAAAGTACCGACGTCAGTGGTAGACGTCACTAAAACCTCGGGTCTTTTTATTTCGGAGAGTGAGAAAGGTAACAAAGGGGTAACAAACGGTACTTCACTACCCTGGTCTACGGTAGTAGAATCAAAAAACTTACAACTTAAAATTCGGTTGAAAAAGTGAGAGAAGAAAGTGATTTCTCCGAGAAATCGAGAAGAAGTGAAAGACGGTATTCCCACCTCAGTAGACGTATAGACTCTAATAACTGTAAAGAGAGCCGTTAGAACTAAGGTCGAACACGAAGTAGGTCAGTCCGTAAAGAGTACTACATAAGACGTATACTCAATTTATTCATCCCATTGTTGTATGTCGGAACTACATGGGGAAAGGACTAAACCTTGGTCAGACAAACAACAAGGTACAGGTCACAAGAAGTGGACGTATGTCTAAAGAGTCCTCCGTCCAGTCCACCAGACCATAAGGATAGAGAACTTCTTAAAAGGTGTCAAAGAACACTAGGTGTGTCAGTTTCCGAAACTGTATCAGTTATTTGGTCTTCATCTACAAAAAGACCTTGAGAGAACAAAAAAACTACTCGGTTACCTACAACCGTTAAACTAGAGACCAAGGAAACGGAAAGGATGTAGGTTGAACTTGTAGTCCTTTAAGTACTAAGTGCATGACAACTTCGGACCGAACCTCTTAAAACTTTTAATGAAATAATCGTACACTCTACTCACGTTAGTACGTCATCAAACTCGTAAGAAACCGTAACGGAAAGAAACCCTAACCTTACTTTTGACTGGAAAAGGTCAGGACACCGGTGACAATGTGTTTCCCATTACTCTTTCCTAGATTCGTATGACGATTTTCTTTCAGTAGTTTGGTGTTTCCTTCTTTCGTTCGTTTCTTTCCTTAATCCCCAGATGTTTTCTTGGTCTTCTGTAGTTTGTCGTTATTCATGATGGATAGTTATTAATGAAATTTGCATTTACCTGATTAAAGAAGTTAGTCTTCTTACCGACTTACTTAAATTGTTCCCGGTGACATACGACGGATGTTGTCTAAGTAAAGTCCACTCTCCTGAGTTTTACCTAATTTCTGGACTTTGGTATTTTGAGAATCTTCTTGTCAGTCATTCGAGGACGTACTTGAACGGACCACCGAGTCTACCATTTCTTAGACGGACGTTACGTCCTCTGGACCCAAACTAAGACCCAAACCCATCTAGGGTACCTCTTCCTTTACGATGGGTGAGGTCACAAGAACGGACCTTTTGGGGTACCTCTCTCCTCGGACCGTCCGATGTTAAGTACTCCAGTGTTTCTTAGTCTGTACTGATTTCACTGACTGTGAACGTGACTCGCTTCGAGGAAATACACTTAAGACCACTACTAAAAAAAAAAAACCTAAACTGTGGTGTTCGTTACTGTTGTCGTCTTTACTTATACACCCTGATGTAGTTTGATTTCGAAGATGTGTCGTTTTTTTGTTGTTGTTGTTTTTTTTTTTGGTAGTTGTATACTTTGTGTTAGATGACTTACCCTCTTTTATAAACGTTTCATAAATAAACTATTCGCCAAATATCAGTTGTGTACTAAGTTTTAACCCTTTCCTCATGTAGTTCCGACATACAACAGTGGGACGAATAAATTGAGCATATGTCTCATGTAGTACACTTTACGGCCCGACCTACTCAATGTTCGACCTTAGTTCTGACGGTCCTCTTTATGGTCGTTGGAATCTATACGTCTACTATTGTGGGATTACCATCTTTCACTTCTCCTTGATTTCTCGGAGAATTACTTTCACTTTTTCCTCTCACTTTCTCGACCGAATTTTAGGGTGTAAGTTTTTTTGTCTAGTACCGTAGACCAGGTAGTTAAATACCGTTTATCTACCCCTTTTTCACCTCTCACTGTCCGAAATAGAAGAACCCGAGGTTTTAGTGACACCTGCCACTGACGTCGGTGTTTAAATTTTCTGCGAACGAGGAATCTTCTTTTAGATACTGTTTGGATCTGTCGCATAATTTTTCATCTCTATAGTGAAACGATTGTTTCCAGATATATCAGTTTCGATACCCAAAAGGTAATTAGTAAATACCTACACTCTCAACCTAGTATTTCTTCCGAATCACGGCTTCTTAACTACGAAAGTTTATCTCTTCTGAGAACTCTCAGGGTTCCTCTAGTTTGGTCAGTTAGGATTTCCTTAGTTAGGACTTATAAGTGACCTTCTTGACTACGACTTCGAGGTTATGAGACCGGTGAACTATACGTCCCGGCTGAGTGACCTTTTCTGGGACTAGGACCCTTTCCACCTCCCGTCTTCCTCTTTCCCTGTCGTCTCCAATCCATCGAAGTGACTGAGTTACGTGTACTTAGACTCGTTTGAGGACCTCTGTCCCTTCCTATACTATCCCTTTCTCTATCCCTTCTCTTCGGACCGTACGACGTCAGGTGCCCCAGTGTTTCTCAGTCTGTGTTGAATCGATGACTTTTTACTGTTGTTAGGGTATATACAAATTTTTGAGTATGTTTAGTTATCATTTTTTTTGATTTGTTAGGTTAAATTTTTCACCCGTCTCCTATACCTGTATGTAAAAGGTTTCTTCTGTATGTCTACCGGTTTTGCCTATACTTTTCTACAAGTTGTAGTGATTGTGATCTCTTTACGTATAGTTTTGGTGTCACTCTATAGTGGATTATGTACAATCTACCTGTCATATTTTTTTTCTTTATTATTCACAACCTCCTACATTTCTTTTCTCTTCTGAACACGTGAGAACCCTAATATTTGACCACATTGGTAATATCTTTTGTCATATTCAGAGGAGGTGTTAATTTTTGTCTGTACGGTATAATAAGTCGTTGAGATGAAGACCCATAAATGGGTTTGTATTTCATATGATTAAACTTTTGTATGTATATGGGGTACAAGTGACTGGAGTCTAAATACTAAAAACGTCGGACCTATAGGTTTCCTTGACCTTAACCAGACTGGGTAATATTTCACGACTGAAAACACCATTTCGTAGAGAGATAGTAAGAGTGATTTGTATAGTATGAACCAAAATCATCCTCTTTCGGTTGTATGTTACAGGGTAACGACATATTTTATTTCTTATAAGTAGGAAGGGTCTATTTTAATTAAAATGTCCACTAATGTCCATAAACTTTCTTGACTTTGGAATAGGTTCTCATGCCATAAAGTCCCAAGGTTTTATGTTTCTTATTGTAAGTTATTTCATTTTATGTAGATATTCACACCTATCTGCTTTTCCACTTAACTATACGTCGACAAAGTACAACCATCTTTCTCTTCTGATTCTTCCTCTTTTTGTGTTTCCTATGTCAACAGAAGGATCCGATTAGTTCCGTTGTACAACCGAATCCCATTTCAAAAATCTAGGTCGGTGTTATGTCTGTCCAGTCTGACTCGTCTACAAGTATTGTCTAGTGTTCGGTGTTACTCGACCCGGATGAGTCCGAACCCATTTCGAACTCCTTATGTGTAAAAATGTCACGGGACATGTACTAAGGTGAGTCACTTTCAACATTTGAGTGTAAGATATACAATAGTTCTGAAATAGGTGTTTTTCGTAAAACTTTTTATGACTTTCATTAATCTGTTTCCGGACTCAAACTCAACCCCCTTGTGTGTTACAATACTATGAAAAAGAGAAAAATGATGACGTAAGGATTGGTTTCCCCTTTGACTTATTACCGCATGAAATGGTAGAAAGAAAGGAGAGAGAAAATAAATGAAATACTGGAATCTTTTAAAATCAAACTATCATTTTGTTATCACTATAGTAGTACAGAATACCGTCCGTTTTATTATTAGGAATTTCTACAGGTACGAGATCAGGGGTCTAGGACGTTTATACAATGGAATATATTATGGTTGTCGGAGATGTCTACACTAATTCTTGTGATTCTACCCTTATCATAGGACCTAATAGACTGACTTAGGTCAAATTATTATACTATTTATAAGGGTTGACCCAGTCTATCTTTTCTGTCTTTTTCTTCCTCTTACAACTTTACACTCTTCCTGAGCCCGACAACAACGATCGAGACTTCTACCTGTTTCTCCTCGTACACGATTCCTTACACCGACCCGAGATCTTCGACCTTTTCTGATCTTTTATAGAAGAAGGGGTTTCAGAAGTCCACCTTATCTCGAGACGGTTTTGAGGAAAATCGGATCACACCGAACATAACCTGAAGAGTGAATGGTTCCGACATATAACAGTGGAACAAATAAATTGAACGTACGACTCATGTAGTACCCTTTATGGTCGGTCTACTCAATGTTTGTGGAAATTGAAGTCAAATAAGTTACACTCCAAAGAACATCGGAGTTCCACCTGCAGTGACACATTACCAATTCTCGTGTCCGAACGTTATAATGTTTAAGAAATTAGGAATGGTGGACACACTGGAACCTCTTGAGTGAATTGGAGGGACTAAGAGTCAAAGGAATATCCCTACTGTTACCATGGATGATATGATATGATTATTATTGTCATGTGTCCCTACTAAAATCATGGAAGAAATACACTGACACTTCTATTATTATTAGGTAACAAATACATTTTAAAGTTTTTCAATTGTCGTACTGAGTATATTTATATTTTATTTGTGTAGTTTCTAAAATAAGTTGAGTAACTAATTACTGATTTAGTTAGTCTACTGTTCCGATTAAGTGGTCCCAAAACTCCTCTACCCATAAATATTCGTAAAACTTTGTAATAATCATGTTCTAAAAATCCATCCTATTTTTTTGATTAGTTACAGGATACCCTATTATTTAGGAACCTAAATAAAAAGAGGTCCTATCTTTAATAAGGATACACACAATCTTTTATTTAGATGTTCAATTATACATTGAAATGATTTAGAACTGAAAAGTAGTCATTGTCACTTAAATTGTTTCGTGTAAGAGATAATTTATTAAACCTTAACCAGACAAATCTATAATTTTCGTGAGTGAGAACGGAATAAGTGTATAGATTTTATTGAAAGAATTATGGTAAATTACCTATTCCTGTGATACTTTTAATCAACAAAAATAGTGAATACGTAAAATGTCCAGTTTTACAAACAGTAGGTTAATCAATTTTAAAAAGACATAGTGTTACGAACAGGTGGTACAATCGTTTAAGGAAAGTATATATATATACTTTCCTTATATATATATATATATTTTCTTGTAGATTTCTCATAAAACCTCCAGTGCGTGACGAGAATGATGAACGTCCTTGGTCTTCCTATTGATCCTAAATATTGTTTATAACTAATTAATTGACTAACAAAGTAAGTAAGTGACCACAAACTTACACTGAGACTCCTATGATGTGATTTATGTGTCATGAAAGGTACCTTGACATCGATTATAAATAAATATACATTATAAATAAATTTTGAGTA
Organism: Capra ibex; assembly: GCA_006410555.1. Taxonomy (NCBI): domain Eukaryota; kingdom Metazoa; phylum Chordata; class Mammalia; order Artiodactyla; family Bovidae; genus Capra; species Capra ibex. The sequence continues at coordinate 2,935 of SJYO01004475.1, read as the reverse complement.
AAGATGAAGTTTAGAGTTATGTATACGGTAATTGTGACTGAGTTTTTCCTCGGATGTCGTTTCATAAAAACAGTTCAGTATAGTGGAAAGTGGTTTCTTGAAGAAAAGTGTTGAATTTAATAGACCTCGTTCAAATATATCATCGTCGAGAAGATCAAGGTGTGTAAATAAAAAAATTTGTAAGTTTTATAAAAAGACAGAAATTTATTGGTTTTAAATCACTCTATAGTGATTTACGAGTAATTCGTCTAGAATAATTTAGATAAAACGTCGACGATTAAAATTTAATGAATGAAAAAGTTATTTTTTTAAAAAGACATTCATTTACTCTATAGTAGTCTGTACTTATCTAAATACTACTATTCGGTCTCGTATATATTATTTTGACATAGTAATTTTATATATAGTAAATACAATACCGGTTCTTATAAGGACAAGACTGTTATGTAGATACGCGTATATGACAATCTGAGTGACCATAGGAAGTGTGACGTGAAGTAACTCATACCCATAAACAGTAATAGATTTTTGTATATATATATATTTTACTCAGTCGAGAAGTGTACTCCATCGGTTTCATGACCTCAAAGTCGAAATCGTAGTAAGGAAGGTTTCTTTAGGGTTCCAACTAGAGGAAGTCTTCCCTGACCAACCTAGAGGAACGTCAGGTTCCCTGAGAGTTCTAAGAAAATGTTGTGGCGTCAAGTTTTCGTAGTCAAGAAGCCGCGAGTCTGAAGAAGTGTCAGGTTGAGAGTGTAGGTATGTATTGGTGTCCCTTTTGGTATCGGAACTGATCTGCCTGGAATCAACTGTTTCATTACAGAGACGAAAACTTATATGATAGATCCAACCAGTATTCAAAAGAAGGTTCCTCATTCGCAGAAAATTAAAGTACCGACGTCAGTGGTAGACGTCACTAAAACCTCGGGTTTTTTTATTTCAGGCTGTGACAAAGATGACAAAGGGGTAGATAAAGGGTACTTCACTACCCTGGTCTACGGTACTAGAAACAAAAGACTTACAACTCAAAGTCGGTTGAAAAAGTGAGAGGAGAAAGTGAAAGTAGTTCTCCGAAAAATCAAGGAGAAGTGAAAGACGGTATTCCCACCACAGTAGACGTATAGACTCTAGTAACTATAAAGAGGTCTGTTAGGACTAAGGTCGAACACAAAGAAGGTTGGGTCGCAAAGAGTACTACATGAGACGTATCTTCAATTTATTCGTCCCACTGTTATATGTCGGAACTTCATGAGGAAAAGGATAAACCTTGGTCGGTACAGGTCAAGATTGACAACGAAGGACTGGACGTATGTCTAAAGAGTTCTCCGTCCAATCCACTAGACCATAAGGGTAGAGAGAGTCTTAAAGGGTGTCAAATAACACTAGATGTGTCAGTTTCCGAAACCGTATCAGTTATTTGATTTTTATCTACAAAAAGACCTTGAGACAACGAAAAAGGTACTAGGTCGCCTACAACCGTTAAACTAGAGACCAAGGAGACGGAAAAGATTTTGGTCGAACTTGTAGTCCCTCAAGTGCCAAGTACATAACGACTTCAGACCGAACCTCTTAAAACTTGTAATACAATGATCGTACACTCTACTCACGTTAACACGCCATCAAACTCGAAAGAAAACGTAACGGAAAGAAACCTTAACCTTACTTTTGACTGGAAAAGTTTATAAGAACTTTTCTCTCAGGAGTTGTTTTTGTTAGTGTTTTACACAACTTTACGGTACCTCTTGTAAGAGGGTTGTGACCTATAGATTTATCCTGATAAAGTAAATCGGTACTACAAGAACTCTCGGTAGGTACTAATACATTATCCAGTTATTAAACGATGAAAAATAAGGACCTATCATTAGGTAACATCTCAATAAGGTATTACACAACATAGTAAAGTTGTCAAGTACCTGTAAACTCAACATAAGTCAAATACTTTATAATAAAATACTTGTCTTCATTTATAGAAACAGTTCCTTATTCAAAAACACACAGAATTTATTAATGTTACCCTGTCCTAAAACCCCAGTGCACCATACATATCAATATTTTTTAACAACTTAACAAAGGGTTTCACCGACATCGTAAAACAGAAAGGTGGTCATCACACACTCTCAAATTCAACAAAAATATAGGAACACTTTAAAAACATAACAATAAGAAACACGTCTCCATTGTGTAATACAGAATAAACTTGATTAAAACGTAAGTATTAAGAAGAAAACACTGTATAGACGAGTTTATAAAACGGGTGAAAATTAACAACCAAAACAAAAATAATAACTCTATACTCAACAAATATATAATACTTACCCAAAGAAATAGTCTATCAGAAACGTTTATTAAAGAGGGTTATAAATCGAACGGAAAAGAGAAAGAATTTTTATGGAAAACTTTTCATTGCAAAATTCATGACCATTCAAGTAAAAAAAAATTTCAATACCAAACACAAAAGACAAAAAATAGTTCATTTAGTGACGAATAAAATACCAATGTTTCTAAAAGGTACAAAAGAAGACTTTCAAAAATCAACGAGGAGAATTTCCTAAAACTTATATATAAGTAATATATTGAAAACAAGACACAATAAAAGAACAAACGAATACAACGGCTCCTTCACACCCGGAGTATCACATCCAATCATAAAGGAGACACCAAAGATTTTTGCAACAGATTTTACACATAATAAAGAAGGGATTTACAAAAAGATTTTAAGTATTCACTTATGTCCACCAAGACCACAAAGAAACATTTCAATTTTTTTATTATTATTTCATTTAAAGAAATTCTCCTAAACCCAATGAATACAAAAAGAACTCCTTTCTTACCATAAAATACAGAAAGTTTCTTGTAAAGGTAAAGTAGATTGTAAATTTTTAGTAATTTTGTTTTAAAGAAAAAGGGTATATATCCGTACAAAAATTTCTTATAC
>SJYO01004412.1:0-20000 GCA_006410555.1 Capra ibex | reverse complement strand
CATAATCACTCGACAATTTCAAGAGCTATTGTACCGTTAAGTTTACTCTATCTTCAAATAACAATTGTCTTTGGCGTCTCCGGGCACCGGGTCCCGACCATCCCGTCGAGGTATTGGACACCGAAGACACAGACCTTGGTTCCACCGACGAGGTCAAGGGTGGTAGTGTAGACGTAGGGTTGACCCGTTCCGCGTGGGTACGGGTAAGGAAGATTCCCTCGCCCAGCCGTCACACGTGAAGTCGAGGTGAGTATCGGACAACCGACCTGGAAGCCGGTACGGACCGACGTCCCCTCTGGCCGTCGGCGAAATGTACCCAGGTCATTGTTTCCGTCTCTTTCTGTCTCTGACCACTGGTGTCTCTCACACCAGGGTGCAGGGAGGACCAGCAGGACACCCCGTCCACCCACGCCCCCGTGGGAGTCGGCCGGGCCGACCACTTGCCCCCTCCCCGACCGCACACGGCCTAAGTGAGGTCCCGGCGTGACCAGACCCGTCCTTCGAACGACAATGACCTTCAATGTCCCGTTCTCCTCCAGAACGTGTAAAATTTATACTACCGCCTCCGACCGGGAAGAAGGTGGGATCACTCTCCCACTGATATTACATCGCAGATTAGTTCTTTGTGAAGACTCTCATTTTTCTGTTATTAATGTGCCTTTGCCCCCTTCGGACCCACACACCAGTGGGACACATCTCTGTCTGGCTGAGTGGACAAACGACCCGTCCCTGTCACTCCGGGGTCCGGGACCCAGTCACTGTGTCCCAGAGTCGGTGCAGCAAAGACGGGGGTGGGGTCGTGTAGTCGGAGGGGTAGTCGGAGATCCCACCCCACAGGGCTCCGTCCCTCGAACGCCGGGACTCAAATCTCGAGGGCCTCGACAGGTCCCAGGACTGGTCGGCGTGTCTCAGCCGCGCCCCACGCCGAGGCTGACGGGGCTCGCCAGCAGGGCATTCGGCGGTCCACTCCAACCAGACCGGAGAGGACGGGGGAAGGAGAGCGAGAACTCAGAGAGTGACCTCACACTGTGCCTTCGCGTCGACAGTGACACAAACGAGGTATTTGAAAGTACTTGGTCTGTGTCCGCACAGGGGTCCTGGGCCGAGCTCCCGTAGTGACGGGGGACTCCGAGCGGAGTGCCGGGAGGGGTCGGTGGTGGGGTGCCCGTCGGGGAGCGGAAGACGCAAACACTAAAGCACCCTTGCCGAGCGACGAGTCGGGGCGCACACACTGGGCGCGCAGTGCGACGACCGGGGAGCCGGGCGGGCGGGGCAACGACACAAGGCAACGGCGGCCCGTGGCCCGCCGCAGGTCAGCCCCGGACGTGCCCGGCGACACTCGCAGGCACGGGGAGGCGGCGGGGCACGGACGCCCACGCGCAAAGAAAGGCCCGAACAGACGCAGAGGGAGAGAAAGGTCTCGGGGCGGGAGGGCGAAAGGCACTGGCCACGTCGGAGGAGAGGCGAGGGGCGTGGACGACAAGGGTCGTCCTCAAGGAGGAGGTGGGCTCAGGACGGAGGAGGGAAGACTGGGAAGGAACCGAGGGGTCGTGGGGACCAGACTAGTGTCGAGGGTCGTCAAGACGGGGCTACCCAGGAGAGTAGCATACGGTGGGGGAAGGACCAAGGTCGGAGGTCCGGAGACATGCAGGAGTGTCCGGGACGGGGAGAGAGGGAAGGTGGGTGGGTCCCGAGCCGTCCCCGTCTGACAGAGGAGTTGGAGACTCCGGTGACCGACACCGGACCTGGGACCTGACTCGGAGGTGACACCCGAGGGACGTCACGAGTGTCAGGGTAGAGTGAGTCCGGCCAGTCTCAAGACAGAAGGGGCGGAGACAGACGTAGGATCAGCCGGGTCGTAGGCCGGGCACCGCCCCGCCCCCCGAGCGAGTGGTAAACAGACACTCCACCCGTCCGTCCCACCCTCGGTACCAGGGGTAACTCCCCGTCCTCGACTCAGTGGCCCCGGGGACCCTCCCCTCGTGTCAACCGGTCCGAGACTCGAGGTCGGAACGGTAGTTGGACTTTTGGCTTCTGTGGCGTCCCGGGTCGTCCGAGAAGAATTTACCGCCCCCCGCGCAACCACTCGTGACTCTGACCCCACCTCGTCTGGGACCCCAGTCCGCCGTGGATGTGGGTCCGGGGTACGGGACGGACCGAGGAGGAAGGGTCGTGGGGGCGGGACCGGGTCCGGACCTCGACAGGGTCCTTTGTAGTGAACAGAGGAGGGACGAAAGAGGAGTGCTCCTTCGGGAGTTACCCTGCGCCGGACCCTGGTGGTGGGTGGGAGAGACGACCCTCTCCTCCACCCCTGGTCGGTCCCAGGTCAGAGGTCGGACCCGGGTGAAATTAAGGAGGTCGAGGGGAGCTCCGGGCGGGTCGGAGCCCTCTCCCCCTCGGCCGGGTTGGGGTCTGGTCGGAGTCCCCGTCTCACGGGACTCCAGTCGGTGTGAGTACCTGGGGCGGTCTCCGTCGACCCCTGGTCTGACGTGAGACGGACCGGAGTCACACGGTCGGTCGTCACACGGGCCACACTTAGGCCTCTGGGGACGTCGGGGAGGACGAGGCCGTGACACCCGGGACTCTGGCGGAGAGGGAAGGACTCGACCCAGGGAGGGGACGCCCGGGTGAGGGGTAGAGTCGCGACCCCGGAGGGAGAGTGTCTCGGCCGACAGACCAAAAGACACACAAAACACTTGACCCCGCAGGGGAGGAATAAAAGCCTTCCTGCCTGCTGACCTACGACCGTCAACCGAGCCTGAGCCCGGGGCGCGCGGGTCTGCCAGTCCACCCGTCGGGTGCGGCAGGCGACCAGGCCGAGGGTCGGGCCGGAAGACGAGAACACGGAGTCAAAGGAGAAGAGTCTTGCTCCGGGCAGTAGCGCGACGACCCAAATCCTCGCAAATGTACGTGCGCACAGTCGCGAACACTGCGGTCTCCACGCCCTGACATTGACCAAGAGGGACCCCCCGTCGACGACCAAAAGACTGTTCCTCCGTCACTGCGACTCTAAGGCGCCGAACGGGTCCCTGGAACAGACCGCTCGCCATCGAGTAGACGTGTCGGGTTCGAGAGTCGCGAAGACGAGTGGGGTAGACCGGTCCTCCACGTCCGTCTTCCCTTGGCCGAGGTGCTGACTGGGGAGAGCTGAAGCCGGACCTGAGGACCGGGGTCCCGACACTGTGCCGGTCTGCAGGACCCACCCCCGGGTCTCCTCGGGGGACCTCTCCCGGTCCTGCCGGTCCGGGAAAAGGGCCAAGACGGCACTGGAACGACGCACTGGGCCCCCTTTAAGGACCGGGAGAGACTCGGAGTCTCTCGCCTCCGGTCTCGACCCTCCGAGAGAGCCTTACTTAGGAGTCCGACCGACCCTCCCGTGGAACGACCTGCCGAGTGGGCACGCGGGGCGAAGGGACGTCCGACGGACCGCGCATCGTCCCCGAAGCGAGACAGTTGGCCCGGCCCCTCTCCGACCCCACAGTCACGGTAGCCGGCACTCCACTCCTGCGCCGGAGAGGGCCCTCGGCGGTGGCCCTCGCGATGTGTGGACGGGCCCGCCACGTATGAAAATGCGTCACGGACCACTCCGGCCCGGACCGGCCTCTCTGGGGCCCACCTGCGCCCCGAGGCTCCCCGCGGACGGGGACGCGGGAGCCCGTCGTCGCACCGAGGCAGGCGACCCCCAACACTTCGGGCACTGCGGCCGTCGGGGCCTACTCACCGCCCCTCCGAACCCGAGGTCGGCCGAGACGCCAGAGCGGAGGGTCCCAGGACCCGGAGATGCGACCCGACCCCCCTCGGGAACGCAGCCCGCAGCCGCCGCACTGCAGCCCGCAGCCGCCGCACTGCAGCCCGCAGCCGCCGCACTGCAGCCCGCAGCCGCCGCACTGCAGCCCGCAGCCGACTCGAGGTCCCTAGTTCGAGTCCCGAGCATGCCGTGGGGACTGAGTTGCCGGTACTTCGGCCGGCGGAAGACAGGGCTGAACTCTGACCGGACCAGGAACCCCGGACCTTTGTTACGGGCCTGGTCCGTCGCGGGGCACTTGGACCCCGCGGGAGGGCAGGACTCAGCCCTGGTCTCAGGCCACGACCCGGCCCCCGGCACCAGACGCACGAACTTCGAGTGCTCGCCGAGGCGACCCAAAGGGCCAGACCCCCGGCGACGAGGTCGTGGGCGGAGGCCGGACTCACGGGCGCGGCTGGGGGCGGCCCGGCACGTGAGGAGGCCACTGCCCCCCGAGGCAGAGAGCGTCGCCAGGTAAGGAAAAGTTTTGTGAAATTTTAGACAACATTTTATAAATTCGACAGAGTTTATAAATTCTTTGGAGATTATTTATAAAGTGGTTAATACTTTATAAATTGCGACGGGCTCCATACTTCTTACTATCGCACTCATGGATTTTCCCGAGGAGAGGTCGCACTTTCATTGGGTCAGGGGAGGGCGGAGGCCCCGCGGGACCTCCCCCGTCTCCCGCAGGGCCACGGGGCGGCGGCGGTGGGCGCCCCGGTGTCGGGGGCACGTCCGGAGGACCTGGGACGGGGGCAGGCAGAAGGAAGGACTCCGAGATCACCACATCTTATGCGTCTTGGACTTCAGCGACGGAGTGACACGCCCAGTCCCCGGGACTCGCACACGTACGACGCGCGGCAGGGGGGGTCCTGGGTAGGGCGGGCGGAGGCGGACTTCGGTTCAGGAGGTGCGAGACACGACTGCCGGGAGGACGCCCGGAAACGAACGCGAGACCTACTCGGGGAGCACTGTGTGACAAACCCCCCAAAACCTCGGAGCTCAGACGCAGGGGGTACCACCGCCGACGGGGGTGGAGACCCCGGACACACTCGCCGCAGGACGCACACACGCCGAGCCGCACCCGAGTGTGTCGTGGCTCCCTATCTTACCCCCAGGCTCCAGTCGAATCCCGACACGCTGGGACAACGGACGTAACAAGTGTCTGAGATTGGACTCCTGGCGTCGGCCCAGGACGCGGACACTCCACGACTCACTCGCTCGCTCGTTGATACCTTCTCCAGACAGGGGCGGTGCCTCGCCCCTCAGAGGTCCCGACGGGCGGTCCCACAGCAGAGGCGGAGTCACCGGTTCGGCACGTCGGAACCAGAGGGAGGGACGTCGTCACCTCTACGACCCCTGTTCCGGAAAATAAGACCACTCCCCTAGAGGAATCCGAGTCTCGGTCCATTGACCTGACAGAAGGGACACCGAGGAACCCTGGAAGGTCGTCACTGGTTTCCGGAGAGCCCCGTCGGTACCCGACAGGTCCGAGGCGTCGGGCTGCCCCAAAGACAAGTGGACGAGCGACTCGAACGACTGGGGTCGGGGGACGGACCGAGGACCGACCTCCGAGGCCGGTTCAGTCGCACGCGCAGGACTGAGAGTCGGGGGGCTGAACTCTGCCGGCACCCACCTGGAGCGACGTGGGACAAGCACCCCCCCAGACACGCGCCAGGAGGGGTGTGAACCGGCACCCGTCTTTCGTCGTGGGGAGACGGGCCAGGAAGAGACCTGCCACTCGACCTCCCCGCCCCGGTCTGGGTGCACGGTCCGCGGGACCGGAGGCAGCAGACGTTGGGGTCGGTGTGCGGCCCCCCTATCCCAGTGGAGCCCCGGTTCGCGCCCACCGTTACCCTCTGGGGACGCAGACGGGCTCGTAGAGTCCCTGGTCGTCGCAGAGGGTCAGGTCAGGGTAGAACCGGAAGCCGACGTCCCTACGAACGACACAGTCCCCCGACTGTCTCGACCGGCTCCCGCCTCCCCGTCGAGACAGACGGCGCCTGGAAGAGTGGTCTGCGGTGGGCGGAGCTAGGGCTCGAAGAGGCGTGCACCACGGCCCTCGGCGACACCAACCGACTGCCGAGAAGGGGTCTGGCCTGCGCAGGGACGGCCCGACCGACTGCCGGCACGGGTCCTGCCTGCACCGAAGGAAGGTGGCCACGACAGCGGTCTCGCCTCAGCCCGGGGGACGAAGTTCGCCACGTCTCTCTCTCTGGGAGACCCCGGCCCCCGCCAGTCGAGGGTCGCGTCCCCTCCAGACCCTTGTGGCAGACGACCCTGCCGGCGCCGGAGCGGAGGGGACGCTTCGCGCTAAAGGGGCGTCAGTGGCCCGCCCGACTCTCCCGAACACGGCTGGCGGACGACCACAGAGACCCCAGTACACTGTAGGCAGGCAGGCGGGCCTACTACGTCTCCGGGCGATCCCCCACTGGGGCTGGAGTGGCTCCCCGACCCAGAGGGAGGGGCCGGGGACCCGTCGGCAGGGGCGAGGCGGGACCCGGGGATCTCCGGCCCGTCCTGAGCGGGCTCGCTCCGCGCCCAGGACTCGAAAGGGTCGGCTCCAGAGGGACGACGAGTGGGCGGGACTCGGCTCGGCTGGGCTGAGGACATTTGGGCCTTACGTGCCTTCTGTCCATCCCCACCGCGAGGGGCACTGGTCGGCCGGCACGTAGACGTCTGGCCGGACACCCCGAAGGAGTACCGAGAGGTCCCGCCTACGCTCGAGTGTCTAGGTCCTCCGGCCCCCGCTCTTCCCGGGGTGGGTCTGACGTTTGCCACTTCTGCCGGGTCGTTTCTTCGGGGCGTCCCTAGAGCGGGCGTTTATCATCTAGTCATTAGGAGCCATTCAGTGTCCGTTTAAGTCAAGGTGTCTCATAGTCCGTCTCTGAGACGGTACTAATACATCCTACATAGCCTTCTTAAGTTTCTACCGAGTTATCATTCTCCCGACAATTACACTATGGACCACGATCGTCCACTCAGTACGGTACCGTTATCTACCGCTTTCCGGACACTACTTTGGTCGCGGTCACAAAATGTCATTAACGATTTTCGTCTCGGTCTCTCTGAGCGTAATGTGACTTCGAGCCACAGAGTCGAGTTGTCGGTCACAGCAAGATCCACTAACTCTAAGAACTAAGGTTGAGCCTTCGAAAATAATTTTTTATGGGTCGTCACACGGGAAATAGTGACAGGTCTATAAGACCTGCATCGTTATTCTGTGCTTTGTCTTAATTTACCCTATGCTCTTTCTTAACTTTAATAAACGTCTGTTACACTAAACTCTCGAATCTTTGGGTTCTCTTGGTTCACTTTTTTATTTTACTCTTGAGCCACCTCCACGACCCGACTCGTCCTGCACCCACGTGTGCCTAGTCATTAAGAGAAGGCATGGTCGTCGGTGACCAACCTATAGTATTACCTCATTTGTCAGGGGTCAGCGTCACCGTCGTTTCTTTGGGAGGTGGTTAAGGATCCTTGCGTAAATGTTCTTCTTTCACCCGAATAATACTTCTTGACACGTCAAAAGGACTCTACGGCCCCCTTTGTCGTCGTCGCTGCACCCGGTGCGTCCTCGTGGCGACTGGACCTCCGAGACGGCCAACTAAGTGCCCGAGGCGCGTCGGGGCGGGCGTGGAGCCGCCGCACAAGTCCAGAGGGCGCTTCCTGCACGGGTCCTAAGGGCGGGGACGCACACCTTCGGGGGCTGCCCGTGGCCCCGCATCGACAAAGGCGGCGTCGGACCAGCCGCGCCCGGCGCGACGCCAGGGGCGACACCTCGCCACGAGGCGGATGTGCACGCGCGCGCAGATGGGAGGCAGCGCAGACAGCGCCCGACACCCGAGCGGGCACACGGCGGGTCGCCCTGGGACGCAAACAGGCGGGACCCACAGCCCAGGGGCCGGACCCCGACGGGCAATCCTTGTCCGGTGTGTCGTCCCCGACTCGTGCGCTCGGCACTTCGCGGGGGGCGACGAGCGCGACGGCGGCCTCGGCGGTGGTGCGGGCGGGACAGGCACCTTTCGACAGGGGGCACTTTGGCCAGCGACACGGTGGTTCCGCCCCGGCGCCGCGGGACCCACACCCAGCGTAGGCGAGGGGGCCCGGGGACACGGAGGGGCGCGGCGGGCGGAGCCGTCGGCGGCGAGCCGCACACGCGGCACTCGCACGAACACTCGGACGAACACAGCACAGAGCTCAGGCGTCCGCTCCCGCCAGCGCGCCGCAGACAGGAAGGCGTTCCCGCCGGAGATCCGCGTAGGCACGGCGACGCGTCCCGCAGCAGAGGAAGGGCAGCCCCGGCACGCGGGGCAGAGACGGCGCGGAGACGCTGCCGGCAGGGCGACAGAGGGGCAGAGCGGACAACCCTTGCCGCGACGCCCCTCGGCGCCCCGTCCGCACTCAGGCACACAAGCGCACACGCGGGCCCTCGCCCCGACGGACCGCCAAGGCCGAAATCAGAGAACTTCTCGGAGGTCTGAGAGGTGCCGCTGACGAGGGGGACACGTAAGAGTGGGTGGCGCCTCCGCCCCGGGGGAGGGGGGTGCGAGCAGTAAGCACCTGAAACTCCTACCGGCAAGACTGGTCACCTCTTTAACTCAATTTGGACCCCCCCCCCCAGCACACTAGCCCTCGTCTTCTCAGGGGTCTCCGGTGACGTCTCCCACTCGGGCCCTGTCGAGTGAAGGGTTTTTCCCGGGGTGCTCCTAAGGAGGCCCTCTCTCCGCTCACCCCCCGCAGGGTCCCCCCAGCTCGTGGCACATGAGACCGCTGCCCCCGACGGTGCCCGAGTCCCGTACAGGGTGAGACGCGGCCCGTCTCCCTGGGTCGGGACGGCCGGTGCCCGAAAAACGGACCCTAGACTGCCCACCCCAGGGCCACCTCTTCGGGGCCGTCGAAACCCCTAATGGGTCCCCTCCGGGGCCGGGGTCGGACCGCAGACTTGCCTCCTGTGAACCGGCCCCGCCCAACCCCACCCCCCTCTCCACAAGGTCCGTCTCCTTTGTCGTAGAACCTCTTTCACACTCTTTTCACTCGACCGGTGGTGGAACATCCAGTCTCCTTTCCACACCTCCCGCCCCGCCCCGGACCAGCCGACACCCCACGCCCCTCCCCCGGTCCGAACTCACCGTGGGGGGGCGACCCCCGTCTCAGGACTGCTGGGGTGACACGGACGGCGCCCCACCCCGCACACTCCAGACTGGGAAGAGACACGGGCTCCTCAGACAAGGACGGCCTCCGTTCAACGTACCTGCCTACGTCTGTGTCCCTACGAGTCTGTCCGTCTGCAGGCCAGAGTCCTCCCAGACGACAGGGGTGCCCGCCCCGTCGGGTTAGCTCTCGGTACGAGAGAGAGACCACTGCGTGCGTGTACCTGTGCTCACAGACGCCACTGTGTCCTCGTGCGCGGAACCGGGTCCGGGCCGACACCCGTCGCCGGGGAGCCCACACTACTCCGGTCCGTCGAAGGTCCAAACAAAAGATTCGAGTCTGGACCACCCCGACCACCTGGGAGCCTCGCGCCCCGACTGTGCAGACCCCCCAAAGAACCGCACACGTCCCGTAGACTACCGCCCCTCGGACGACCTTCCTGTGCCGTAGACCCCTGAACTACCGCGTCCAGCGCCCGCGTCCCTGTGCGCAGGAGTCTACGGGCCGGCGGACTAGGGGTCCTCGTCGGGCTCCGGTGACCCGAGACGTCTGCACGGGTCCGACGTTGTGACGTGCCTGAAGAATTCTGGCTGAGACGGACCTCGAAATAAGGGGTATGATTAAATCGTACACTCCCGATTGACAGGTGAATATTGGAGACGAGGTTTTGGCACGGGGTTTAGAAATTATGGCAATTGGCACCGGCCGTTCATACGAGACTACCTACTAGCGTCGGACCGTTCCACTCCGTCCCGGGCGTACACGTCTCCACGCTGGCGCACTTGCCCCTCGTGTCCCCCGGGACCGGGGAGGGGTACCGGACTCACGGTAGGGACGGGGGACGGTCCGACCCGAGTCCCTTAGTCTTCCCGGGGACCAAGTGGTGGTCGTCCTCGTCTTTTCTGCTAGAGACGCAGGTCCGAGCCTGAGTGGTCGGGAGTCTTGCTCTAAGCCCAGACTGGCTTCTGTCGAAGGACCGCGGTCCCGGGAACCCCGACACTCCCCTTGTCCCGGGCCGTCTGTGGAGGTGGGAGGGGACCACAGCCCCTGTGCACAGGTTTCGTGTCCGGTGTGGACACAAGGACCTCTCCCAGAGCGCAGTCGGGGGAGGGGCCTCCGGTCGGTCGATGGGAGCGGATGCAGGACGGTCGTGGCTCGTCCTTTGGTAACGTTTCACTAAAGAGGGAGGTTGCTACGACATGTAGTACAAAAAAGTAAATCTTTCTACGGGTCACCTTCGTATTGTCTGGCACTTTACACACCCAGGGATTAATTGAGGTCTCGTCGGACCCACCCCCGGACCCCGCCCCCGACCTCACCCGCCCCACCCCCTCCTCCGTCCTGAGGTCGGGGGGTCGGAGGACGACGAGTCCGCGGAGGGGGGCCCCTGACCTTGTCGTCGCCCACGCTCGTCGCACGGGCGGGAGCGAGACCCTCCCGGACTGGGGCACGGTTGCGGAAAGGACGGGACTCGGGCGAAGGGGAGGTAGGTCAGTACATTGCGACTGTGGACGGAGGGGCCTCTACCCCCTTCACCCGACCATATGTCATCCGTGAGTTGTGCTCGTCCTGGGATCTGCTTCATTCTCCCGTGCGACCCGCCCAGTCCGTACGTCGCGGAGACGCGGACCGGGAGCGGCCGAGGTGGGGACTCCCACCTTCCGTCCCCACTAGGGAGGTGAAGTGTGGAGGGTCTCCTGCTCCGGCGGCGGTCGGCTCCAGACCCCGAGTGGGCGGGGTTGGGGCACCGGTCCAGGACTCCGAGGTCGGGACGACTCAGTCGCGGCGACCCGGCGGACGACACCCTCGGACACCGTCGGAGGTACCCGTGGGTCCCTCCGTCCCCCGTCCGCTCCCGTCCGAGACCCACCCACGACTCGACCCTGGCGGGGGGCACCCGTGTGACCCCCCGGCCGGAAGAGCTCGCGACGGGTCCCTAGGAGGGACAGACGTTCCGCCCGTCGACGTTCCCTGTGGTCCCGCATGTCTCGTGGGGTGCACCCTGCGGAGACCAGTGCAACCGGAGGGACAATGCAAACTGGCTCCTTCGTCGTCCGAGTCTCTCCAGCCCATTGGTCGGGCACCAGTGTCTCTACCTCGTACCGTACCGGCCGCACGGTCAGGGCCGGACCCTTGGACACAGGGTCGACCGAGGCACGACGAAAGGACGCCCGTCCGGCGCACCGACCAGACCGACCAGACCAGTGCGGTAGACGGAGTACCAGGGGTGGCGGCAATCCACAGGGGGTGCTGGGCGTCTGAGATACCGTCGCGGTCCGACGTCTCGGGCCGTTTGCAATCGACAATTGTACTAGACAACCGTCTTGGGACCGTACCGTCCTCCGTCACCCGTGCACTGAGGGGCGCGGACCGGGAGTCGGGGGCGCCGGGAGACCTCCATGGCTCAGGAGGGGCGAGCCAGCCACCCGAGGAGCCGGTCGGGCCGGGAGCAGGCGTGGGGCACCGGATACTTGTCCACGAAGACACGGGCGCACCGCGGGCACTGGCACGTCTACGTCAGTATTCTGCAAATTTTCGGACCTTGGTGGCATGAAGAAGTAATCGTCGCTGGGTCCGGCCGCGACTATACTGCCTCTCTTGCACTACGGTCCGAGTGCGAGCGGCAGGGGCAACCCGGGGAGGAACCCCTGTCCCGACCACAACTCCCCGAGACCCCCGGGCCTCCCGTGCCACCGGCACGGCAGGGGAGTGGACGTCCTGGAGCCACTCCGGACGCCTGGGTTGCCGACACTTTCGTGAGCACGGGCCCCCGACGCAGCGGGACCCGTGTCCTACCCGTGGAGTGTGTGCACGAGGACCAGGACGACCCTGAGTCCGGTCCCACCGGGAGCCCGGATCCCCGTGGAGGGCGGTCGGGGCACTTTGGTTTCGTCGACCACGAACACTCGACCCGTGAGGAAGGACAGAGAGTCTACTCCTTTTCCTCGTCCACACGGGCGACGACAGACCGGGTCACCGGGGGGGCGCGACCCGTGACGAGACCCGGACCCCGCAGTACCACGCCTGACCTGCGAAGGGAGACCTCAAGTGTAGGGTCGTACCTCTCCGGGAAGCAGATCTTTTACTTAGTTCTCCTGTTCCTCGGACAGTCCTCTGCCACCACCCGTCTCTCCCTTCCCCACTACCTGTCAGTCTTCGACCAAGTCTCACCCCTGGTGACCGGACACTACGGGGACGGGGCTCTCCTCCTCAGAGGAGCCCGCCTCGCCGACACGCCCCCGTCGACCTCCCGTCTCCCACGACCCGTCCGGGACCGTCCAGGCACACCCCCCGGACCCAGAACGAGGGACGCCCCTTCCTACCAACAGGAAACCCCACACCTACCGCCCCAGGGAACTCCGAGAGGCCACGGGACCGACAACCGTCCATCTCGCACCCACCCCGTCACCCGAAGTAAGGTCGTTCCCTTCCCCGACCGACCCGGGCCCGCCACGTGTCACCCGCACCGCCCTTCGCTCCTAACACCGACCCTCGGCGCCCCCGTGGACTCCTGTCTTGAACCAAAGACGCACTCCTCACGACCCCCGTCCTGCGCGGGGTAGCCCTCGGACTCGAGCTTTCCCCTCGTCGACACAGACTCAGACCCCGGGTGCCGTCGCCCAGTCCGTACACCTCTCTTGGGACACCAACGACACCCCCCTTTCTGGTGGTGCCCCCGGGCACCTTGCACCTCTCGGAGTCCCTGCCACTCCCCAGCCCCGCCCCCCCGGTGGCGCCCCTGNAGCCCCCCCACTCCCCAGCCCCCCCACTCCCCAGCCCCGCCCCCCCGTGGAGCCCCCGACTCTGGACCTGAGCGTCCTTCCGTGGGGAGCCTCGTCGTCCGCCGGACCCTGTCAGCCCCTCCCTACCTTGGCGACTGTCGGGACCCCTCCCTCCGTCCCCTCACCCACGCCGGACTCCGACAAGTCCGGACGACAGAGGGACTCCTTCCAAGATCTTGGCACGGGTCGACACAACGGTCACGGGGCGGGGTGGGTTCTGGGTCGGTAGGCCAGCCCGTCTCGTAGACATCGGGCAGACGTGGCCGTGCCAGACGCCCCCCGGCCCGACCCACCGCCCCCCGGGTGCAGTCCACGGCCCCTCGTCCCTGTGTCCCTGGGGGCCTTCCCCCTCCCGGCCGGCCCGTCTCACTCCGGGGGCGAGGTGGACCCGGGACTCAGCCCACGTCCGCCCCCGTCCACAGAACCAGGGAACCCGGACCCGTGCGTGAGGCGGTACACCGTCGTACCTCGTGGAGCCCGTCCCCCACTCGTCCGTGCTCCTGCCGAACCCCACCCAGCCTCCCCGCCATACACCTACTTGTTCCCCGGGCACTCGGGCTCCCCGCCCCGTCGAACCCCCTTGAAAGGCCTGGAAGGATCCACCAGCCGGTCGACAAGGGGCTCCAGGGGTCAGGAACCCCAACCCCAGGGCAGGGCGGTTCGTCGGACCCCAAACCCCACTACGACGTCTGCCACGGGCTCCCCCCGGGGGGCCCCTACTCCGCGGACGACAGGTCGGGGACCGCCCACTGGAACTGGCGCCGGGGGAGGGGGTAGTGGGGGTGCGGGACGACGGGGCTAGAGCCTCCGGTACCGGTACCCCCGTCTCCGTCGAGACCGTGCGGCGCCCCCCCGCCGGAGACTGTGGGTGTGAGAGTGACTCCGCGGCAGAGGGGTCGGGCCGAGGGTGAGTCGGGTCCGAGACCCCCACCCCCTCGAGTCCCCGACTCCCGCCCGACTGGTCGCCTCGGGCAACCCGGTCCGGTCAGCCACCCGTCCTGGGTCGGTGCGGAGGAACAGAGTGTCCGGAGTCCCGTCCCCACGGGCGCCCCGCTCCGACCAGGGGTCATCGTCCGTGGTTTGGTCGTGTCGGGATCTGGGGGTGGACCCCGACCTCCGTCGCGCGGGGCGGGCCGACCTCGCTCCGACGCAGGTGGAGGTCCGTGTGTCCGGGTACTTGTGCGTCCAGGGTCGCACACGCACGCACGTGTGCCGGTCTACGCGTGGCCTCACACGGCTCCGACCCTTCGGGGAGGGGGCGGGCGACTCTATTCCTAAGAAATCCGGACATTAGGAGGAATTGAACTGAAACCCAATAAAACTCGTTCTCTAATTTCCACTAATACTAGTCCGACGTGGAGGATCGACCCGAGGTGTGTACGGACCGCCTCCGGCGGACCACAAGGGCGGGTGTGGACGACGGGGCTCCCGAACGTCGGGACCCGTGTCCGGACCGACGAACGGGTGAGACCCGTCATCTCGCTGGGGCCAGAGTCGTGTCCCTGCTACCCCGTCCACGACCCGCCGCCGCTACCGGGGTCCTACGGGGTCCCCCATATCTAAAGTGCACTCCTCTGCTGGTGTGTTCCTGGGACCCCGACGAGGGGTTCCCCTCCCCAGGTTCGTTCGGGGTCCAGAGGGGAGAGGCTCGGCGAAGACCAGACCGGGTCTCTCCGGGGCTCGAAAGAACCCCCAGCATGCCGTCGCGAGCCGGTTCGGTCCTGGAAAAGGACGGGGGTGTGGACGACTGGGAAGGGGAACGAAATTTAGTCCTTCTGAGAGGGCGTCCTCGCTCCAGTCTTGACAAGAACTACTTCAAAGATTTCCCCCTCTTTAGGTAACGTGTAGTAATAAAAAAAGAGGATTAAATTTGGCGGAGTCACGTCTGATCAACGTTTGCAGTTATAGTCACTTTATGTCAGTCGACCGACGGACGGTCCGGTGTCTCGCCAATGTTCCGGTGACATTTAGGTTTGTCATTGTTCGTTGTGTGGGGGTAGGAAGGCAGGACGCCCTCTTTATGCTCCCCCTCTCCCCTCTCGGGGCGTCTGCCGGCACCCCAGGGCCCCTCGTCCTGGTTGGGTCTCCGGTGGACCGGTGTAGAGGCGTGTGCGTGCCCGAGGCACCCCGCCCCGACACACACTAGCCCCCAGGGACGAGATCTCTTCGAGTCCCAAACCCCCCTCGTCTGTCGTTCCGCGAGCAAGTGTCGGTTCTGGGTCCCAACCCACCCCAACCGCCCCCCCTCAGCCCCGGTGTCCGCCACAGGCGTCGACTCGGCCCCCTGTAGTAGGAGGGTCAGGAATGACGACCCGGGGTGAGCCACGATTGTCGGAGCCCCAGGTGTCGAGCAACCTCCTTCGTCCGGGCCTCACGTCGCAGGTGTGGAGGGAACTCTCCTCGAGTCCTCCCGAAGGGAGGTGGGGTCGAGTCCTGGGCCCCACCCCGAGTCTCGACGGGGTGGATCCCGCGTGCCGCCCCGTGGACAGTGGGGGTAGTGGGGACCGACTCACTGTCGTCGGAACTGGGACCACACGGGTGGATAGGTCGAACCGCGACCTAAGAGTGCGCAGTTCCGACACCACCTGCGGACGGGGGTCAGTCTCTTGACGGGTGACTCGGGGGACCTGGGGGAAGGAGTAGTGGCTGTGGGGCCTGCATGGAGGTGCAGGGTGCCCGACCCACGTTCGGACGTGGTCTGGGCACGAGTACCCCTCCGGACGACTGGGCAAAGGGGAAAGCAGAGGACGTCCTGACCAACCTGGCTACCCCTTCGTCCGGCTCCGGGGCCGGCCTGTGCCCGTCTACCTCGCTCCGCCGGCCGGCACTCCCACCACGAGGGGAGTGTCGTGCGCCCGACGCGCCGGTACGCGGACCCTGCGGCGACTCGTCCGTCCGCGGGAGGGGAGGGTGGCGGGTCCGGGGGTGGGGCGTGGGACCCGTCCGACTCGCCCGTCGGGGGCGCCCGCCCAGGACTACCGACCCACGCCCGCCCCCCGCGGCACCCACACCCACACGCACCGCCGGCGGGACGACGTGCGCCCGCCCGCCCGCGCGCCGCTGACGACCGAGTAGCTCCCGCTGTTCCCGAAGCACACCGACCGGTAGACGTCGGTCTTGGTCGGCGGGATGCTCCGGTAGGGCGTCGTCTAGTTGTCGTGGTAGCACCTGGACGCCGAGTTGCTCTTGGCGTAGGCGTCGCACGTCATGCGCCGCGACTCGGCGAAGCCGTTGGAGTGCATGGAGTTGGAGTGGTTCTTGCTCTAGCCGATGTAGCTCCTGCCGCGGAAGAGCCCGGTCAAGTTGGACGTCCACGACGTCGAGCCGATGTTGGCCGACGCGTTGGACTGCCTCCCGCACGACGCGCCGGACCCGTTCGAGCTCATGGACATGGACGTCCGGTTGGAGTAGCTCCGCCACCGCGGGCCGCGGAAGACCCTCACGGGGTTGTAGCAGTTGCACCTGGACAGGTACTTGGCGTAGGTCGCCGACGTGTCGCGGTGGAAGCGCCCGGACCGGGCCGAGAGCCACACGCTCGAGATGTCGTTGGGGAAGATGACGAGGACGCTCGACGACCCGAAGGACGCGACCGACCGCCGGAAGCGGTTGCGGTGCGTCCGGGTGCTGGCGCACGTTACGCTCAGGGGCGGCGAGATGAGGCCGATGAAGGACGACCCGGTCCCGGCGGTGCCGGTCGCGTCGTAGGACCCGTTCGACGTCAGGCACACGTGCCTGCCGGGCATGCGCCGCCTCTGCGCGGGCCGCGGGCCGGCGGGGGGCGGGCCGGCGAGCGGGGGCGGCGGGGGGCGCGGCGGGCGCCTCGGGTCGCTCCGGGGGACACGGCTGCTGCTCACGAAGAGGCCGCTGCCGTGGTGCGGCGACCACCGGGACGGGTGCGACCGGGGCGTCCGGCTCCGGGCGGGCGAGTAGTTCCAGTTCGTCGACTGCGTCTTGAGCCGGTGGTAGTGTCACGTCGACGGGTCGGGCAAGTGGGCGTACATGTGCGACCTCGTGAAGTTGTTGTCGTTCAGCAGGTGGCACAGGTCCGACTGGGCCCGGGTCCTCCTCTAGGCGGACTGGTTGGACATGCGCGAGTGGTTGATGTGCATGACGCACCACAGGTCGTCGAGCCCGGACGTGGTGTTGGTGTGGACGGAGTGGTAGACGGACGGCGTCGGCGGGTCGGGCGGTCCGGGGCACGGGTCGGGGAGGCGCCGGTGCGTGGTGTAGTACTGGCAGGACCCGACGGAGAAGCCGTACCACCACCACGACCCGCGACAGATGATAACGGACGCCGCCGCCGCCGCCGCCCTCCCGTTCGTCTTCGTCCGCCGCCGCCGCCGGCCGTCGGACTTCTTCTGGTAGTAGCTCGAGTTCATGCCCGGGCTCGACCTCCGCGGGCCGGACCGGGGCGACAGGGTCCCGGGCGACGACCCGGGGCTCCGCCACTGGGCGTAGGGTATGGACGGGCGGCGGCGGCCCCTCCACCTCGTCATGGTCGACCGCCTCCCGTCGCCCTGCGGGTTCCCGTCGTTCCCGTCGATGTACCTCCACGCGTGCCGCCTCGTCCGTCTCGCGTCCCTGCTCCTCGGCCCGGCCGGCCCGGGGCTGTCGGTCTCGAGCCACCGGCTCTAGAGGTGGTAGCGGTTCCTCCACCTGTTCCAGTTGGTCTAGTAGTCGTCGACGTAGCCGCGGGAGTTCCGGCTCAGGCGGAGGAAGGTCCCGCCGTTCGGCCCCCGACACAGGTGCCCGCTCGGCGGCCGGCCGTTCGCGCCGAAGGACCGCGGGCGGATGGTCCTGCGGACGCCAGACGTCGCCGTGGTGTCGGACCTCCGGCGGGGACCGCGAGGCGCCCGGTCGAGGAGCAGGTCGCCGAGGCGGGCGTCGGGCGCCGGGAAGGCGCGGCTCGGGGGACGCGACGTGCTCCGGTTCATGTAGCTCTTTCCCAGCGGGCGCCGCCTCCGGTAGGAGTGCCACTGCGGCCGCCGACGGCACGACGCCCGGCTCGGGCTCTTCCCGGCCGTCATGCGCCTCGTGGCTGTGAGCATGGGGCCCGGGGTGGGGCGGCTCGGGGGGCGCGGCGGGCGCGGCGGACTCTCGGACCCGCCGGCGTTCCGGAGGTAGGACCTCGGCGACTGCGCCGGCGCCGGGGCGCTGGACCGGATGCGCGGCGACAGGGGCGTCATGGCGGTGGACTCGATGCGGAGGTCGGGGCTCATGCGGACGGCGCGGAGGGCGTCGGAGACCCCGGCGAAGTCTGACTCGGCGGCGGCCGCGGCCCTGCGGCCCCTCACGCACCGCCGGCCCGTGCGCGACGCGTCCTTCCACGTCAAGCGGTTCCTGCTCCTGGACGTGCTGTAAGACCTGATGACCTTCCCGCACAGGCGCGTCGTGTTCAGGACTCGGCCCGGCGCGGGCCCCGGGGTCTCCGGTCCTCCGGCGACGTGGCAGACATTGGGTCTCTGAGTGCCGCGCGCGCGCGCGTGTGTGCGTGTGTGTGCGTGCGCGCGTGTGCGTGTGTGTCTGGCGTTGACGACTTCGGGACCCGAACCGCCCGCTGCACCCCTCCCCCGCGGTCGTCCGGTTTGCCCTCCCCGCGCACCGACTCGCGCACGTGGACGGCTCTGTAAGAGTGACCACACTCCCCGGGCAGGTGTGTCTGCGCGCGTGTGTGTGTACGTGTGTGTGTGTGTCTCTGGCGTTGACGACTTCGGGACCCGAACCGCCCGGCTTGCCCTCCCCGCGCACCGACTCGCGCACGTGGACGACTCTGTAAGAGTGACCACACTCCCCGGGCAGGTGTGTGCGCGCGCGCGTGTGTGTGTGCGTGTGTGTGTGGCGTTGACGACTTCGGGACCCGAAACGCCCGTTTCATCCCTCCCCCGCGGCCGTCCGGATTGCCCTCTCCGCACACCGACTCGCGCACGTGGACGGCTCTGTAAGAGTGGCCACACTCCCCGGGCTGGTGTATGTGCGCGCGCGTGTCTGTGCGCGCGCGCGTGTGTGTGTGTCCTGAAGGCTTTTGACACAGAATCCCTACCCCCCCGCCCCCTCCCCTAAAAAAAGTAATAGAAAACTAAGAAGAGACGGAAAAAAAAAAATTTCAAGAGAAATTTTCTATTTTTTGCGAGCTGCACCCCCCACACCGGCGGACCGGGGGCGTGTTGAGGAGGCAGACACCGAAAGACACCTAAGAGAAATCAGGCAGAGAAGCAGTGGCGGTGACCTCTCCCCGTCTCGGTTGCGTCCGCCGGTCCACCAGAGACCCTCCCAGGGCCTCGGGGACCCGGACCCCCCGCCCTTGTCGACACGGACGTCTGCCGACCCCCACCGCCCGGGCCCTCACACGCAAGGTCCGGACGGGGGTGACATGTGACAGGAGGGCAGCATATCTCTTTATAAAGATATAAACGTTACAAACGACATTTTACTCTTTCCCTTTTTTTTTCTGACAGATGAATTTTTATTAAGACGTTTCCTTTTTTAAGGGTTGTGAACAAACGTCAGCAAAAAGGAAACCCTGAACCCCGTTCTCCACACCACACTCACTGGAACCCAAACCCCGTCCAACTCCGGGAACCCTCTACCCCTTCGGTTGGGACCCGACCCCTCACCGAAACTCTCCGCCGCACCTACCCCGTCTTTCCCAACTCCCTCGACCCGTGTCCACCCATCCACACACGGACTGGGACGTATGTCGACCGTCCCAAGCCACCCTCACCCCACTCGACCCCTTCCGGCCCCGGGGAGGTTGGCGACCTCTGGGTCGACGTCCCACACTCGGTGCTCTAGGCCTATAGCGTCCAGGGACCCGGGGACTCGACTGGGGAACCGGCACGTCGGGACTCCTGGACGGAGTCAGGGGGTCGACACCGGGGCTTAGACCACCCTTTCTACACTCGTACAAATGCTTGTGGTCTAAGAGGTTTCAGAGATGCCTTCGGACCTGGGGTCGGAGGTCGACCGTGGTCCCGACGGACGACGGTTCCAGTGTCCACGGGGACCCTCGGTCTCGTTCCGAACCTCCTGCTCTGCGGTGGACCCTCGGAACACGTGTCGACCGGCGTACCCCCCGGGACACGGGTGGGGGTAGGAGCCAGGTGCCACCCCCACCTCGGGAGTCCCTGTCGACTGGGGGACGCCCGGCGGCTCGGAAGGCCGGAGGAAAGGGACGGCCCCAGAGACGGACCGGGAGAAGGACCCGGACGGGGCGGGGACGCAGGTCCCGCCTGGATGAGTGAGAAAGACTGTGTCTGCGGACTCGTACCTCCACTACC
>SJYO01004403.1:0-10000 GCA_006410555.1 Capra ibex | reverse complement strand
TAGTGTGACTGTTTAATCTACAACAGATAATTGTAAACCTGTGTAAGTCGGTCAAATTTAAAGTTATAATTTTTGGATTCAAGTACTCTAGGTCGGGGTATGAAGTACCGTTTATCTTCCTTTTTTTCCACCTTCGTTACTGTCTAAAGAAGTAGAATTGAAGATTTTGGTGACATTTACTACGGACGTCGGTACTTTAGTCTTCTGTAATCGAAGAACCGTCCTTTCGATACTCTTTCTATTTATCACACAACTCTTCGTCTTTGTAGTAAGACGGGTCGTTTGACCATCTACAAACCGGAAAAGTAAACCTAAGGATTTGTAAGACAGGTCAGGGGTGACCAGAAACTTCAGGGAGTCAAAAGAACAGGAAGTACTAAGGGTTCTAATAAAAGACGTAAAGAAATGAGTCAGGTCTTTAGTCGGTAGAGAAATTCTAGTAGATTACTCTTTACATAAATCTTCGACGTACAATCTAGAGTCCTATCAGTGACAGTAGTTCAAGAGTGACGAAGATCCGAAATGTCACCAGCCTCCTCCTTCATGTGTAAAAGGAATTTTAATTTTATTTAATGTTAATCAACCATGTTTGTACAAAAGACAATTTCTAAATTCTGTCGTCTGAAACTTAATTTGAAGAAATACAACACACACTTGAAGAAAAAGATCGGTGACTTTCCAAATGAAGTTTTGTAATCAAAATTAATAGCAGAACGAAAATGGACTATTGTCCTATACTAAGACAGTGTTATTGTCTTTGTTATACTCTTGTTATGTAACAACTAAAAACGAGCGGAGTCGACGTTACCGTCACATCCAAGTACTGTCGATGTTACCGTCACATCTTCGCACCGTCTCTACTTGATGAGGTGCAGGTTAAGTCTCCGTAGTTGGTTCTCCTCGATGGGATGAAGGTTCATTCCTCGTCACCGACACGAAACGACCTCTCGTCACTTCACTATGGGGTACAGGTTCCATTCTCTTTAGGTTCATTCTACCATCTGCGACTCTCTCCCGTCTGTCTGACTTTGGTGTAAGTGTCTGTTGATCGGTTAGACAGTGTGCCTGGTGTCGGAACAAATTGAGTTACTTTGATACAGTATGGCACAACCCGGTGGTATCTGTCTACCCAGTACAACCTCTCCAGACTGTCTTACACCAGGTGACCTTTTCCCTTACCGTTTGACGAAGTCATAAGAACGGAACTCTCGGGGTACTTGTCATACTATTCCGTTTTTCTATCCTGTGACTTTCCATTTGAGGGGTCCAACCATCCACGGGCTATACGATGACGTCTAGTCACGTATTTAATACGGTCTTTATTATTTCTCTACCTTGGTTTCGTTTCTGTTTTGGGTAGACACCCATCCTGACCACTATCTTCGTTCTAAGTTACGACATCTCTCGTTATAACGTATCCTTGGACCTGTCAAACCAGGTACTTAGTTCCGTTTAAGCTTCACCAGTTTGTCCTCTTCTTTTCTCACCTGTGTCTGAAAGATCTTTAGTCGTTTGATTCTACCTGACTTTACCCACTTAAATTTAGTCTACTGGTAATATAGATGATGACACCCGTCCTTAAGGAATCTTCTTTACCTCATCTGTAGTATCAGTTGATTTCTCAGATTTTACGTCATGAACCTACGTTAGAGTTTTTACTGTCATACTAGAGACAAAGGTTCCACTTGGTAAGTTATGGTGCCATTAGGTTTATATCCGGGACTTGTCATTCCGTCTTCTTCGACTACAACTTGTCCAGATACTTCTGGATGTTCTGGAAGATCTTGATTGTGGGTTTTTTCCATAGTAAGAGTATCATCCCCTGACCTTACGTTTTCATTCTCAGTTCTTTGTGGTCCTTATTGTGTGTCTCATGTCTTACTCCGTCCCGTTTCCGTAAGACGGTTCTCTTACGTGACCAGTAACGTTTGTGGAAGAAGGTTGTTGTGTCCTCTTTTGAGATGTGTACCTGTAGTGGTCTACCAACTGTGGTTTTAGTCTAACTAATATAAGAAACGTCGGTTTCCACCTCTTCGAGATATGTCAGTCGTTTTTGTTCTGACCCTCGACTACCACCGAGTCTAGTACTTGAGGAATACCCGTTTAAGTCTGACTTTAACTTCTTTCACCTCTTTTCGTCATCTGGTAAGTCCATACTGGATTTAGTTTAGGGAATCCTGACATGTCACCTTCACTCTTTATCTAAATTTCCCGATCTAGATTATCTGTCTCACGGACTACTTGCTAACTACCTCCAAGTACTGTAACATCTCCTCTGTCCTTAGTTCTGGTAGGGGTTCCTTTACTTTACGTTTTTTTCGTTTGACCGACAGACTCCTCCGAAATGTCTGTCAACACTTTTGTTCCCTTCGTTTTTCGTTTTCTCTTTTCGTTTCTATATAGGTAAACTTACGTCTCAAGACTTCTTATCGTTCCTCTCTATTCTTTCAGAAGGAGTCACTAGTTACGTTTTTTATCTCCTTTCGTTATCTTACCCTTTCTAATCGCTAGTGAAGTTCTTTTCATCTCTATGGTTCCCTTATACAGTACGTTTCTACTCGAGTTATTTCCTGTCTTTCCCATACCTGGATTGTTTTCGTCTTCTATAATTCTACTCCACCGTTCTTATGTGTCTCCTTGACATGTTTTTCTAGAGGTGCTGGGTCTATTAGTACTACCACACTAGTGAGTGGATATCGATCTGTAGGATCTTACACTTCAGTTTCCCGGAATCCTTGGTAGTGATGCTTGTTTCGATCACCTCCACTACCTTAAGGTCAACTCGAAAAAGTTTAGGACTTTCTACTACGACACTTTTACGACGTGAGTTATACGGTCGTTAAACCTTTTGAGTCATCACCGGTGTCCTGACCTGTTCCAGTCAAAAGTAACCTTAGGATTTCTTTCCGTCACGGTTTCTAATGAGATTGACGGTGTGTTAACGTTAGTAGAGTGTGCGATCATTTCATTACGAGTTTTAAGAGGTTCGGTCCGAAGTCATTATACACTTAGTACTTGAAGGTCAACTAGTTCGACCAAAAATGTTTTCCGTCTCCTTGGTCTCTAGTATAACGGTGGTAGATTACCTAATAGTTTTTTCGTTCTTTAAGGTCCTTTTGTGGATGAAGACGAGATGACTGATACGGTTTCGAAAACTGAAAAACCTAGTGTTATTTTAGACCTTTTAAGAATTTCTTTACCCTTATGATCTGGTGGACTTACCGGAGAACTCTTTGGACATACGTCTAGTCCTTCGTCTTCAATCTTGACCTGTACCTTGTTGTCTGACCAAGGTGTGTCCTTTCCTGATGTAGTTCCGACATATAACAATACGACGAATAAATCGAATATATGTCTCATGTAGTACTTTTCCGACCCGACCTCCTTCGTGTCCGACCTTAGTTCTAACGGCCCTCTTTATAGTTATCGGAGGCTATAAGTCTATTGTGGTGGGATAACGTATTCCACTTCTTCTTATTTCATGGAGAACTACTTCCACTTTCTCCTCTCAATTTTAAACCGAATTTCGAGTTGTAAATCTTTTCATTCTAGTACCGTACATCAGGGTAGTGAAGAACCGGTTGTCTACCCCTTTGTCACCTCTGTCACCAACTGAACTAAAAAGACCCGAGGTTTTAGTGACGTCTACAACCAACGTCGTATATTAATTATCTACAAATGTGGAACCTTCGTTGCAACTCTGATTAGATCTGTCGTATAACTTTTCGTCGCTACAATGATACAGTTGTTTCCAGGCACATCAGTTCCGATACCAAAAAGGTCACCAGTACATACCTACACTCTAAACCTGATATTTCTTTCGACTCGGGACTTCTTAACTACGAAAACTTGACACCACAACCTCTTCTGAGAACTCACAGGGAACCTGACGTTCCTCTACGTTGGACAGGTAGGATTTACTTTAGTCAGGACTTACAAGTGACCTTCCTGACTACGACTTCGACTTTGTGGTTATGAACCGGTGGACTACGTTTTTCGAATAAGTAAACTTTTCCAAGACTACAACCATTTCTAACTTCCGTCCTCCTCTTCCCCTACTGTCTCTTACTCTGCCAACTTACCGTAGTGGTTGAGTTCCCTGTACTTATACACACCTGAGACCCTCAACCAACACCTGTTTCTCCGGAACACACGACGACAAGTACCTGAGTATTCTCAACTTGTACTGACTCCTTGACTTAACTTAACTTCAACAACGTATATCACAGTCTTAAGAAAGGAAAAAAAGAAAAGAAAAGAAAAAGAAAAAAAAAAAAAAACCAAAACAAAACTACCCGTACCAAAAACAAAAAGGAATCTTCTATAAGGTGAGACTTACATCTCAGTATTCAGACTTAAAATTTCGGTGAATTCATTACATAACAATATGCATCGATCAGCTGTTGAACTACGTTAATCTAAACAATCAGAAACAAGAGTTAAACAAGTCAAGTCAAGTCAGGAAGTCAACACAGACAGAGAAACGTTGCGGTGTCTGTCGTTGTACGGTCCACAGGGATACGTAGTGAGGGTCGCGAAAGAGTTCGAGTACAGGTAGCTGAACCACTACGATAGGTTGGTAGAGTAGGAGACAGAAGGTGAAGAGGAGAACGTAAGTTAGAAAGGATTATAGTCCCAGAAAAGGTTACTAAGTCGTACAAATCATACGTCAGTCAGAGAAAATTTTAGTTGGTTGTACATAAGTTAATGAGAGACAGGGGTGACGTGAGGGTTGAGATCCGTCCTTTGTTTTTTGACGTCTCTGACTTCCGACTAAGGTCGTGTAGCGACACCTCTATAACAAGGGTGAATAAAAGACCTTTTATTTTAATCTACGATTGTAATTTTAGTC
The DNA here is from genome assembly GCA_006410555.1 of Capra ibex. Lineage (NCBI taxonomy): Eukaryota > Metazoa > Chordata > Mammalia > Artiodactyla > Bovidae > Capra > Capra ibex. Next base: position 5,148 of record SJYO01004403.1, on the reverse strand, counting down.
ATCGAACATGTATTTATAGGTTTGAAGACTAAGAGAACTTTTGTACCGGTTGACCGGACGAAAGGTCGTGCTCACTTCACCTCCTTTCCGACGAGGGTATCCATTCCGGACACGACCGGTCTAAGGTTGTACCGGTGGATCAGGATCATAGTATAGAGGACGGAGGACCCCGGTACTCAAACACTCTTGATCTGACGTTCGAGAGAATTCTATTTCTGAGGGAAACAGAACTAGTTGAAACTTAAACTTCGGAAATTGGGTCTTGGATTGTGTGTCAAAAAGGAACATGTCAACAACCTACTATATTTTGTAGAACACCTACGTATACTGTAAAGAGGGTTATGACTTTGGTACATTACCTTTATGACCAGATGGGATTTAGAAACTACGTCGGACCGTAGTATCCACGGGGATACAGACGATAATCTGGGTGATGGATTTCGGTCAACATACAGGAACCCGACAGCGACTTCAGAAGTGAAACGGAAAACTGTTGAATAGTAGGATCGTTAGAGGAGAGGGTTCTTCTGTCGTTACGTATAGAATACTTCACCGATCCTTCTACTGTACTTTGGTGTGTACAGCTCGTACCGGAGGTAATAGGTAAAAGTACTACAAGAATCGTCAAAAAAGAGGTTCATCCATTCCAAGAGGTAGAAGAATCTACAGGTACGTCTAGTCAAACTAAAAGGTCGATTCTAAGTTCCTTCTCTAATGTCAAGTTAAGAGACATAAGACTTTTCGAAGTTTCAGGAAAGTAGTTCCTGTACCTACTTCCATCAAAAATAGCTCTGGAAACATCAAAAAAGTCTAGAAAATCACCGGACTTCCCCTTTTGATTCCATCCAGTCTCGTATATATTGACCCCGAGGGCCAGTGGTGATGTACGATTCTTGAGTTTGAAGGGACTCATGAACCTCCGTCCTCTCTTCGTACTTCACCGAACACGAGAAACCCGACCACCGGAAGAGTCTCACGTATCAGTTCATTCATAGCCCTAACATACAGTGTAGTATAAGGAAATAGCCTAAAAAAAAAGTAGACTAATAAGAAAGTGGGTAGTCCAAATCTTCCCTTACCTTATAAAGGGATTCTCAGAATTTCAAGTTGATAATGAATAACTATTCATTGAACGACATCCTTGACACCTAGGGTTCCAGAACCACATTTAAACCCAACGTATTGTAAACCCCAGGTCAGTACAGTACTGGACAACTTTTACGTTGAGGAACGTTGACAAGTCACGTGTCAGATACGTCTACAACTAGACCAAGACACCTTATCGTGAAAAGATTTAAAACAAATTGTACAGGAGAAAAAAGGGACAGTTAAAGTCACACATATACGGATACAGACGTAGAGACATAGTGACAGTAAACAGAGAGGTAGTGAAACCTTCAGTGACCCTCAGATAAAGAGAAACAAAACAAAAGAAAAATTAAAAATTAAACTGAGAATGAAGGAAGAGTTCGGAGACTTAAAGGGAAGGAACAAGGGATATAGAACCTAAGAAAGTTTAGAGAGAAGAAAAAGTTGAACCTCTTTCTATGTGATAGAATATAGACTGTTCGTCACACTGGTGTCGGTTGAGTCTTTGGAGAACGTAAAGTTTAACGAGGCAACATTTTCTGTTATTCTCAGGGGAAGATAGAGGAAGGAACTCTCAGAAACTCCTCCTTACTCACCCTACTGTTGTCGTTACAATTACCGACAGTAACAACTCTGAAGGAAAAATGGTCCACGGAATATAGGTAGTGAAGTGAATAGGGGTTCTATAAGATAAACCTCCCAAACATAACAATGTAAGGTGGTAAAACGGTTTCCCCTGTGACTCTGTGGTGTACCAGTATACCGAATGGGTTCTAACGTCTTTTCTTAGACATAAGTTTAGATACAGAAACGGTACCATATACTTATTTTGAGACTATTATTAGACGACGTATTTTTAGTAATCTTTTGTGTGTCCCGGTAATTTTACTGTCAATATGTAATTGTGATTGTCAATTAACATCGTAGAAGAAACAAAAGAAACAGTTTACGAGCCAGTTTCTCATGGAGATTCCTCTGACTTCTGGTACTCTTTTTGGGAGTCACCTTTTTTGTTCGACTTGCTACAGAACTTCCTCATAGGAATGTCTGACGGGGTCTAAAGAAAAGCACTAAGTTTACATTGATAACAGGGTAACTCTTTGTACTCTCTACACTCATAAAGCCCTCCTATAACGAGGTGTCACGGACGACCAAGAGATCGAATCGTACCTCAAGTAGACCTCAACGATCCTCCCTACAACCCAAACCCCAAGGACGTCCTCCGACTCTGTTACCTTTTGTCCCTGGGGTCGGTCTCCTCTTCCGTGAGAGTAGGAGTTAACCAGAAACACTGACCCGGACAGTTAATGGTCCACCGTCCATTTATAGGTAAAGACACAGTTTTTACACAGTAATCAAACTCCCGTTAACAAGGAAGACTTGTTTGACTCGGTTAGTCAATAACTACTCTCACTCGGTAGTGACTAGTTTTCCATCTTGGTTGACGTTTCGTAAACACTTAGGGGTCCATCTCCTTAAGTCAAAGGTGTCTACGTTCTTACTGTCGTCCTTTTTCAATGACTTGGACATAAAACACATACCAGTATTCTCAGATTGTGTTACGAATAACAAAAATCTAATCTTTTCCCGAATAAAACAGAAGTTCTTACGGGTATTGTCGGACTCTCTATCCGTTTCTTTTTTATGTACAGTTAACTTTCCCAGTGGTCGCACCACAACTAACCTACACCAGACTCAAATCTCCCTCACCAACCTCAACTAGTTCTTCCTGGAGCACCTCTTCCCCTACACTTTGAACCAAACTTCTCTGATGTCTCGAGGAGTTTACTTCCGTGGTCCTGAAGGGACTCACAGGTCGTCAGGACCTCCGGGTCACTAATACGGAGACCCGAAGGGTACTTCCTCCATGGTGAAGTCGCAGACCAGTATCTCAAGTATAGAACGTATGTTACATCGTGTCCTTTTTATATAGTTTATGTCTATGGAGACACTAGTTTCAGACACTCGATGTGCCACCAATCTTGCATAAGAGTTCTATATACTATGGGTCTCCCTCCGTAGTCAAACCCTTATCTCCTATCGGTCAAGACGTGATTGGGTGAGGGAGTAAGAGGGACATCTATAAGATGCACCCATTGTAGTGGTAACCTTGTGGAGGAGTCCTTAAGGTCCAACAGAAACTGTGTCGAAGTAGACTGAACACCCACGGGAGGTAGAAAACGTTCTCGAGTTCGACAACACTCATGTCTGTGTAGGATGGGCCTGGTAGAAAGTGAATGGGACGGCGGGACAAAGGTGGGAACCTTGTACTACTGTGGGTAGAGAACACAGACGTCGATGTGCACGATCCAAGTCTGTAGCGGTCAGAAGGTGGAAGGCCGCACAGTTATTCTGCAAGCCCTAGGACATACCTCGACCCTTTTACTTTCCTCAACAACAAGTACTGTGTCAAGCCCATTGTCACATTGTTTACGACTCAGTCCTGACCTATACTCCACTGGTGATGAATGTTTTGTCTAAGTCCTGGTAGACCGTTCTGGGAAGGATCAGATTGAGTGTATTTTAAACCGGTAGAATAGGTGTCCCAGTACAGAGACCTCACCGTCACGGGTACCACTGTGTGCTTGTTTGTTTTAATCGATTGGGTCTCTCACCGAACTCGACACCTGAACGTCGAGGACACGGTACTCGTCAAGTTCCAAGTAAACCGAGTCTCGCTCCTCCCTATTTTCGTGGATGTAAATATAATTGTCTGACAAGGTCGTTGAAAGTCCACTATTGACCAAATTAAGACGTTGTTGGAGTGTTTCGTCAATGAGACTAATCCAGTACTCTGTATACTCCATTGACTCCTGGTCTGTCGTTCCCGTAACGACTCTCGTGTGTCCACTATTTTCCACCTCAATCCGACCGAAAAATCCGGACTTCAACGACACCCCACAAACCCCTGTCCTACTTTGTCTAGACCCCTGGGACCTCCGTCAGTTCCTGAAGTACATAGTCCTCACCCTTTGACCTCCGGACTCTTTAGTTCCCCGAAATATTTACTCAAGAGTGAGATCTCTTGGGAACTCTCAGATTATTTAGATACCGAACGAAGGGGGTTTTATGAACTCATCAAGGGGGGAGAGAGAAAGAGAAAGTATGTGTGAGTGTCTTTATATGCGTATAGGCGTTTTCACTTAAGGGGTCCGTCATTAAAGTATCTTGGGACGTTCGTTCTAACACAAAAGCCGATGACAGAAGGACCTGTCTACGTCTTACGTACCATGGAATGTCTTTTAAGTCAGGTAAGGACAGTAATCCAGTGTCATTACGGTTTCTCTTCCGATAAATCGAGCCTTAACAAATCAGGTATTCCACCGTGGTTACCCTGGACAGGACTTAGAACCAACGGGGTGGACATGTCTTCGGTACTCCGGTTAAATTGAGTGAGTCCACCACAAAAAGTCTCCTCGTCTATTAAATCTTAAGTATCGAAGAGAGTTTACCTTGGGTTTAAGGGGAAGATACAAAGAGATGGGCAAACACCCGTTGGTTTCTGTCTCGGGTCGGAGTTAAGAAGAGACTCCTAGATTACCTTTATGTCAGGTCGGGTCAGGATCGGAGTGAAGTGCATAAACATTCACCCTTGTGAGAAGAGAGGGTGTCTAACCCCTGGAACATTCATGACTGGTCGGTAAACCAGATTCGTACCACCTTAGACCAAAACTCGTGTCTGTTAAACTACCACAGAACCCGAACTTGATGGGGTTGGATAGGCAGAGGTTTTGGTAAGGGTAGAAACTGTTCGACTGTTTACTTCCACGGTAAAGACTCGGACAAAAACGGAAGATGAACTCGTTCATTCAGACTCTACCTGTTAAGGAAAGAGGTTTAATCGACATTCTACGAAAATCAACGTATTTTTAATAACTTGTGAACTATTTCTTCATAGGACTCTCTTTTTATAGGTTCCTATTGATACCGGGGTCCAGGGATGGACCGAAGTAGTGAACGAAAATATTTATTTTAAAATAACCTTGTGCTTGCATGAGGACCCGAGTTCTGGTCATTGAACCAGATCCCCCCACTCTATCCTTCCTCCGTTTTCCTTCC
>SJYO01004389.1:0-10000 GCA_006410555.1 Capra ibex | reverse complement strand
AAAGTACGTAACCTCTTCCTTTACCGTTAGGTGAGGTCACAAGAACGGACCTCTTAGGGTCCCTGCCGCCTCGGACCACCCGACGGCAGATACCTCAGCGTGTCTCTGCCTGTGTTGACTTCGTTGAACCGTCGTCGTCGTCGTCGTCGTCGTCGTCACGAAAGACACATGACTAAAAAATAAACGTTGAAACGATTTAAGTGACTAATTGAGATCATTAAAAGACTATCACAGAAATCCCAAACGATACATGTAATAGGACAGTAGACGTTTGTCACTCTCGAAATGAAGAAGAAAATGGTAGACATTTCAGACAAAATTGGAGAGGAAAAAGTAAATATTAAAACAACTAAACTAAGAAGAGAGAAAAAAAGAACTACTCAGACCGATTTCCAAACAGTTAAAACAAATAAAAGAGTTTCTTGCTGGAAAATCAAAATAAGAGGAAATGACAACAAAGAAAGTAAAGAAAAAGTAAATAAAGACGAGCCTAGAACTACTAAATAAAGGAAGATGATTAAAACCCCCAAAAAACAAGAAGAAAAAGGTCAACAAAATCCACATTTTACTCCATCAGATAAGTTACAAAAAGAACAAAGAACTCCATCCTAACATGACAATATTTGAAGGGAGACTCTTGACCAAAACCTAATATTCTCTGATAATACTTTTGATATACCGTTATTTTACCTATTGGACCTTCTTTACCTGTCTAAGTATCTTTTCAGGTCAGAACCTGACTTGGTCCTTTTGACCAAGTCAGAAGGACTGGGTTGGTCCTTCTTTATCTTTAGTGTTTGTTGGGGTAATGTTCGTGACTTTAACTTCGACACTATTTTTTTTAGAGGGTTTTTTCTTTTCAGGTCCTGGTTTACCGAAGTGTCCTCTTAAGACAGTTTGTAAATCTCTTCTCGATTACGGAAAGGAAGATTTTGAGAAAGTTTTTTAACGTCTCCTTCCTTCTGAAGGTTTGAGTAAGATACTCCGGTGGTAATGAGACTATGGTTTTGGTCTGTTTCTGTTGTGATCTTTTCTTGTGATACCCGGTTATAGTGACTACCCGTCTCTGCGTCTTTAGGAGTTGTTCTGAAATCGTTTGTCTCAAATCGTTGTGTAGTTCTTCAAGTATTTGGTACTAGTCCAACCCAAATAAGGTCACTACGTTCCTAAGAAGTTATATGCGATTCGTTAGTTACACTATATAGTATAATTGATTAACTTTCTATTTTTGGTGCACTAGTAGAGTTATCTACGTCTTCTTCGGAAACTGTTTTAAGTCGTGGTAAATACTACTGTTGAGAAGTCTTTTACCCGTATCTTCCTTGGACGGAGTTGTATCATTTCCGGTGTATACTCTTCGGATTCCGTTTGTAATAAGGGTTACCACTTTTTGACTTTCGTCAGGGGGATTCTAGTCTTTGTTCTGTTCCCACAGGTGAAGGTCGTGATAATAAGTCGTAGCTAGACCTCCAGGATCGATGTCGTCAGTCTCTTCTCTTTCTTTATTTTCCTTAGGTCTACCCTTTCCTTCACTTCGAGAGTGACCTTACATAAAAAGGTAGGAGAGTGAAACAGACGGACACAGAAATCCAGACTTCACCCAAAGACTACCTGGCGCATATATACCCAGAACACAAACATAGGTAAGTCGGTCACACAGAAAACCAACCTCGACGGTCGCTAGTCGACAACGCGACAGGCGCAGGCACAAGACGCACCTAGACATATAAGAAGAGGCGACCAGTCCAGGAGGAGAGGTGAGAGTCGACCACAAGACGTACGTGAAGACAGAGACTTCCACTCAAGGACTACGTAGACACGTCTCTCTGCATGAGGTGCAGGGGGTGGAACCAGAAGAGGACTGGTGACAAGAGATATGTAAGGATACCGAAACTCAATGACAGGTCACAAACTTGTCAGTAGAATTTCCTAGGGGAAATGCAAAGTATACTCCGTGCAGAGGTTCCTTATTTGAGGGAACTGATGACAAATAGATCCTTTCAGAATTAAACTCGAAGTGACTTCTTCTGAAAAAGACACGTAACGAAAGGACCGACTTGAGAAGGTACATCCTGAATTAAGTCAGTAGGGTTATAGAAGACCGGGGGACCAGAGACTACACTTTAAACGAAAAGTGGAACAACTTCTAGGTTACACGCACTATTCGGTGAAGAGAGAAAGTCGAAATTAGTGAAGGAGAAAGGGAGTCATAAAGTCGTTAAACTGATTTAACACAGTGTTGTAGACATAGCACTTTCTAGGAAAGCACCTCAAGGATTTGGTGGGAACTATCCATTAGAGAGTAGATCGAACCTTTCAAAATTCGGTAATTAAAATTGGTAAAAAAAGTCACGAGAGGAGAGAGAAGATGAAGTTTTTGACCGTAAGACGTGTACAAACAGGTGAACTACCTCAAGACGTATTATGAAACGGACCTCAGTGGTCAGGAGTAAAAAAAAAGGAAAGATTAGGGGTCAGACTTATTAAAGAAAACATAAAAAGGAGGTGAAGTACCTAAGAAAGAAGATGGACGAGTTTACACGACTCCTTAGTGGGAAGGTTCAATAACAAAAGTGAAGAATATGAAGTCGAGGTTTAAAAGATGTTGGGACAAATTTATTAAATTGTTGCTCCTTCTCTTGTAGAAAGAACTCTTCGTCCAAGAGGAATCTGGACGGGTCATACCTCTGTCGGTAGGGGAGTGTGACTCCTGAGGTCACGAAATCTGTACCTGGAACTAATATATCGATCGACTCAGTTAGAGTCTGTTCGTGTAATGCTTATTTTTTGGTCTTGTCTTTTCTCCGATCAAAACCTGGGACTCTTCCTTCCGAGTAGGGTGCCTCGAGAGTCTACCCTAGTCGGTTCCTTGACCTGAACAGGGGTTCAAACTACAGGGGAGAAGGGAGAGATCCCCGAAGTGTCCACCCCGATCACCATTTCTTGGTTTCTTGGACGGACGGTCACGGATAGGGACTCTGATTCTCTACGTCCAAGCTGGGGACCCAGCCCTTCTAGGGGACCTCCTCCTTTACCGTTGAGTGAGACTATAAGAATGGACCTCTTAAGGTACCTGTCTCCGTAGTCAGGTTCTGTAGACCTTGGTGTCCGCTTCCAGTACGAGAAGCCATCAGTCAGGGATGGAGACTCTTTCGGGTACTCGTAAGGTCAGGTCCACGTTTGTCTAGTCCACTGTACCCCTGTGCGTAGGTGACCAGTCACTTAACTATTCGTCTCAAATGCCGAGTGACTCTTCCGCTACGACGGGGTGTGTTAGTTGTTACAGTCCAATCTCCTACGTCCTAGGGTAGTCACATCTCAGAGGGGTGGCAGTCTCAGACGTCTACTCTGGAGTTGAGGGGTCGTCTCGTGAGATTCACTGTTGTGGAGATGTGGAAGAGAACACTAAAGTGTCCTTCACCCACACATTACTTACGGTTACTACTCCTACGCCAGAGGAAAGTCTCGGACATCTTGCTACACAGATTAATTAATACGTTTTGAATCGAGTAGAACAGCATCAAACCAATAATAAACACTCTCAACAAACTGACACCCGTCGTGTGACCTAGAACACGGAGTCAAAGGAGTAGAATTTGGACCTCTTCTTGTCGACCTAAAATCCCGACAAGTCTCCGGTAAGTGGTCCCACAACTACTCTAATTTTAGGAAGAGGCCCAGGGAGGTGTCTCCTTTCACTTGTCCTGTACCTTGACCGATGTCACTCTCTTACCGCTCAATCTCGTTTTGGTCCCAAAGTTTAGACTACTTCTCCTTTTGCTACGTTGGTGTACGTCACCCTCTCAGTCCTCCTGTGGCACTACTGTTTTGTCTGTCGGTGTGTCCGGAGTCTAGTAAAGGAAGGAGGATTGGTCCGGCAGAGGGCCTTCTGAGGAGAACCACAAGGGAGGTCCCTTGAGCCTGGGGTAGAGGGGAGAGAGGAAGAGAAGACGAAAGTCCCGTTCTTTTGTCGGCTCGGGAGCCACACCCCCGGTAATGACCGTAGCACTAACCCCAGGACGAACACGACTATGACGACCGACCGGACCCCGCAAAGTAAAAGGAAGTGTCCATGTCACCGTAAGGGTCTACGACGAGGACGGGGTCCAATTGGGATCAGGATCTCCTTCCTGTGGGGTAGGAGGTTAAAGTCCAGACCTAGAGATCCTGGAGGGGTGAAGGGGTGTCTATAAGAGAGAGCAAGAAGGCAAGGACGGAGTGGACCATAACTGGACACCCTCGAAGGAATTGTGGCAGGAGTAAATAAAACAATCAATCAGCGCTTCAACACAGATAGAGAAAACGGTGAGGTACCTGAGGACACAGGTACCTTAAAGGTCCGTCCTTATGACCTCACCCAACGGTAAACGAAGAGGTCCCCTAGAAGGACTGGGTCCCTAACTTGGGTACAGAGGACGTAACCGTTCGCCTAAGAAATGGAGACTCGGTCGGCCCTTCGGAGTAGATAGTCAATTGTGTTAATTCTGGGGAGGTACAGGGTAAAGGGATATTCATCCGACCTCCATCATTCATGAGTCTCTTTTCCATAGAGAAGGACATATAAATTTAGGTCGATCAGATACTCCCCGTAAGTGCCCCGGTCCCGGACTCCCCGTAGTATTAGTTCCAGTGCGAACCGGTCTCTTTCTTTAGACCTGTCCGGTCCACCCCAGTTTACGGGGGTCGACCGTCTACGCAATTGCTGTGGGGACTACGAACTCTGTCTTGTAGCACGGTCCAGTCGCCCACCACCCTACAGAAATATGAAGTCCAGGTCCACTACCTCTGTCTCCTTGTCCAGTGTAAACTCGTCGAGGACCCACTCCCGTCCCCCGGTGTCGTCGCTGTGACGGGAGTCACTCTGGGGTCTCAGCGACCGAAGGGAAAGGAGGGGTGCGTGACCGGGACGAGAGAGGTATTCGCACCACGTAGGTGAGTCTGTCTCGAGACCTACCTACCTACGGAAAGCGTCTCGGGACCAGGGAAGCCACCGGTGAAGGAAGACTTGGGATAATCGGATACCAGGACGGGGAGGCCTGAGCCCCGTCTATGCCGAAGAATTCCTGAAAGGAGTCGCAGGAACGTCCCGGGAGGGGAGATTCTTCGAAACCACCTCTTTCCTCCGCAGGTCGGGGACGAACGTGTACCCCTAGGAGGACAGGGCACAAGACTGTGGTTTCGGAACTGGAGGGAAATGTGAGGAGTGTTTATACGGACAAAAAAAAAAAAAGAAGGGATTGGGGCCGACGGACGTGTTGTCTCCTTTGACCGGGGGTCCCAGGTGGAGTCCACTCACAGACAAGTCGGTTCGTCTCACCCGCGGGGCCCGTCCGGGACGGGACAGACAAGGACGGACGGAGGGGGTCCCAGAGACCGGGAAAGAGACCCCGAAGTCGTGTCCCCTGGGGCTGACCGATCAGACGAACAGGACACCGAATATTAGGACCCTTCGAGGGAGCGGGAGTGACCCCGGACTTTAACGGTCACAGAGAGGGAACCACCCCGAGAAAGAGGGTACCAAGAGGTCTTCCACCTGAGAGTCGGAGAGGACTCTCTTACCCGATTCGAAGGAGTGTACGAGCCACCATTGAGGACAGAGGAGGGTCCTGCACCAGGGAGGCCGTCGAGACAGAGGGTCCACTCATGTACGGAAGGAACAGAGAAGAGGGGTCACAGGGGCGAAGTGTCCGAGTCCCGTCCCCCGGACAGGTTGGGACTACGTGACACGACTGGGGAAAGTGAGCTGCCATCAACTTTCAGCGAGTCAGCACATGTCGGAAACACTGGGGTACCTGACATCTGGCGGTCCGAGGAGACCGGAACCTAAAGAGGTCCGTTCTTATGACCTTACCCAAGGGTAACGGAAGAGGTTCCCTAGAGGTACTGGGTCCCTAGTGCGGACCCAGAGGGTGTAACGTCCGTCTAAGAAACGGAAGACTCGGTGGTCCCTTCGAGTATTCTCATCAATCCTATATCGTTCGGTGTGGTTCGACCCTCGACCTACGTGAAGTCCCTGCACTGGAGGGTGGTGTAGTAGGTCTCCGACGGGACCAGGGGACTGAACTGGAGTCCTCTTGGAACCTCCGCTCGGTCCTTCTCTCACCCGTGATCTAGTAGTCGGTCCCCTCGGTCCGGTTGTTCCCACCCTTTGTCTCGAGTCTGTCCTAAACCCCACCCCCGACGTCCGAATCTCTACCGACGAGTCCTCTTTACTGAGAGGAAGGGAGAGGAGACTACGGACGAAGGAGGTACGGGTCCGGAGGGATGTACTACGCTCCGGTGGTCGAGGGTAGATGGTCCACTCACACCCCTAGGTCCAAGACCAGGGTATTCGGGTTCCTCGTCTCCTTAAGGGGGATGTGTGGACCGACACAAACTTCCAGGTTCTTTATCGTCTTTCTACCTTCCGCCTATTTCCCCTCCACCCAGACCTGGTTATTGGAGACTGTGTTTGTCTGGGACCCACTGGGCCCCGACCCTTCAGGGACCCTTCAGTAGACTCTTCCAATGTACTCGAACCTCCGCAGCCAAAAGAAAACGTCCTTAATGATGCGGGGCTGTGTCTGCAAATGACAGTATAGTCGGTGTTTCGTCTACACCCAGGAATCAAGGAGGTCTGTGTAGAGGAATTGTCTGACACCCTTTCTCGAATGGACTCTGGCTTCTGGGCTCACTCCAGTTCTCCTTCTCGAACTCCGTCTCTTGGTCGAGACTCTGGACTCCGATAAGCCCTTGGACCCGGGTCCGAGTCCCAACTAAAGACCTCTGGGATTGCCCGAGAGGACTTGGGACCCACCTGGTCCTGAGGCCGCCGCTAAGGGTGTCAACCCCCTCCAAAGTTGTCCCGTTCACTGACCCGGGCACTGGGTGACTCCTGGTGGTCTCTCTAGACTTATTTCTCGTGAAAGGAAGACCGACCTTTTATATCACGGGAACCCAGGACAGGTCGTTCTTTAAGTGGACTTAGAGACGAGGCCAGAGAGGTGCCAAGGAGTCCCTTACGTAATCGAGATCAATGGACTGGAGGGGTAGATAAGGGACCCCCTTTCCTTCCCCTTCTAACACTCTTACCTCCCTCCCCCGTACGATTGTCCTTTCCTCCCAGTGGTCTGGGAAGCGTCGGTGCACCCGTAGCCGTCAGGAGTGTGACGGGACCCCAGGGTCCGTGGAGGGTCACGGACGAGTGGACCGTACCCCAGAGACCTCGTGGCTTATACCGTGGTAGACTCTGGGTCACCTTGAGTTCAGTCCTTCCTGCTCCACACCCACTCTGTCGATAATACCCACTCCAGGGAAACGTCGGAGAACCACAGGACTCGGGAGACCGGGAGGAGAGGTCCGGGACGACCGGGGTTGACCACGACGGAGTTTACTTAAAAACAACAAGTCAACGATTCAACACAGACTCATAAACCCTGGGGCACCTGACGTCGTGCGGTCCGAAGGGACAGGAAGTGATAGGGGACCTCAAACGAAGTTGATTACAGGTGACTCAGTCGCTACCCTGTCCTTGAAAACAGACAGGGGTCTAGATCCTAGGTCTTACGGAAGAGAGGTACCCAAAGGTAACAAAGGGATTCCCGGATCCGGGACTCCTGTAGTAAGGGAACCCCCTGTCTCCTCGTTAGACTCAGTCGTTTCATTCTCCCTGAGTCTACGGTACGAGACTCTTTCCAGGAGGGCCCTTGAGGGGCACTGGAGATGGGTCAAGGACGACCAATGGTGCAACAAAAAACTACGCCTAGCACTCGGACGAGGTTTGTGTGTGTGTGTGTACTCGGAGTCCCGCCTCAACGTTCGATGTGGATTTTGAGTTGGACCGATGGTGCCGTTTCCCGAGTGGACAGGTGAGGAGTTTTACAGGGCTCCCGGAGGGGTGGGTCTAGAGTGGACGTCGGGGGTGGTGTGTGGACCCGATCGCCAAGAGTCAGAGAGGGACTCCGGGGACGCTATCCACGACAAGAGTGTATCCCGGGACCCCATCCGCGGTGTGTGTGTGTACGTCGTCTGCACACGTGTCCCGTGTCTCGGGTGCCTTCTGTCCGCTCGAGACGGTCACGGTCACGGTACACACGACTCTACTCTGCCGTCCGTCCTCTCTGGCGGACGTTTCGAAGGCCAGTACTGACTCAAGATGTACTGAGGAATAGGGGGACGTGTGTCAGAACCTACTCTGTTCCACTGTGGAGAACCACAAGGAATAACAAGACATTGTTCACTGGTGTTACAATCACCGTGTTTAGTTCCACAGTCATACTGGGTCAAACAAGACCTAAAATGTCTGTCAAGTAAAGAAACGGAAAGGTTCGACACTCTCCGACGGACGAAAGGACCCAAGTACCGGGGAAGGAGGTAGAAGTTTCGGTCGTCACCTTGTAGAACTTCGAGGGGTTCGAGAGGAAGGTAGTGGGGTAGAGGAGACCGAGACGGAGAGGACAGAACCTTGTAAGACTTACATAACCTGAGTCGGGTTAAGTAAGGGGTGGTGTTAGAAGTTCAGTGGGGTGGTATAGAGGGTAATGGGGTGGCATTAGAGGGTCAGTGCACTAGACCTAAAGTAGACATCCAAAGGAAGTATTACCCCGTGTAAAGAGCCTAACACCCGAACTTCAAACCTGTAGAGAATCCCAAGACACGAGACGGGTGGTGAGGAGAGTTTCGGCTCTAGTAGTAGAAGGGAGTGACGGAAGACGAGACCCGTCGAACCTGAAACAGAACGACTACACCCCAGTTCAGGACGGTACTGCAGGTGGCGTTAGAGTGACCGGGACTCGGGACCTCTAGCTCCGGTCAGGTGTGAGGGACGTCGAGAGGGGTGGAGAGGAAAGGACACTTCACTTACAACGAGTCACACAGGTTGAGAAACGTTGGGGTACCTGACATTGGGAGGTCCGTGTAGACGGTACCCTAAGAGGTCCGTTCTTATGACCTCACCCATCGGTAACGGTAGAGACATCCGAGTAGTGTGGGTCCAGAGGGCGTACGTCCTTCCAAGAAATGACAGACTCTGTGGTGCCTTCGGAGAAGAAAAGATCGTTACAGGTTAAAAAGTCTTACTTTTCTCTCGTCTACACTGAGTTTCTGGTGTTGATGGTTCAAAGGTCCACTGAACACAAGTAGTCGTGGTACCTGTCACAGAGACGACACGAGTCGGGGACCCGACGTCGTTCTTCCCGAGTCACCCTTCCCTGCCGACCTATAGGACGGGTAAAGATAAGATACTGTTTCTACTTGTACCATCTTACACAGGTCCCTATTGGGTGAACGAGGTCAAATACTTAGCCCTCGTGAAAGAGGACAGACATATAATCGACATCGATGTGGGTACTATTGAGGGCCCACTTACTAGGACGTGGGCCTCCCACAGGAGTTCCTCCGACCCTTGATTGAAACAGGAGAGTCTCATAGAGGGGTGGCGACTCACAGTCCATTGACCGAACAGATGTTGAACCTCCCTTGCAAAGTACTAATTCAGGACTGGGAGCCATGGACTGGAACCTCTGTCGGTAGTGGATCGGACCTCCGGGGGCCTCGTGTCGGAGGACAACGGAGTAAGAGCTTTACTATGGGGGAAGGGGCGTCTCGTTCCGACTCGTCTTCCGGACCCGATGGGTGGGTCGAAGAGGTCAGACTCGGAGTTCGGACCACCCTCTCGAAAACGGTAGAGAGGCACGAAGGTTGTCTCGTTCGCAGGACGACTTCTTGTTCACCCCGGACTTCTGGTCAGAGGTCCTATGTTAGACAGTGGACTCCCGAGTAGACAGACGGACACTTAGGATCCCTTCTCTTCCTTGATCCGGAGGTGTCAGTGCGGTTTGAAGGAGAAGAGGTATTTTCATGGTAACTGTCCCCATTGAGACTGTGGGTTTGGGTCGTGATATGAAGGGTTCCCGAGTCCAGATTGGGTAGGTCGTAGGGATTGTCAGTACGTTTTCCGAGCTCTATGGGTCAAATTACCAGTGGCCCAATGGACCCCGGAGGGGATAGAAGGTACCCCTGT